>JAUPFZ010000027.1:13502500-13584606 GCA_036937285.1 Euphydryas editha | reverse complement strand
CTAACCTAACCTAACCTAACCTAACCTAACCTAACCTAACCTAACCTAACCTAACCTAACCTAACCTAACCTAACCTAACCTAACCTAACCTAACCTAACCTAACCTAACCTAACCTAACCTAACCTAACCTAACCTAACCTAACCTAACCTAACCTAACCTAACCTAACCTAACCTAACCTAACCTAACCTAACCTAACCTAACCTAACCTAACCTAACCTAACCTAACCTAACCTAACCTAACCTAACCTAACCTAACCTAACCTAACCTAACCTAACCTAACCTAACCTAACCTAACCTAACCTAACCTAACCTAACCTAACCTAACCTAACCTAACCTAACCTAACCTAACCTAACCTAACCTAACCTAACCTAACCTAACCTAACCTAACCTAACCTAACCTAACCTAACCTAACCTAACCTAACCTAACCTAACCTAACCTAACCTAACCTAACCTAACCTAACCTAACCTAACCTAACCTAACCTAACCTAACCTAACCTAACCTAACCTAACCTAACCTAACCTAACCTAACCTAACCTAACCTAACCTAACCTAACCTAACCTAACCTAACCTAACCTAACCTAACCTAACCTAACCTAACCTAACCTAACCTAACCTAACCTAACCTAACCTAACCTAACCTAACCTAACCTAACCTAACCTAACCTAACCTAACCTAACCTAACCTAACCTAACCTAACCTAACCTAACCTAACCTAACCTAACCTAACCTAACCTAACCTAACCTAACCTAACCTAACCTAACCTAACCTAACCTAACCTAACCTAACCTAACCTAACCTAACCTAACCTAACCTAACCTAACCTAACCTAACCTAACCTAACCTAACCTAACCTAACCTAACCTAACCTAACCTAACCTAACCTAACCTAACCTAACCTAACCTAACCTAACCTAACCTAACCTAACCTAACCTAACCTAACCTAACCTAACCTAACCTAACCTAACCTAACCTAACCTAACCTAACCTAACCTAACCTAACCTAACCTAACCTAACCTAACCTAACCTAACCTAACCTAACCTAACCTAACCTAACCTAACCTAACCTAACCTAACCTAACCTAACCTAACCTAACCTAACCTAACCTAACCTAACCTAACCTAACCTAACCTAACCTAACCTAACCTAACCTAACCTAACCTAACCTAACCTAACCTAACCTAACCTAACCTAACCTAACCTAACCTAACCTAACCTAACCTAACCTAACCTAACCTAACCTAACCTAACCTAACCTAACCTAACCTAACCTAACCTAACCTAACCTAACCTAACCTAACCTAACCTAACCTAACCTAACCTAACCTAACCTAACCTAACCTAACCTAACCTAACCTAACCTAACCTAACCTAACCTAACCTAACCTAACCTAACCTAACCTAACCTAACCTAACCTAACCTAACCTAACCTAACCTAACCTAACCTAACCTAACCTAACCTAACCTAACCTAACCTAACCTAACCTAACCTAACCTAACCTAACCTAACCTAACCTAACCTAACCTAACCTAACCTAACCTAACCTAACCTAACCTAACCTAACCTAACCTAACCTAACCTAACCTAACCTAACCTAACCTAACCTAACCTAACCTAACCTAACCTAACCTAACCTAACCTAACCTAACCTAACCTAACCTAACCTAACCTAACCTAACCTAACCTAACCTAACCTAACCTAACCTAACCTAACCTAACCTAACCTAACCTAACCTAACCTAACCTAACCTAACCTAACCTAACCTAACCTAACCTAACCTAACCTAACCTAACCTAACCTAACCTAACCTAACCTAACCTAACCTAACCTAACCTAACCTAACCTAACCTAACCTAACCTAACCTAACCTAACCTAACCTAACCTAACCTAACCTAACCTAACCTAACCTAACCTAACCTAACCTAACCTAACCTAACCTAACCTAACCTAACCTAACCTAACCTAACCTAACCTAACCTAACCTAACCTAACCTAACCTAACCTAACCTAACCTAACCTAACCTAACCTAACCTAACCTAACCTAACCTAACCTAACCTAACCTAACCTAACCTAACCTAACCTAACCTAACCTAACCTAACCTAACCTAACCTAACCTAACCTAACCTAACCTAACCTAACCTAACCTAACCTAACCTAACCTAACCTAACCTAACCTAACCTAACCTAACCTAACCTAACCTAACCTAACCTAACCTAACCTAACCTAACCTAACCTAACCTAACCTAACCTAACCTAACCTAACCTAACCTAACCTAACCTAACCTAACCTAACCTAACCTAACCTAACCTAACCTAACCTAACCTAACCTAACCTAACCTAACCTAACCTAACCTAACCTAACCTAACCTAACCTAACCTAACCTAACCTAACCTAACCTAACCTAACCTAACCTAACCTAACCTAACCTAACCTAACCTAACCTAACCTAACCTAACCTAACCTAACCTAACCTAACCTAACCTAACCTAACCTAACCTAACCTAACCTAACCTAACCTAACCTAACCTAACCTAACCTAACCTAACCTAACCTAACCTAACCTAACCTAACCTAACCTAACCTAACCTAACCTAACCTAACCTAACCTAACCTAACCTAACCTAACCTAACCTAACCTAACCTAACCTAACCTAACCTAACCTAACCTAACCTAACCTAACCTAACCTAACCTAACCTAACCTAACCTAACCTAACCTAACCTAACCTAACCTAACCTAACCTAACCTAACCTAACCTAACCTAACCTAACCTAACCTAACCTAACCTAACCTAACCTAACCTAACCTAACCTAACCTAACCTAACCTAACCTAACCTAACCTAACCTAACCTAACCTAACCTAACCTAACCTAACCTAACCTAACCTAACCTAACCTAACCTAACCTAACCTAACCTAACCTAACCTAACCTAACCTAACCTAACCTAACCTAACCTAACCTAACCTAACCTAACCTAACCTAACCTAACCTAACCTAACCTAACCTAACCTAACCTAACCTAACCTAACCTAACCTAACCTAACCTAACCTAACCTAACCTAACCTAACCTAACCTAACCTAACCTAACCTAACCTAACCTAACCTAACCTAACCTAACCTAACCTAACCTAACCTAACCTAACCTAACCTAACCTAACCTAACCTAACCTAACCTAACCTAACCTAACCTAACCTAACCTAACCTAACCTAACCTAACCTAACCTAACCTAACCTAACCTAACCTAACCTAACCTAACCTAACCTAACCTAACCTAACCTAACCTAACCTAACCTAACCTAACCTAACCTAACCTAACCTAACCTAACCTAACCTAACCTAACCTAACCTAACCTAACCTAACCTAACCTAACCTAACCTAACCTAACCTAACCTAACCTAACCTAACCTAACCTAACCTAACCTAACCTAACCTAACCTAACCTAACCTAACCTAACCTAACCTAACCTAACCTAACCTAACCTAACCTAACCTAACCTAACCTAACCTAACCTAACCTAACCTAACCTAACCTAACCTAACCTAACCTAACCTAACCTAACCTAACCTAACCTAACCTAACCTAACCTAACCTAACCTAACCTAACCTAACCTAACCTAACCTAACCTAACCTAACCTAACCTAACCTAACCTAACCTAACCTAACCTAACCTAACCTAACCTAACCTAACCTAACCTAACCTAACCTAACCTAACCTAACCTAACCTAACCTAACCTAACCTAACCTAACCTAACCTAACCTAACCTAACCTAACCTAACCTAACCTAACCTAACCTAACCTAACCTAACCTAACCTAACCTAACCTAACCTAACCTAACCTAACCTAACCTAACCTAACCTAACCTAACCTAACCTAACCTAACCTAACCTAACCTAACCTAACCTAACCTAACCTAACCTAACCTAACCTAACCTAACCTAACCTAACCTAACCTAACCTAACCTAACCTAACCTAACCTAACCTAACCTAACCTAACCTAACCTAACCTAACCTAACCTAACCTAACCTAACCTAACCTAACCTAACCTAACCTAACCTAACCTAACCTAACCTAACCTAACCTAACCTAACCTAACCTAACCTAACCTAACCTAACCTAACCTAACCTAACCTAACCTAACCTAACCTAACCTAACCTAACCTAACCTAACCTAACCTAACCTAACCTAACCTAACCTAACCTAACCTAACCTAACCTAACCTAACCTAACCTAACCTAACCTAACCTAACCTAACCTAACCTAACCTAACCTAACCTAACCTAACCTAACCTAACCTAACCTAACCTAACCTAACCTAACCTAACCTAACCTAACCTAACCTAACCTAACCTAACCTAACCTAACCTAACCTAACCTAACCTAACCTAACCTAACCTAACCTAACCTAACCTAACCTAACCTAACCTAACCTAACCTAACCTAACCTAACCTAACCTAACCTAACCTAACCTAACCTAACCTAACCTAACCTAACCTAACCTAACCTAACCTAACCTAACCTAACCTAACCTAACCTAACCTAACCTAACCTAACCTAACCTAACCTAACCTAACCTAACCTAACCTAACCTAACCTAACCTAACCTAACCTAACCTAACCTAACCTAACCTAACCTAACCTAACCTAACCTAACCTAACCTAACCTAACCTAACCTAACCTAACCTAACCTAACCTAACCTAACCTAACCTAACCTAACCTAACCTAACCTAACCTAACCTAACCTAACCTAACCTAACCTAACCTAACCTAACCTAACCTAACCTAACCTAACCTAACCTAACCTAACCTAACCTAACCTAACCTAACCTAACCTAACCTAACCTAACCTAACCTAACCTAACCTAACCTAACCTAACCTAACCTAACCTAACCTAACCTAACCTAACCTAACCTAACCTAACCTAACCTAACCTAACCTAACCTAACCTAACCTAACCTAACCTAACCTAACCTAACCTAACCTAACCTAACCTAACCTAACCTAACCTAACCTAACCTAACCTAACCTAACCTAACCTAACCTAACCTAACCTAACCTAACCTAACCTAACCTAACCTAACCTAACCTAACCTAACCTAACCTAACCTAACCTAACCTAACCTAACCTAACCTAACCTAACCTAACCTAACCTAACCTAACCTAACCTAACCTAACCTAACCTAACCTAACCTAACCTAACCTAACCTAACCTAACCTAACCTAACCTAACCTAACCTAACCTAACCTAACCTAACCTAACCTAACCTAACCTAACCTAACCTAACCTAACCTAACCTAACCTAACCTAACCTAACCTAACCTAACCTAACCTAACCTAACCTAACCTAACCTAACCTAACCTAACCTAACCTAACCTAACCTAACCTAACCTAACCTAACCTAACCTAACCTAACCTAACCTAACCTAACCTAACCTAACCTAACCTAACCTAACCTAACCTAACCTAACCTAACCTAACCTAACCTAACCTAACCTAACCTAACCTAACCTAACCTAACCTAACCTAACCTAACCTAACCTAACCTAACCTAACCTAACCTAACCTAACCTAACCTAACCTAACCTAACCTAACCTAACCTAACCTAACCTAACCTAACCTAACCTAACCTAACCTAACCTAACCTAACCTAACCTAACCTAACCTAACCTAACCTAACCTAACCTAACCTAACCTAACCTAACCTAACCTAACCTAACCTAACCTAACCTAACCTAACCTAACCTAACCTAACCTAACCTAACCTAACCTAACCTAACCTAACCTAACCTAACCTAACCTAACCTAACCTAACCTAACCTAACCTAACCTAACCTAACCTAACCTAACCTAACCTAACCTAACCTAACCTAACCTAACCTAACCTAACCTAACCTAACCTAACCTAACCTAACCTAACCTAACCTAACCTAACCTAACCTAACCTAACCTAACCTAACCTAACCTAACCTAACCTAACCTAACCTAACCTAACCTAACCTAACCTAACCTAACCTAACCTAACCTAACCTAACCTAACCTAACCTAACCTAACCTAACCTAACCTAACCTAACCTAACCTAACCTAACCTAACCTAACCTAACCTAACCTAACCTAACCTAACCTAACCTAACCTAACCTAACCTAACCTAACCTAACCTAACCTAACCTAACCTAACCTAACCTAACCTAACCTAACCTAACCTAACCTAACCTAACCTAACCTAACCTAACCTAACCTAACCTAACCTAACCTAACCTAACCTAACCTAACCTAACCTAACCTAACCTAACCTAACCTAACCTAACCTAACCTAACCTAACCTAACCTAACCTAACCTAACCTAACCTAACCTAACCTAACCTAACCTAACCTAACCTAACCTAACCTAACCTAACCTAACCTAACCTAACCTAACCTAACCTAACCTAACCTAACCTAACCTAACCTAACCTAACCTAACCTAACCTAACCTAACCTAACCTAACCTAACCTAACCTAACCTAACCTAACCTAACCTAACCTAACCTAACCTAACCTAACCTAACCTAACCTAACCTAACCTAACCTAACCTAACCTAACCTAACCTAACCTAACCTAACCTAACCTAACCTAACCTAACCTAACCTAACCTAACCTAACCTAACCTAACCTAACCTAACCTAACCTAACCTAACCTAACCTAACCTAACCTAACCTAACCTAACCTAACCTAACCTAACCTAACCTAACCTAACCTAACCTAACCTAACCTAACCTAACCTAACCTAACCTAACCTAACCTAACCTAACCTAACCTAACCTAACCTAACCTAACCTAACCTAACCTAACCTAACCTAACCTAACCTAACCTAACCTAACCTAACCTAACCTAACCTAACCTAACCTAACCTAACCTAACCTAACCTAACCTAACCTAACCTAACCTAACCTAACCTAACCTAACCTAACCTAACCTAACCTAACCTAACCTAACCTAACCTAACCTAACCTAACCTAACCTAACCTAACCTAACCTAACCTAACCTAACCTAACCTAACCTAACCTAACCTAACCTAACCTAACCTAACCTAACCTAACCTAACCTAACCTAACCTAACCTAACCTAACCTAACCTAACCTAACCTAACCTAACCTAACCTAACCTAACCTAACCTAACCTAACCTAACCTAACCTAACCTAACCTAACCTAACCTAACCTAACCTAACCTAACCTAACCTAACCTAACCTAACCTAACCTAACCTAACCTAACCTAACCTAACCTAACCTAACCTAACCTAACCTAACCTAACCTAACCTAACCTAACCTAACCTAACCTAACCTAACCTAACCTAACCTAACCTAACCTAACCTAACCTAACCTAACCTAACCTAACCTAACCTAACCTAACCTAACCTAACCTAACCTAACCTAACCTAACCTAACCTAACCTAACCTAACCTAACCTAACCTAACCTAACCTAACCTAACCTAACCTAACCTAGACCTAACCTAACCTAACCTAACCTAACCTAACCTAACCTAACCTAACCTAACCTAACCTAACCTAACCTAACCTAACCTAACCTAACCTAACCTAACCTAACCTAACCTAACCTAACCTAACCTAACCTAACCTAACCTAACCTAACCTAACCTAACCTAACCTAACCTAACCTAACCTAACCTAACCTAACCTAACCTAACCTAACCTAACCTAACCTAACCTAACCTAACCTAACCTAACCTAACCTAACCTAACCTAACCTAACCTAACCTAACCTAACCTAACCTAACCTAACCTAACCTAACCTAACCTAACCTAACCTAACCTAACCTAACCTAACCTAACCTAACCTAACCTAACCTAACCTAACCTAACCTAACCTAACCTAACCTAACCTAACCTAACCTAACCTAACCTAACCTAACCTAACCTAACCTAACCTAACCTAACCTAACCTAACCTAACCTAACCTAACCTAACCTAACCTAACCTAACCTAACCTAACCTAACCTAACCTAACCTAACCTAACCTAACCTAACCTAACCTAACCTAACCTAACCTAACCTAACCTAACCTAACCTAACCTAACCTAACCTAACCTAACCTAACCTAACCTAACCTAACCTAACCTAACCTAACCTAACCTAACCTAACCTAACCTAACCTAACCTAACCTAACCTAACCTAACCTAACCTAACCTAACCTAACCTAACCTAACCTAACCTAACCTAACCTAACCTAACCTAACCTAACCTAACCTAACCTAACCTAACCTAACCTAACCTAACCTAACCTAACCTAACCTAACCTAACCTAACCTAACCTAACCTAACCTAACCTAACCTAACCTAACCTAACCTAACCTAACCTAACCTAACCTAACCTAACCTAACCTAACCTAACCTAACCTAACCTAACCTAACCTAACCTAACCTAACCTAACCTAACCTAACCTAACCTAACCTAACCTAACCTAACCTAACCTAACCTAACCTAACCTAACCTAACCTAACCTAACCTAACCTAACCTAACCTAACCTAACCTAACCTAACCTAACCTAACCTAACCTAACCTAACCTAACCTAACCTAACCTAACCTAACCTAACCTAACCTAACCTAACCTAACCTAACCTAACCTAACCTAACCTAACCTAACCTAACCTAACCTAACCTAACCTAACCTAACCTAACCTAACCTAACCTAACCTAACCTAACCTAACCTAACCTAACCTAACCTAACCTAACCTAACCTAACCTAACCTAACCTAACCTAACCTAACCTAACCTAACCTAACCTAACCTAACCTAACCTAACCTAACCTAACCTAACCTAACCTAACCTAACCTAACCTAACCTAACCTAACCTAACCTAACCTAACCTAACCTAACCTAACCTAACCTAACCTAACCTAACCTAACCTAACCTAACCTAACCTAACCTAACCTAACCTAACCTAACCTAACCTAACCTAACCTAACCTAACCTAACCTAACCTAACCTAACCTAACCTAACCTAACCTAACCTAACCTAACCTAACCTAACCTAACCTAACCTAACCTAACCTAACCTAACCTAACCTAACCTAACCTAACCTAACCTAACCTAACCTAACCTAACCTAACCTAACCTAACCTAACCTAACCTAACCTAACCTAACCTAACCTAACCTAACCTAACCTAACCTAACCTAACCTAACCTAACCTAACCTAACCTAACCTAACCTAACCTAACCTAACCTAACCTAACCTAACCTAACCTAACCTAACCTAACCTAACCTAACCTAACCTAACCTAACCTAACCTAACCTAACCTAACCTAACCTAACCTAACCTAACCTAACCTAACCTAACCTAACCTAACCTAACCTAACCTAACCTAACCTAACCTAACCTAACCTAACCTAACCTAACCTAACCTAACCTAACCTAACCTAACCTAACCTAACCTAACCTAACCTAACCTAACCTAACCTAACCTAACCTAACCTAACCTAACCTAACCTAACCTAACCTAACCTAACCTAACCTAACCTAACCTAACCTAACCTAACCTAACCTAACCTAACCTAACCTAACCTAACCTAACCTAACCTAACCTAACCTAACCTAACCTAACCTAACCTAACCTAACCTAACCTAACCTAACCTAACCTAACCTAACCTAACCTAACCTAACCTAACCTAACCTAACCTAACCTAACCTAACCTAACCTAACCTAACCTAACCTAACCTAACCTAACCTAACCTAACCTAACCTAACCTAACCTAACCTAACCTAACCTAACCTAACCTAACCTAACCTAACCTAACCTAACCTAACCTAACCTAACCTAACCTAACCTAACCTAACCTAACCTAACCTAACCTAACCTAACCTAACCTAACCTAACCTAACCTAACCTAACCTAACCTAACCTAACCTAACCTAACCTAACCTAACCTAACCTAACCTAACCTAACCTAACCTAACCTAACCTAACCTAACCTAACCTAACCTAACCTAACCTAACCTAACCTAACCTAACCTAACCTAACCTAACCTAACCTAACCTAACCTAACCTAACCTAACCTAACCTAACCTAACCTAACCTAACCTAACCTAACCTAACCTAACCTAACCTAACCTAACCTAACCTAACCTAACCTAACCTAACCTAACCTAACCTAACCTAACCTAACCTAACCTAACCTAACCTAACCTAACCTAACCTAACCTAACCTAACCTAACCTAACCTAACCTAACCTAACCTAACCTAACCTAACCTAACCTAACCTAACCTAACCTAACCTAACCTAACCTAACCTAACCTAACCTAACCTAACCTAACCTAACCTAACCTAACCTAACCTAACCTAACCTAACCTAACCTAACCTAACCTAACCTAACCTAACCTAACCTAACCTAACCTAACCTAACCTAACCTAACCTAACCTAACCTAACCTAACCTAACCTAACCTAACCTAACCTAACCTAACCTAACCTAACCTAACCTAACCTAACCTAACCTAACCTAACCTAACCTAACCTAACCTAACCTAACCTAACCTAACCTAACCTAACCTAACCTAACCTAACCTAACCTAACCTAACCTAACCTAACCTAACCTAACCTAACCTAACCTAACCTAACCTAACCTAACCTAACCTAACCTAACCTAACCTAACCTAACCTAACCTAACCTAACCTAACCTAACCTAACCTAACCTAACCTAACCTAACCTAACCTAACCTAACCTAACCTAACCTAACCTAACCTAACCTAACCTAACCTAACCTAACCTAACCTAACCTAACCTAACCTAACCTAACCTAACCTAACCTAACCTAACCTAACCTAACCTAACCTAACCTAACCTAACCTAACCTAACCTAACCTAACCTAACCTAACCTAACCTAACCTAACCTAACCTAACCTAACCTAACCTAACCTAACCTAACCTAACCTAACCTAACCTAACCTAACCTAACCTAACCTAACCTAACCTAACCTAACCTAACCTAACCTAACCTAACCTAACCTAACCTAACCTAACCTAACCTAACCTAACCTAACCTAACCTAACCTAACCTAACCTAACCTAACCTAACCTAACCTAACCTAACCTAACCTAACCTAACCTAACCTAACCTAACCTAACCTAACCTAACCTAACCTAACCTAACCTAACCTAACCTAACCTAACCTAACCTAACCTAACCTAACCTAACCTAACCTAACCTAACCTAACCTAACCTAACCTAACCTAACCTAACCTAACCTAACCTAACCTAACCTAACCTAACCTAACCTAACCTAACCTAACCTAACCTAACCTAACCTAACCTAACCTAACCTAACCTAACCTAACCTAACCTAACCTAACCTAACCTAACCTAACCTAACCTAACCTAACCTAACCTAACCTAACCTAACCTAACCTAACCTAACCTAACCTAACCTAACCTAACCTAACCTAACCTAACCTAACCTAACCTAACCTAACCTAACCTAACCTAACCTAACCTAACCTAACCTAACCTAACCTAACCTAACCTAACCTAACCTAACCTAACCTAACCTAACCTAACCTAACCTAACCTAACCTAACCTAACCTAACCTAACCTAACCTAACCTAACCTAACCTAACCTAACCTAACCTAACCTAACCTAACCTAACCTAACCTAACCTAACCTAACCTAACCTAACCTAACCTAACCTAACCTAACCTAACCTAACCTAACCTAACCTAACCTAACCTAACCTAACCTAACCTAACCTAACCTAACCTAACCTAACCTAACCTAACCTAACCTAACCTAACCTAACCTAACCTAACCTAACCTAACCTAACCTAACCTAACCTAACCTAACCTAACCTAACCTAACCTAACCTAACCTAACCTAACCTAACCTAACCTAACCTAACCTAACCTAACCTAACCTAACCTAACCTAACCTAACCTAACCTAACCTAACCTAACCTAACCTAACCTAACCTAACCTAACCTAACCTAACCTAACCTAACCTAACCTAACCTAACCTAACCTAACCTAACCTAACCTAACCTAACCTAACCTAACCTAACCTAACCTAACCTAACCTAACCTAACCTAACCTAACCTAACCTAACCTAACCTAACCTAACCTAACCTAACCTAACCTAACCTAACCTAACCTAACCTAACCTAACCTAACCTAACCTAACCTAACCTAACCTAACCTAACCTAACCTAACCTAACCTAACCTAACCTAACCTAACCTAACCTAACCTAACCTAACCTAACCTAACCTAACCTAACCTAACCTAACCTAACCTAACCTAACCTAACCTAACCTAACCTAACCTAACCTAACCTAACCTAACCTAACCTAACCTAACCTAACCTAACCTAACCTAACCTAACCTAACCTAACCTAACCTAACCTAACCTAACCTAACCTAACCTAACCTAACCTAACCTAACCTAACCTAACCTAACCTAACCTAACCTAACCTAACCTAACCTAACCTAACCTAACCTAACCTAACCTAACCTAACCTAACCTAACCTAACCTAACCTAACCTAACCTAACCTAACCTAACCTAACCTAACCTAACCTAACCTAACCTAACCTAACCTAACCTAACCTAACCTAACCTAACCTAACCTAACCTAACCTAACCTAACCTAACCTAACCTAACCTAACCTAACCTAACCTAACCTAACCTAACCTAACCTAACCTAACCTAACCTAACCTAACCTAACCTAACCTAACCTAACCTAACCTAACCTAACCTAACCTAACCTAACCTAACCTAACCTAACCTAACCCCCTTCCGTCGTCAGACGCACTCAGAGGAGGACGTGCTACATGTTGGTCGAGTGCCGCTCCGCCCGATTTTAAGTTTGTAAAATCGAAAAAAGTGGTTTTTTGTGCTCCGATTTTTACAATTTATGCACCAAAAGTTGCGGGAATAGTTGCCCCAACTAGTGGCAGTTTCTGTTTTTTGCGCCGAGTGCGCGAAGTGTGAAGAAAATTAGTGCAAAGTGCAAATTTTCAATTTTTGAAAACTTTGAGCGTGAACGCTGCCTAAACGCGATCTGCAACCCCTGGATATTTTTATATCGTCAGACGGGGCTCGTTGAGCTCCATCTTTTGACACCTCAACCGGATTTTTCCGGTTGAAACTCACGGAGTTATAAAGGAAAAACCGGGAACCACGTGGACACGTGGTCCTGGATCCAGTGGCCTGAGGACAGCGCGAGGCAGCTCATTCGACGCGGCACGACGCGGCGAATCCAACGCCGTATCAAGCATAATTTTAAGGTTAGTGGTTGCGGAGTTATCAAAATTTTTAAAATTTTTCAAAATTCAAAATTTATTATTTCAAAATTAAGATCGACGACACCCCCATATTTTTTATTCAGTTTGTAGGGCTCATTGAGCCCTACCAATGTTATAAATTTCATAATTTTCGGCTGGATACTTTTGGAGTTACGATTTTTTAAAGTTTAAGGGTTGGCACGTGGGGGTGTAAATAACAATTTGATCACCCCGCAACCTATTTTAAAAATTAGACTAAGTAGTGTGTAAGAATATTCTTAGCTTTTTAGAATAAGTTTTTATTTAAATTTTTCGAGTTTTTGCCAATTTTATTGTAAATTTATGTGTTTTTTGCACCCCAAAAATCAGGGTTGAATTATTTTTTGTTGATAATTGTAGATTTAGATTGCTGAATTAAAGACGAATCCAACGAGCCCAAGCTCGATTGGATACGATAAATAGGAACGGATTTAGTAGAAATCCATATAACTGGCAGCCATATTGGCGGCCATCTTGTTTTAATAAAAAGTTGCATAACTTTGGATCTAGACGTCATAGAAAGACGCGGTTTCTTGTACACACTTAGTTGTGGTGAGCTCTACGATTTGCGCTAGTTTGTGGCTCTGGATAGGGTCGACCCCCAGATTGCCAAAATTTGGCAGGTTTCGGGTAGAGGGCAAAACGCCCGTTACGGGAAGCCGTCGCTCGCCTTCCTGCGATCAGCGGTTCCCGAGATATAATTTTTTGAATTTCGATCTAGACTGAAACCTTATAACCGGCCGCCATCTTGGATATTTTTAAGGCGCGATATCTCGGGAACCGCTGGTCGTAGAGCGACGCGGTTTTTTCCGTTGACTTTCCCCCGGGAAGCGCTATCGTTTGGTGCTACTCGCGCGGCTCTATCTAGAGTCACTGTAGAGTTCCACCGTAGAGTCGCGGCGGAAGAGGTTTTATTTAGTTTTTAAGTAGATTTAGGTTGATTAAGGGCCGTAGTATTCTACGGCACCTAAATTTTTGACGGAGTATTCTCTATTTTTATCCTATACAACCCGCTATTGCGGTAATTTTATTATCGACATTTTAGTATACATTTTGACTTTTTATTTTGATATTTTATTTTATTTTCATTTATTTTATTAATTGTTGACGCGACCTCCCTGTAAAATGGTTTTGGGACTCCGGACCCCGGTAAAACGACAGGAAAAATCGAACCCACCTTCAACTCCCCCCAAGATAGTAAAAAAGTTACCGCGACAGAGCATGGAGAAGTGGGAGGGGGTGGTTCCCGGGTCGGCTTATACGGCCGGGCCGGGCGCCCCCTCTACCTCTAAGAACAGAATGCCGACCCCTGAGCGGGTCGAGAGTCCGAAGGGGGTGGGGGTGGCTTCCGAGTCGGCTTATACGGCCGGACCGGGCGCCCCCTTCACCTCTAAGGAAAAGACGCCGACCCCTAAGCGGGTCGAGAGTCAAAAGGGGGGGGTTGAAGTGCTGGTGCACTCACCAGTGGCGACCGCCGGGCAGAACAGATTGCAGCGGGCCAAGCACTATCATCTAATGGCGAAACAGGCAGTGGACTCGTCCAGGAACCTCA
The DNA here is from genome assembly GCA_036937285.1 of Euphydryas editha. NCBI lineage: Eukaryota > Metazoa > Arthropoda > Insecta > Lepidoptera > Nymphalidae > Euphydryas > Euphydryas editha. The sequence continues at coordinate 13,569,670 of JAUPFZ010000027.1, read as the reverse complement.
GGGGCGACCTTAAGGTGACGATCCTGAGGTCCCTGGACGAGCTCAAAAAACTAGTCGCTGAGTCCGAGGCCAACCCGAAAGCCGAGAGGGCTCGTAAGGGGGCCGGGGGCTCCGTGAAGGGGGTGTCGACGACTAAGGACGCCGACACCACATTTACGGTGCCCTCGGACTCCGGCCTGAGCGCCAAGCTCGATGAGCACTCTCGGCTTCTCCTGGAGAGCAATGAGCGGATGAAGGCTCTCCAGGAGCAGCTTAATAGGTGTAGCGGGTTGGCCGAAGAGCAGCAGCGGAGTTATGCCTGTGTAGCTGCTGCGAGGCCGCAGCAGCCAGCGAGGCCCGCGGCACTCCACTCGGTGGTGGTCACTTCCAAGGACGAAGAGGACACAGGAGAGGAGGTCCTTGGAAAGGTGAGGAAAACCCTAAACGCGAAGGAGGGATGGGTAAAAGTCGACCGGGTCCGGAAGGCCAAAGACCGCAAGGTTGTCATGGGCTTTGGCACTGCCGAGGACCGGCGAAAGGCCAAGGAGAGATTGGCGAAGGAAGGGTCGGGCCTCAACGTCGAGGACGTTAAAAATAGGGACCCGCTTCTGGTCCTTAGAGGTGTCTTGACGATAAACACCGATGGTGACATCATAAAGGCCCTAAGGAACCAGAATCGGGATCTCTTTGGCGGCCTCGGCCCTGGGGATGACCGACTCGAGGTGAGATACCGCAGAAGGGCTAGAAACCCGCACGTGGCCAATGTGGTCTTGAGTGCGTCGCCCACCCTCTGGGCGAGGATAACCGGCGTAGGATCGGTACATATCGATCTCCAGAGGGTGCGAGCGGAGGACCAGTCGCCACTGGTCCAATGCACGCGATGCCTCGGCTATGGCCACGGGCGAAAGTTCTGCAAAGACCCAGCAGACCTCTGTAGCCACTGTGGCGGGCCGCACTTGCGCACTAAATGCGCGGATTGGCTGGCGGGGTCCCCACCTTCCTGCCGGAACTGTTGTCGCGCGAAGTTTGACAACGTTGAACACAACGCATTTAGCGACAACTGTCCCGTCAGGAAGAGGTGGGATGACCTCGCCCGGCAATCCGTAGCGTATTGCTAAGGGCGTGCCGGCGAATGCAGTGGTTCTCAAAGTCCTCCAGACGAACCTCCAGCGCAGTAAGTTGGCACACTCCGAGCTGCTGATCGAAGCCTCTAACCAGCGTGCGCGGTTTGCTCTGGTACAGGAGCCATACGTCGGCGGAACAGGGCGTGTGAAGAGTCAAAATGGGATCAGAGTCTTCCAGTGTGCGGACCATGGAAGTGGGACTGTAAAGGCCGCGATCATAGTTTTTGACGCGGACCTTCACATAACACAGTACCCGAAACTCACCACGACCAACATCGCAGTGGTGGGGATCCGAGTCCGCAACTGGGAGATCATCCTGGTCTCATTTTACTTTGAGCCCGACCTGCCGATGGACTCGTACCTAGCACACCTGCGCCGGGTGCAGCGCGAGACAGGAGCTCGGAGTGTTATAATTGGGGGCGACTCCAATGCCAAGTGCGTCTGGTGGGGGAGTCCCGTGACAGATCGCCGCGGCGAGGAACTGCACGGCTCACTGGAGGACCTCGGGCTCTGCATCCTGAACCGAGGGGAAACCCCTACATTTGACACTATCCGGGGCGGCGTAAGGTACAGCAGTTATGTTGACATAACTGCTGTATCGCCGGACCTGTATAGCTTGGTGGACGACTGGCGCGTGCGCGAGGACCTGACCAGCTCGGACCACAATGGCATATCCTACACATTAACGACAAGGCACATCAACAAGAATCTCATCAAGCACACCACAAGAATATATTACACTAAACACGCAAATTGGGCCCAGTTTCGTGAGAAACTGGGTCAAATTATCAATAGAGAAAATTTTACACTAGACTACATTAAAAATTTAACACACGGTTCACAATTAGATAACACGATCACACAATACAACACAATAATAGCTGAAGCATGTGCCTCGTCTATTCCGCCAATCAAGCGCAAGGATGTGTTGAATATGCCATGGTGGAACGAGGGGTTGGCAGCGCTCAAGCGTGAGGTGGCCACCAAGAGATGCAGGATTCGGTGTGCAGCGCCGGTTAGGCGTCAAAAGGTAGTTGGGGAGTACCTCGAGGCGAAGGAGCGTTACGAGACCGAGGTAAGGCATGCGCAGACGCGCAGCTGGGTCTCCTTCTGCGAGCGCCAAGACGGGGAATCGGTTTGGGGGGGTATCTACCGGGTCCTCGGCAGAACCTCCAGGAGAGACGAAGACCCACCGCTGGTGGTAGACAATATGGAGCTAGACGCCAAGGGCTCGGTGAGGCATATGGCCGAAACCTTTTACCCGGAGGACTCCGAGGGGGACGACTCCGAGGAGCACCGAAGGGTGAGGGTACAAGCCGAGCTCTTTGACGTTGAAACTTCTTCGGATTCGACGGACCCGCCTTTCACTCCCTTGGAGTTGAAGTTGGCCTGCCGGTCCTTCAATCCGAAGAAAGCTCCAGGCGCGGACGGTTTTACCGCCGATATATGTTTGCACGCGATAGAGTTTGACCCCGAACTCTCACTGGCCCTTTTCAACAGGTGCCTCGAGCTCCGGCATTTTCCCGAGCCCTGGAAGGAGGCCACGGTAATCTTCCTCCGCAAGCCGGGGAAGATTACTTACACGACACCACGGTCGTATCGGCCGATTGGTCTCCTCCCGGTGCTGGGGAAAGTGCTGGAGAAAATGCTTGTCGCCAGATTAAAATATCATATAGCGCCCAGGCTCAGCACCCGCCAGTTTGGCTTTATGCCCCAGCGGAGCACCGAGGACGCCCTCTATACACTAGTTGAGCACATAAGATTAGGTTTGAGAAACAAAAAGTTGATGACGCTTGTGTCACTGGATATAGAGGGCGCCTTCGACAACGCTTGGTGGCCACGTATCAAAGTCAGACTGGCGGAGGAACGTGTGCCGTTTAACATCCGGAGGCTCCTGGGTAGCTACCTGAGCGGCAGGCATGTTCGCGCACGGTACTGCGGGGAAGAGCACGTGAGGGAAACCGGGAAGGGTTGCGTGCAAGGGTCTATCGGTGGGCCGATTCTGTGGAACCTCTTGTTGGATCCACTGCTTCGCGAGTTGGAGGCTAGACATCACTATGTGCAGGCATTCGCTGACGATGTGGTGCTGGTCTTTGAAGGTGAGACGGCTCTTGAGGTCGAAAGCCGTGCTAATGCTGCCCTCGAGCATGTGAGGGAGTGGGGAGTCCAGAACAAACTGAGGTTTGCGCCGCACAAGACCAGTGCCATGGTCATTACGCGCAAACTGAAGTATGACACCCCACGCCTCCACATGGGCGGGGTCGACATTGGCATGGTCGGAGAACTCAGGTTACTGGGAGTCGTCCTAGACCAGCGCCTGACCTTCAACACGCACGTCGCGAATGTGTGCAAGAAGGCCGTCGCCTTCTACGCCCAGCTTTCGAGAGCCGCGAAGGCGAGCTGGGGCCTCCACCCCGAAGTTATCCGCGCTATCTACAGAGCGGTGGTTGAGCCCGTGATATTGTATGCGGCTGCCGTTTGGGCGCCGGCTGTCGATAAGCTCGGTGTTCGAAAGCAGCTGAACGTGGTCCAGCGGGGCTTTGCGCAGAAGCTGTGTAAGGCATACCGCACCACCTCCCTGAACTCAGCACTGTTGCTCGCTGGGATACTCCCCCTTGACCTGCGCGTCCGCGAGGCCGCGGCGTTGTACGGCGCGAGGAGGGGTATACCCCAGGACGCAATAGGGGATCGGGAAGTGGAACGGATGTCCTCGGCTCTGCGGTCTCCGCATCCCGCTCAGCATGTCGACCTGGAGTTCAAGTGCCTGGCGGATGAGGAACAACTCGCGGTAAATATTGACCACGAACTTAATATTTACACGGACGGCAGTAAGATTGAGGGCAAGGTGGGTGCGGCGTTATCCATATGGAGGGGCGCCGTCGAAACCAAAACCCTCAAGCTTACTTTGCCGTCCTTTTGCACCGTCTACCAGGCGGAACTCTTGGCGATATGCAGGGCGGCGCGGACGGCCGCAGATAACTCGGCCAGATCAGTCGGGATCTACTCCGACTCCCTGTCGGCACTGCAAACGACAATCAATCCAGTTGCCCTCCACCCCCTGGCCGTTGAGGCGCGGGGCCACCTGCGAAGGGCTTTGATACAGGACAAACTTGTCAATTTGTTCTGGATCAAAGCCCACGCGGGACTAGAGGGGAACGAGCGTGCCGACCATCTGGCCAAGGAAGCTGCGCTAAAGTCAAAACGCAGTTTTGACTACGACAGCTGCCCGGTTTCATTCATCAGGCGAAGCATTCGTATGCGGTCGCTTGATGAATGGAACCAACGATACCGGGCCGGTGAAACTGCCGGTGTCACCCGGGTCTTTTTCCCGGACGCGATAGCCGCACACCGTATCATTGGCAAAATAAAGGTGGATAGATTTGTCACCCAGGTATTGTCGGGGCATGGTGGATTCTCCGAGTACTTGCACCGCTTCAAGTGCAAGGAGAGTCCATCGTGCGTCTGCGATCCTGCGTGTTCAGAGTCTGTCCTCCACGTCCTCCTGGACTGCCCGGCCCATGACCGCGAGAGGCGGGAAATCGAAATACTTCTGGGCACAAAATTGAATATTGACTCTTTAGCGGAAATTGTATCGAGTAAAAATAGAGACTGTTTCCTTAAATATTGCACAAAACTGTGTATACTAGTTAATAAGAGGAACAAAGCTTAAGCAAATTATGCTAGTTTTTATAGTGTATTATAAGTAACGTAGCATATAAAAACTTTGTAAATAAATTAAGGAACATAGTTTATAAGTTATATGTAGTGTATAAAATAATTTTATTTTATACAAACCAATTGTTGTACTATACCCTAGCAATTAAGATCCTGTTAACTGTATATTCCTGCCTCGTACATACTATAAATAGTAAATGTATAAAAGTAGTTAATAAAATAGTTTTTGTAATTTGGCAAATATGTAATGGTAAAATAGAATATAGATAATATTAGTAAGTAAGATATAGATTATAAAAAAAAAAACTGTAGAGATTATTAAACAGATATAAACTGTCTCCCCCTTCAGTGTCCCCGTCCTCCCCCTTGCGTTTTACTTAGACATAAGTACACAATGGCCCTCAGCCCATGATTGAATGATGATGAATGCTAGATGATAATGGGATGCGGAATGACTGAAGATCAGAGCATAAGATAGATAGTATGAAAGGTTTGTTATTCTGATCAAATGAAACACAAGTTATATAAGACAAATGTTAAAAACAGTCTTCCCACAATGTCGGGGAGGTCTAGTATTTAAAATAAAATAAAAAAAAAAAAAAAAAAAAAAAACCTAACCTAACCTAACCTAACCTAACCTAACCTAACCTAACCTAACCTAACCTAACCTAACCTAACCTAACCTAACCTAACCTAACCTAACCTAACCTAACCTAACCTAACCTAACCTAACCTAACCTAACCTAACCTAACCTAACCTAACCTAACCTAACCTAACCTAACCTAACCTAACCTAACCTAACCTAACCTAACCTAACCTAACCTAACCTAACCTAACCTAACCTAACCTAACCTAACCTAACCTAACCTAACCTAACCTAACCTAACCTAACCTAACCTAACCTAACCTAACCTAACCTAACCTAACCTAACCTAACCTAACCTAACCTAACCTAACCTAACCTAACCTAACCTAACCTAACCTAACCTAACCTAACCTAACCTAACCTAACCTAACCTAACCTAACCTAACCTAACCTAACCTAACCTAACCTAACCTAACCTAACCTAACCTAACCTAACCTAACCTAACCTAACCTAACCTAACCTAACCTAACCTAACCTAACCTAACCTAACCTAACCTAACCTAACCTAACCTAACCTAACCTAACCTAACCTAACCTAACCTAACCTAACCTAACCTAACCTAACCTAACCTAACCTAACCTAACCTAACCTAACCTAACCTAACCTAACCTAACCTAACCTAACCTAACCTAACCTAACCTAACCTAACCTAACCTAACCTAACCTAACCTAACCTAACCTAACCTAACCTAACCTAACCTAACCTAACCTAACCTAACCTAACCTAACCTAACCTAACCTAACCTAACCTAACCTAACCTAACCTAACCTAACCTAACCTAACCTAACCTAACCTAACCTAACCTAACCTAACCTAACCTAACCTAACCTAACCTAACCTAACCTAACCTAACCTAACCTAACCTAACCTAACCTAACCTAACCTAACCTAACCTAACCTAACCTAACCTAACCTAACCTAACCTAACCTAACCTAACCTAACCTAACCTAACCTAACCTAACCTAACCTAACCTAACCTAACCTAACCTAACCTAACCTAACCTAACCTAACCTAACCTAACCTAACCTAACCTAACCTAACCTAACCTAACCTAACCTAACCTAACCTAACCTAACCTAACCTAACCTAACCTAACCTAACCTAACCTAACCTAACCTAACCTAACCTAACCTAACCTAACCTAACCTAACCTAACCTAACCTAACCTAACCTAACCTAACCTAACCTAACCTAACCTAACCTAACCTAACCTAACCTAACCTAACCTAACCTAACCTAACCTAACCTAACCTAACCTAACCTAACCTAACCTAACCTAACCTAACCTAACCTAACCTAACCTAACCTAACCTAACCTAACCTAACCTAACCTAACCTAACCTAACCTAACCTAACCTAACCTAACCTAACCTAACCTAACCTAACCTAACCTAACCTAACCTAACCTAACCTAACCTAACCTAACCTAACCTAACCTAACCTAACCTAACCTAACCTAACCTAACCTAACCTAACCTAACCTAACCTAACCTAACCTAACCTAACCTAACCTAACCTAACCTAACCTAACCTAACCTAACCTAACCTAACCTAACCTAACCTAACCTAACCTAACCTAACCTAACCTAACCTAACCTAACCTAACCTAACCTAACCTAACCTAACCCCCCTTCCGCCGTCAGATCCGACCGTAAGCAGACGTGTAGCAAGTTGTTTGAGTGCCGCTCCGCCCGATTTTTACTTTTAAAAATCAAGAAAAGTGGGTTTTTCGCAACCGATTTTCAAAATTTTTGCGTCAAAAGTTGCGTAAATAAGTGCCCTAGCCGATGACAGTTTTTGTTTTTCGCGGCAAGATCGCAAAGTGCGAGAAAAAAGTGCGCAAAGTGCAATTTTGTGATTTTGAAAAACTTTGAGCGCAAACGCTGCGCAAACAAGATCGACGACCTAGTATTTTTATTAGGTCGTCCGACGCGGCTCATCGAGCCCTACAAGAAGAGCCCCCATTTGGATTTTTCCCGTGCATGCGCGCGGAGAAATAATTAAAAAACCACCGATCACAAAACCACGTGGTCGGGGTTCCAGACGTGTGACGGAGACGTTCAGCACACCAAACGACGCAGCGCAACGAGCCCGTGTCAGCGACACCTCAAGCGTATTTTTAAGGTTAGTGGTTGGGGAGATATTGGCAAAACAAATATTTTTCAAAATTCAAAATTCAATAACTTTTTTAAACGATCGACGACACTATATTATTTTTATTGCGTTTAGTAGGCCTCTGTGAGGACTACAAACCCTCCAAATTTGAGAATTTTCCGGCTTATAGTTTTGGCGTTATAATTTTTCGAAATTTCAGGGAGTGCACGTGGGGTGGCAACCCTTTGTCCAATATCTCCAAAACCCTTTTCAAAAAATTGTAATTAGTGTATATAGGTAGTTAAATTTTTTGTAGATTTTTAGAATTAAGTTTAATATTTTTTATTTTAAATTTAGTGTAAAATTAGTAGTTTTTTCAACCCTAAAAATCGGGGGTTGACTTTAAAAAATTTTGGTGTTGACTATTGAGCGGAGCTCGTCAAGACAAAAAATTTGAGCCCAAGCACGGCCAATTTCTGTTACAAATAGCCGAGTTTACAGATTTTAGCTTAACAGGTGGCCATATTGGCGGCCATCTTAAAAATCTTTAAGTTGCAATAACTTAAGTTAGGATAGTCGTAGGAACGTGCGCTTTTCTCTACGGACATTGTCGTAGTGTGGGCCACAATTATATACTGTTAGGGACTCAATTTAGAGTTGACCTCCCAAAAATTAAATTTGGGTATTTCTTTGACAAGATCTCGGCGAGACCAGCACGGAGAGCCGTCGCACGTTATTCTGCGGCCAGCGGTTCCCGAGATATTAATTTTTGAATCCTTGTCTAGATTCTAGATATTTGCGCGGACGCCATCTTTGAAATCTTTCGGGCGCAATATCTCGGCAACCGCTGGTCGCAGCGCGACGCGGTTTTCGCTGTAGGGGTTGCCGTGACGAGAGCCACAGTTATAGGGCATTGTCAACTCTACATAGAGTCGACCAAAAATTTTTAAATTTAAGACCACTTCTAGGTAGAGGGCACAGAGCCCATCACGAGGAGCCGTCGCTCGAGTTTCTGCGATTAGCGGTTCTCGAGTTATTGACGTTGGAACTATTGGCACGGCGGAACTATTAGTTAGTCCGCCATCTTGTAAAAAATTAAAACTGCCATATCTCGGGAGCCGCTGGTCGCAGAGAGGCGCGGTTTTCACTGTGATATAGCCCCAAACAAGGGCTATCAAGTAGTGTTAGTTTGGTGACTCTATATAGAGCGAAAGTAGAGTTCGGTCGTAGAGTCGACGGCGGTTGACTGTATTAGTTTTAAGTTAGTTATAAGTAGTTTAAGGGACTTCATAGGTGCTGTAGTATTCTACAGCACCCTCTTAGACCGGGAACAGTCTCTGTTTTTATATATACACCCCGCTATTGCGGTTTTTAACACATTTGACATTTAATATATTATTTTAAATTATTATTTTGACTTTTTTGATATTACCCTTTTAAATATTGACGCGACCTCCAACATGGTGCTTGGCCTGAGGACACCTGTCAAAAAACAGGTTGTGACGAACCCACCCACTACTCCCCCCAAAGAAGTGAGGAAATTAGCTAGGCGGAGCCTGGAGAAGTTTGAGGGGGCAGCCACGGAGTCGACCTCCGCAATGACACAGGGCGCTCCAACCACCTCCAAGGCTGCGAGACCAACCAGCCGTAAGTCGGCTGATAGCCCGAAGAAAGGGGGGGCAGCGGTACAGGTCTCTGCACCCACGGCGACCACTCGAGTCCAGCGAGCCCGCTCGCATCACACGAAGGCGAAGGAGGCGGTGGACGCGTCCAGGAACCTCAGGGGCGATCTCAAGGCGACGATCTTGGAGTCCTTGGACGCGCTCATGAGGCTGGTCGCTGAATCTGAGGCCGACCTGGGGGCCGGGAGTGCTCGGAAGGGGAGCGGGGGCTCCGTGGATGTGGTGCCGGCGACTGTAACCACCGACACTACATTCACGGTGCCTCCGGACTCCGGACTGAGCGCAAAGCTCGACGAGCACTCGCGGCTCCTCCTGGAGAGCAACGAGCGGATGAAGGCCCTCCAGGAACAGCTCGCGAAGAGCAGTCAGGTGGTCGGGGAACAGCGGCTCAGCTACGCCAGCGTGGCCGCTGCGAGACCGCAGCAACACACAAGGCCCGCGGCGCTGCACTCGGTGGTCGTCACCTCCGAGAACGAGAAGGAGACGGCAGAACAGGTTCTCGGAAGGGTGCGAGAGACCATGGACGCGAAGTCGGGGTGGGTGAAGGTGGACCGGGTCCGTAAGGCCAAGGACCGAAAGGTTATTATGGGATTCGGGACTGCCGAGGACAGGAAGAAGGCGAGGGAGCGCTTAGGCAAGGAAGGATCGGGCCTCGTGGTTGAGGACGTTAAGAATAGAGACCCGCTTTTCATCCTCAGAGGCGTCTTGGCTGTCAACACTGATGGCGACATTGTCAAGGCCCTGAGGAACCAAAATCGGGACCTCTTTGACGGCCTCGGCCCCGGGGATGACCGCCTCGTGGTAAAATATCGTCGGAAGGTCAGGAACCCGCACGTGGTCAACGTAGTCCTGAGTGCGTCGCCCACCCTCTGGGCGAGGATAACCGGCGTGGGCTCAGTCCATGTCGACCTCATGAGGGTGCGAGCAGAGGACCAGTCTCCGCTGGTCCAATGCACGCGATGCCTCGGGTTTGGCCACGGGCGCAAGTACTGCAAGGACCCGGCAGACCTCTGTAGCCACTGCGGCGGGCCGCACCTGCGCTCTAAATGCGCGGATTGGCTGGCGGGGTCCCCACCTTCCTGCCGGAACTGTTGTCGCGCGAAGTTCGACAATGTTGAACATAACGCATTTAGCGACAACTGTCCCGTCAGGAAGAGGTGGGATGACCTCGCCCGGCAATCCGTAGCGTATTGCTAAGGGCGTGCCGGCGGACCCAGTGGCTATAAAAATCCTCCAGGCGAATCTCCAGCGTAGCAAGTTGGCATACTCCGAGCTGCTGATTCAGGCCTCAGAACTACGAGCGCGGATGGCTTTGGTACAGGAGCCATACGTCGGCGGAACAGGGCGTGTAAAGAGTCAAAATGGGATCAGAATCTTCCAGTCTGCGGATCATGGAAGTGGGACTGTAAAGGCCGCGGTCATAGTTTTTGACGCGGACCTTCACATCACACAGTACCCGAAACTCACCACTAACAACATCTCAGTGGTGGGGATCCGAGTCCGCAACTGGGAGATCATCCTGGTTTCATTTTACTTTGAGCCCGACCTGCCGATGGACTCGTACCTAGCTCATCTGCGCCGGGTGCAGCGTGAGACGGGAGCTCGGAGCATGATCATTGGGGGTGACTCCAATGCTAAGTGCGTCTGGTGGAAGAGTCCCGTGACCGACCGCAGAGGCGAGGAACTACACGGGGCGCTGGAGGACCTCGGACTTTGCATCCTGAACCAAGGGGAAACCCCTACCTTTGATACTATCCGGGGCGGCGTAAGGTACAGCAGCTATGTTGACATAACTGCTGTATCGCCGGACCTGTATGGCTTGGTGGACGACTGGCGCGTGCGCGAGGACCTGACCAGCTCGGACCACAACGGCATATCCTTCACATTGACGACAAGGTGCATCAATAAAAATTACATAAAACATACAACCCGTATCTATTTCACCAAAAATGCAAATTGGGCCCGGTTTCGTGAGAAACTGGGCCAAATTATGAATAGGGAAAACTTTACGACAGACTACATCAATAATTTGGCAATAGATTGGGAACTAGACCACTCAGTAGAAAAATTGAACAAAATTATAGCAGAAGCATGCGCCTTGTCGATTCCGCCCATAAAGCGGAAAGATGTGGTGAATATGCCGTGGTGGAACGAGGGGTTGGCAGCGCTCAAGCGCGAGGTGGCCACCAAGAAATGCAGAATTCGGTGTGCAGCGCCGGTTAGGCGTCAAATGGTAGTCGGGGAGTACCTGGAAGCGAAGGAGCGATATGAGACCGAGGTGAGGCATGCGCAGACGCGCAGCTGGGTCGCCTTCTGTGAGCGACAGGACGGGGAATCAGTTTGGGGGGGTATCTACCGGGTCCTCGGCAGAACCTCCAGGAGAGACGAAGATCCACCGCTGGTGGTAAACAATATGGAGCTAGACGCCAAAGGCTCGGTGAGGCTTATGGCCGAAACCTTCTACCCGGAGGACTCCGAAGAGGATGACTCCGAGGAGCACCGAAGGGTGAGGGTACAAGCCGAGCTCTTTGACGTTGAAACTTCTTCGGATGTGACGGACCCGCCTTTCACTCCTTTAGAGTTGAAATTGGCCTGCCGGTCCTTCAATCCGAAGAAGGCTCCAGGCGCGGACGGTTTTACCGCCGATATATGTTTGCACGCGATAGAGTATGACCCCGATCTCTCATTGGCTCTTTTCAACAGGTGCCTCGAACTCCGGCATTTTCCCAAGCCCTGGAAGGAGGCTACGGTGATCTTCCTCCGGAAGCCGGGGAAGGACACCTACCGGACACCACGGTCATATCGGCCGATTGGTCTCCTTCCGGTGCTGGGGAAAATGCTGGAGAAGATGCTTGTCGCCAGATTGAAACATCACGTAGCGCCCAGGCTCAGTACCCGCCAGTTCGGCTTTATGCCCCAGCGCAGTACCGAAGACGCCCTCTATACACTGGTCCAACACATAAGACTAGGCTTGACAAATAAAAAATTGATGACACTTGTGTCCCTGGATATAGAGGGCGCCTTCGACAACGCTTGGTGGCCACGCATAAAAGTCCGGCTGGCGGAGGAACGAGTGCCGACTAACATCCGTAGGCTCCTGGGCAGTTACTTGAGCGGCAGGCATGTTCGCGCACGGTACTGCGGGGAAGAGCACGTGAGGGAAACCGGGAAGGGTTGCGTGCAAGGGTCTATCGGTGGGCCGATTCTGTGGAATCTTTTGTTAGATCCACTGCTTCGCGAGTTGGAGGCTAGACACTACTACGTGCAGGCGTTCGCTGACGATGTGGTGTTGGTCTTTGAGGGTAAGACGGCTCTTGAGGTCGAAAACCACGCCAATGCCGCCCTCGAGTATGTGAGGGAGTGGGGAGTCCTAAATAAACTGAGGTTTGCGCCGCACAAGACCAGTGCCATGGTCATCACGCGCAAACTGAAGTATGACACCCCACGCCTCCACATGGGCGGGGTCGACATCGGTATGGTGGGCGAAATCAAATTACTGGGAGTCGTCCTAGACCAACGCCTTACCTTCAACACGCACGTCGCGAACGTATGTAAGAAGGCCGTCACCTTCTACGCCCAGCTTTCGAGAGCCGCGAAGGCGAGCTGGGGCCTCCACCCCGAAGTCATCCGCGTTATTTACAGAGCGGTGGTTGAGCCCGTGATATTGTATGCGGCTGCCGTTTGGGCGCCGGCTGTGGACAAGCTAGGTGTACGTAAGCAGCTGAACGTGGTCCAGCGGGGCTTTGCGCAGAAGCTGTGTAGGGCATACCGCACCACCTCCCTGAACTCAGCACTGTTGCTCGCTGGGATACTCCCTCTCGACCTGCGCGTCCGCGAAGCCGCGGCGCTGTACGGCGCGAGGAGGGGTATACCCCAGGACGCGATAGGGGATCGGGAAGTGGAACGGATGTCCTCGGCTCTGCGGTCTCCGCACCCCGCTCAGCATATCGACCTGGAGTTCAAGTGCCTGGCGGACGAGGAACAAGTCGCGGTCAACATTGACCACGACCTTAACATCTACACGGACGGCAGTAAGATTGAGGGCAAAGTGGGCGCGGCGCTATCCATATGGAGAGGCGCCGCCGAAACCAAAACCCTCAAGCTTACTTTGCCGTCCTTTTGCACCGTCTACCAGGCGGAACTCCTGGCGATATGCAGGGCGGCGCGAACGGCCGCAGATAACTCGGCCAGATCAGTCGGGATTTACTCCGACTCCCTGTCGGCACTGCAGACTACAGTCAACCCGGAAGCCCTCCACCCCCTGGCCGTTGAGGCGCGGGGCCACCTGCGTAGGGCTTTGGTACAGGACAAACTTGTTAGTTTGTTCTGGATCAAAGCCCATGCGGGACTAGAGGGGAACGAGCGTGCCGACCATCTGGCTAAGGAAGCTGCGCTAAAGTCAAAACGCAGTTTTGACTACGACAGCTGCCCCGTTTCATTCATCAAGCGAAGCATTCGTATGCGATCGCTTGATGAATGGAACCAACGATACCAGGCCGGTGAAACAGCCGGTGTCACCCGGGTCTTTTTCCCGGACGCGATAGCCGCATATCGTATCATCGGCAAAATAAAGGTGGACAGATTTGTCACCCAGGTATTGACGGGGCACGGTGGATTCTCCGAGTACTTGCACCGTTTCAAGTGCAAGGAGAGTCCATCGTGCGTCTGCGATCCTGCGTGTTCCGAGTCTGTCCTCCACGTCCTCCTGGACTGCCCGGCCCATTGTCGCGAGAGGCAGGAGATCGAATCTTTGCTTAATGTCAAATTGGACGTAAATTCGTTACCCGAAATTGTGTGTAATAAAAACAGAGACTTGTTCTTTAGCTTCTGTAAAAAATTATGTATATTGGTCAATAAAAGAAATAAGAGTTAAGTAAGATATGTTAGATTTTTATAGTGGATTATAAATATACTAGCATATAAAAAATTGTTTGTTAATTTAGTTAAAGAATAATAAGTTAGTTGTAAGGTATAAAATATTTTATATTTTATACAAATAAAAAACTCGGTATAATATACCATAGTTTGTAATATCCTGTTTAATGTATTTTCTGCCTCTGGCACATTGTAGACTTAAGATAGAAAATGATGTAAAGTAGTAGATAAGTAAATTGTAGTAAATACGTAAAAAGATTGGAAATAATGTAAATAAGAATAAGAATATTGTATTAATCGTTTAGAATAGTTGTATAAGGAAAAAATTGTAAAATGAAATAAAAGAAAGATACCTTTGTTTTCCCCTCCCTACTGTCCCCTGTGTATAAACTAGATTTAAGCACACAAAGGCCCTAAGCCCATGATTGAATGACGATGAATGATTGATTGAACATGGTATGCGGAATGAGTGACGAACAGAGTAAAAGATTGAAATAGTATGAAAGAGTTTTCTTTAGATGAAAAATGAAACACAAAGATAAATAATAAAAATGTAAAAACAGTCTCCCCACCATGGGGGAGGTCGAGTAAAAAAAAAAAAAAAAAAAAAAAAAAAAAAAAAAAAAAAAAAAAAAAAAAAAAAACCTAACCTAACCTAACCTAACCTAACCTAACCTAACCTAACCTAACCTAACCTAACCTAACCTAACCTAACCTAACCTAACCTAACCTAACCTAACCTAACCTAACCTAACCTAACCTAACCTAACCTAACCTAACCTAACCTAACCTAACCTAACCTAACCTAACCTAACCTAACCTAACCCAGTCTGCATCGAACCGCGCTCGAGAACGCATCGTTTCTGCGACGCTCCGCACATAAAAAAAAATATAAGTGTCCGTTTCGAGTGTTATATCTTTTCAACTGTTTAATCTATCGTAATCCTGTGAACTTCAGTGAATAGTGTAAGTAAAGACCTTCTAATAGACATATATTACTCCAAAATTAATACATTTAAACAATAGTTATAATCAATACAAACTTAAGTTGTGAACCTGTTATACATTTTAAAACTTCAAGTGTAAACGCTGTCAAAAGTAAAGCGACGACCCTACTTTTTTATTTTACCAAAAAACGAAGCATACTAGTGACTACAACTGTGCGAAATCCCAGATTTTTCTCAAGAAAAATAAGTGTTTCCTAGACAATTTTCAACGTAGTGCGGTCGATAAAATCATACATAAACTTTGTAAGAACTATAACTTTTAAAATTGAACTATAATATATATCATTACATAACAGTGAAATAGACAATTTATCGCCCTTTGCAATAGTGTTAAAATCAAAACCGTAACTTAAAACCTGTAATTTTGAGAATTATTTTTCTAAAACATCAATACTGAATCGACCGCAAAGTTAAAGTTGTAAAAGCCCGTAGTTACTAAAATTGTAGGGTGACAACCATTGTATTTGATTTCGTTTTGGATTATTTTGTTTTTAAATTTATTTTCTTTTCAACTTCACAACCCTCCCTTTCGACTATAAAAATGGACAGATCAAGAATAGAGAAGGAGAAAGCAAGAATTATGAAAGAAATCGAAAAACACTTAAAAGAAAATGGATGGATGGATACGGTGGACGTCTATGAACAAAAAGTCGAAACAATTAAGAAAGCAATAGATTTAACAAGAAATTTGAAAACAGAACTGAAGGAAATTATTTTGGAAGCAGTAAAAGATCTACGTAGAATGTTAATAACGGCTCTCGATGATAAAATAGATATGCATGATAAACTAGTAGAGTTCTCAGAGACCATAGTAAAGAGCCAAAATACCGACTTTGTACTATTGAATGAGCATACAAAGAAAATTGAAACGAAAATTCAGGCTCTTCAAGACCAGATTGTTCGACAGCACGAACACATGGAGACACAAATGCGGACCTACGCAGCAGTGGCTGCTACAGGCACAACAATACCAAAAGGAACCGAAAGACCACCAACCATCCAATCGATGGTTGTGATTTCCAAAGATAAAACGGATACTAGTGAAGAAGTATTGGAAAAAATAAGAAATATAGTTAAGGCCAGGGAAAGCGGTATTAAAGTGGAAAGAATTAGGAAAGCGAAGGATAGAAAAGTAGTGATGGGTTTCGCAACTAATGAAGAAAGAGAACAAGCCAAAAAGAAATTGGCAAGAGAAGGAACGGGCCTCGCGGTCGAGGTCCTGAAGAATAGGGACCCGCTTCTGGTTCTCAAGGGAGTGACAAAAGGACTCACCGACGAGGAGGTAGTAGGTGCCCTAAGAAACCAGAACCGGGGGCTTTTCAGTGGCCTCGACCCCGAGGACGATCGACTTACAGTTAAATACCGTAAAAATACCAAGAGCCAATACACCATGCAGATAGTATTAAGTGCTTCACCCATCCTGTGGAGGAAAATTACGGATGCGGGAAGGGTAAACATAGACTTATATAGGGTCGTAGCTCAGGATCAATCTCCATTGGTACAGTGTACCAGATGTCTGGGCTACGGCCATACCAAAAAATTTTGTAAAGAACAAGAAGACCTCTGCAGTCATTGTGGTGGTCCTCATACCCGAGAAAAATGTACAAAATGGAAGGAATCAAGCCCGCCCTCCTGCAAAAACTGCAAGATTAACAACATCGAAAGCTCCGAGCACAATGCATTTGACGTAAGCTGTCCCATCCGGAAGAGATGGGATACCCTGGCCCGATCTACTGTTGCGTACTTATAAGCTAATACATAGGTAAATATATATTTTTATACAATCACAATTAACACACCGTATAATTTTGGATACATTATATAATACTTTTCTTTTTCTACAAATATCTTTATGTACATATATACATATATATACAATATATAATATTCTTAAACACTACAATTATTAAATAGATACAGAACCTAACATATATCATACTATAGTACTAATTTGAACGACTTTTTATTATTCAACACAATAACATACTTAATGTCTATAATTATATATAATAAAATTTTAAAATTTATAATAAAATCCATACAATATTGCTGGTCACACTACACAAAAACGATGCACCAATCAGGAAACAGAACTACAAGCTCCAATATTATACGCAGCTAATATGGCCGCTTAGTAAAAATTTTAATTTAAATTATAACAAATAACAGTTCCGTACAAAATTATATACAAAAAATTATAATTAGTAATTTAATACAATTGATTAATAACTATTACAAATTTAACTATTAAATACTTTATGATATTAAATTAATTAAAATTACGAATATTAAATACTATAGTTATTTATTAATTACGTTATTAGCAAATTATAATTAAGAAAAATTATAAAAAATTTAATTCGATAACTTATATAGATATTTGCAAAGTGTCTGTTGACTGTGTGCATAATTACATATTAAATATTAAAAATTTTCTACAATAAATAACAACTTAAGGTTTTAATCTTGAAATACTGAACCCTAACGTTAAAGGCCAGTTTCTAAAGACGGAACTCAAGGTCGATTTCACCGTCTGTGAGACACTTTTAAAGATAATTTAAAATCATTTAATTTATATATCGTGAAACGAATGTATTGTACTTGATGCTTGTTGAATGTGGAATAATCGTTTATAATTGACTGGACAAAGATTAATTGGATAAACAAATATATAAATAATTAATTGTAATAAATAAATAATGATAATAATATCCAGTGAATTGTAAATAATTTATTGGATGTATGTAATATAAAGTGTACTAAGTTGCATACAATATTGACTAATAAATATTAAATATAAAAGTATTACTAATGTTAAACTATGAATATACAATATATTACTAAAAATTAAGTAAGCAAATAAAAACGGCATTGAGTCAGTTCTGGTACTTATAATCTATAAAATTGTAAAAAATTTCAAACCTATGTATACAATCACGTCCTATTTACACTTGTGCAATACTTACATACATATCCACAATAAAAATATATATATTAACCACGCCTATATATTTGTGTGTGTATTTTTGCAGCGTATCTTAGTTAATATAACTAAAAATCCACAACTGTATACATTGTAATTATATATACATATTTATATGGTGCGAATGTATTCAGAAGCGAATTAACATCTACTATTAATTATCCATAATATTACAACACATTGAAATAGTATACATGATAAATATAAATCACCTATTAAAATCTCATAAACCTGCATGGCTGGCCTAGTATTATAACTGTATACGCATAGCCATAGTATAAGTATATAAAAATAAATATATATATTTACTGTCATATTTTATATTTTAATATTCACTAAGATTATATTGCAAATGCGTTAAGCCGCCATTTAGTATCTATTCAATGAACTTTGAATAACATGTTATACTGCACACAATTTAAAACAGATAAGTATGTAGGATGTCGCTACTGAATTACATAATTATATTACTAATTATATCAAATTTTAACTAGTTTTATTTATAAATACTATCTAATATCTATTTAATGAAACTTTAAATAATATGTCATATTACAAAAAATTATTATGGATAAATATGTGTATATATATTAATTCATATTTATACACAATATATACTATTCTCTTCTAAAACAATTAATAAATATATATACTTATAATACGTCACATCATATAACCAAACAAACGACTCTAAATCATTCAACATACTAACATACTTTACGCCTATAATTTTATATAGTAAAAATATAACATTAGAAATAAAATCTAAATAACATTGACGATTACACCACGCATAAACTCAACCACCAATCAGAAGCAGAGTTACGAGCTCTAACTTTAAACGCATTTAATATGGCCGCACAATATTAATTGTAACAAAAAATAGATTCCGCATAAAAATTACATAGAAAAATAAAAGTTATCAATTAAAAAACAATGATGAAAATGAATAAAAATTTTTTGCTAATCAACACTTTGAGATATTTTATTGATAATTATTGTGATTATTATATGTTACAATCAGTTGTTAATTAAGTTTTTAGCAATTTATAATCAGAGACAATTATAAAAGTTAACATAATAAATAGTACGAACACTTTTTAAATAGTATTTAAATTATTTACATATACAAAATACAAGATATATAATTAAAACTAAAAAGCTACAATAAATAATAACTTAATGTTTTAAGATCATAAAACTGAACCCTAACGCCGACGGCCGGTTTCTATAAACAAGAATTCAAGGTCGATTTCACCGCTCATGAGACACGTTTGAAGCATATTTTAGATAAATTAGTTTATGCAGTAAAATTAAAATATTGTGTACTTGATGCATACTTCAGTTAGAATGATTTGGCGTATATAATATAAAGTATATTAAGCTGCACATAACATAACGCATTGTGAGAATTAAAGTGACTCAATCCAAGGTTCGCAGCTTTGGGTAATCATGGAAAATGGTACCATAAAGTGAAAAATATTTGTCGCTAACACTAATTACTAAATCATATGTAAGACTAAATTTGTTTTAGGTCATAATGATTTAGTAATTAGTGCTAAAGTGACAACTATTTTTTGTTTTATGCTATCATTTTCCATGATTCCCTAGAGTTGTGAATTTTGGATTGAGTCACTTTAATTCTCACAATGCGATAAGTTAATTAATATCAAATACACAAAGTATTACTAACGTTAACAATTTTGAATACACAAATTATCATATTATATTGAACAAGCAATAAAACGATATTAAGTCAATTTTCTGTATCATACGCCATAGAATTGTAAATAAATTTCCAACCTATAAATATTACATACCTATCATGCCGGTATTTTACCGTAAATGTATATGGTTTAAAAATTTATATATTAAATCAAGTTGCATATTATATAATTACACGTAATCATGTATAACACGCTAGATTCACAACAATCATATAATACCATAAAATATATACATACTTATTCGCCATAACATTTATATTAAATAATAAGCATATACCGATGAAGCGCAAACTTAGCTATTAGACTTGATATATATACACATATATAGCAATATGAATATTTACACTTATTATACATATTTTGTAACAAAAGTATATAAAACAAAACATATTTTTAATAATAATATTACATACTCAAAATACTACTTCAGTCTATTTATTATCTACTATCTACTACTTGATATATTACTAATATTAATTATATTTTATAATTATTTACATACATTTTATAACATAAGTACACAAAATAAATATATGTATTTATGGCTGTTCTATATTTAATATTCACCAAATACTTGGTTTAATACATAAAAGCGCCATCTGGTATCTACCTAAGGAAACCTTAAATAATATGTCGTACTGCACACTAGTTATTATAGAAATAGCACGCATGATGTCGCCACTATAGCACGCAAACTTATTATTTAAAATCTAATCAATTCATTTAATTATAATTCCACTTTATTAAAATAAGATAAATATATAAAAACGATCATATCTATCGCTGTACATTCCTCTCATATTATATTAACATTGAAATTACAGATCATACCTTAATATTTTACACCCATTAATATGGAGCTGCCATCTATTAATCATTCCGTGAACCTGAATAACACACTACTTACATTAGATTACTTCATATACATACAACGAGCAAGATGTCGCTATTAAATAAGATACAACTTATTATATTATTTTATTCTATTTATTACCTAACTAGGCTTATTAACATTTTCATGTATTATAATCATATACACATAAATTATAAAATATATATATAAAATAAATACACATATATTCATAATTATTTATATCTTAATATTTATTGAGTTTATTGTTAATACGTATAAGCGCCAGCTAGTATCTAACTAGTGAGACAAAAATTTTTAATTTAATTATTACTTATTACTCTATTACAATTATTAATACCTATATTATTCACGATAGAATAATACAATTAGTATTAATAATATAAACTACTTATTTCAATAAAACAAAGCAGTAAAATATCACAGAAACGTGGCAAGACTGCTAATTATTGAAACTAGGCTTTACAACCAATATTACTAACTTGTGTAAATATATATATTCTTTATAACCTATATGTTGAATACATGCTATATGTAAATATAAATATATAAAGTAACTATAACAACGCACATAATAGTAAGATTACTTGTCCTCCTACTTGTGTTGAATTTTTGTAATGTCTTTTATAATGAGTGTAATGATATGTCATTAAAGACATAGAACATTATAAACTTCTGTACTGTAAAACTTATGTTAACATATATAGCCATAACAACTTATGTCAAAATACATATTTGCTAAAGATCCAAGGAAAATTAATTACTGTTGTTTTAAAAAAACAAAAATAATGATATGTCACCAAATATGTAGAAAATATTAATATCTTGTACTGTAAAAATTCGGCATAAATATATATACATATGTAACACTTTATATATTAACACACATAGTTATTAAGGTTGAAATTAAATTCTAACTAGGCTGAATTTTTGTGACGTCTTTTATAATGAGTAAGACATAGAACATGCTATATATGTCTAGATCTAAGAAAAGTTAATTACTGTTGAATGTATATAACGTTCTTAAAACAAAAAACAATGATATGTCACTTTACTTGCAATACTTAGAATACTGTTTTCTGTAAATATTTAAAAAAAAAAAAAAAAAAAAAAAAAAAAAAAAAAAAAAAAAAAAAAAAAAAAAGTTGGTTAAATGCTTTTCTTGTGTCGTCTGTTACGATATACAATGATTTGTAATATTATATATATGGAATTAGAAATATTTTGTATTGTACAAATTCAACATAGAAACTTATATAAGAACTGTTTCTATGTTGGCATATATATTTAATTTACTTTGAAGAAAATTTTACTTATGTTGAATTTATATAGTGTCGTCTTTATAACAAAATCTTGTATTGCAAAATTTGTGACGTCTTTTATAATGAGTAAGACATAGAACATGCTATATATGTAAAAAATGCTATATATGTAAAAAACAATGATATGTCATTTTACTTGGAAAAAAAAAAAAAAAAAAAAAAAAAAAAAAAAAAAAAAAAAAAAAAAAAAAAAAAAAAAAAAAAAAAATTTGGTTAAATGCTTTTCTGTGTCGTCTGTTATGATATACAATGATTTGTAATATTATATATATAGAATTAGAAATATTTTGTATTGTACAAATTCAACATAGAAACTATATAAGAACTGTTTCTACGTTGGCATATATATTTAATTTACTTTGAAGAAAATTTTACTTATGTTGAATTTATATAGTGTCGTCTTTACAACAATATCTTGTATTGCAAAAATTCAACATAAACATATACATGTGTAACCAATATATATATTTACACACATATTTATTTATTATACTTCTAATTCAAAAAGTTAACAAATAAAAATGCGAAAACAGTCTCCTGCAAACCGCGGGAGGGAATTAGTGAGAAGTACCAATGTACTTCTCTAGAAAAAAAAAAAAAAAAAAAAAAAAAAAAAAAAAAAAAAAAAAACCTAACCTAACCTAACCTAACCTAACCTAACCTAACCTAACCTAACCTAACCTAACCTAACCTAACCTAACCTAACCTAACCTAACCTAACCTAACCTAACCTAACCTAACCTAACCTAACCTAACCTAACCCCACGGTGATCTTCCTCCGCAAGCCGGGGAAGGCCACCTACTCGACACCGCGGTCATATCGGCCGATTGGTCTCCTTCCGGTGCTGGGGAAGGTGCTGGAGAAAATGCTTGTCGCCAGGCTTAAATATCACGTAGCGCCCAGGCTCAGCACCCGCCAGTTTGGCTTCATGCCCCAGCGTAGCACCGAGGACGCCCTCTATACACTAGTTGAGCACATTAGATTAGGCTTAAAAAACAAAAAGTTGTTGACGCTTGTGTCACTGGATATAGAGGGCGCCTTCGACAACGCTTGGTGGCCACGTATCAAAGTCAGACTGGCGGAGGAACGAGTGCCGTTTAACATCCGGAGGCTCCTGGGCAGCTACCTGAGCGGCAGGCATGTTCGCGCACGATACTGCGGGGAAGAGCACGTGAGAGAAACCGGGAAGGGTTGCGTGCAAGGGTCTATCGGTGGGCCGATTCTGTGGAACCTTCTCTTGGATCCACTGCTTCGAGAGTTGGAGGCGAGGAATTACTACGTACAGGCATTCGCTGACGATGTGGTGTTGGTCTTTGAGGGTAAGACGGCTCATGAGGTCGAACACCAAGCTAATGCCGCCCTCGAGCATGTGAGGGAGTGGGGAGTCCAGAACAAACTGAGGTTTGCGCCGCACAAGACCAGTGCCATGGTCATCACGCGCAAACTGAAGTATGACACCCCACGCCTCCACATGGGCGGGGTCGACATTGGCATGGTCGGAGAACTCAGGTTACTGGGGGTCGTCCTAGACCAGCGCCTTACCTTCAACACGCACGTCGCGAATGTCTGCAAGAAGGCATTAGCCTTCTACGCCCAGCTTTCGAGAGCCGCGAAGGCGAGCTGGGGCCTCCACCCCGAAGTTATCCGCGCTATTTACAGAGCGGTGGTTGAGCCCGTGATATTGTATGCGGCTGCCGTTTGGGCGCCGGCTGTGGATAAGCTAGGTGTTCGTAAGCAGCTGAACGTGGTCCAGCGGGGCTTTGCGCAGAAGCTGTGTAGGGCATACCGCACCACCTCCCTGAACTCAGCACTGTTGCTCGCTGGGATACTCCCCCTTGACCTGCGCGTCCGCGAAGCCGCGGCGCTGTACGGCGCGAGGAGGGGTATGCCCCAGGACGCGATAGGGGATCGGGAGGTGGAAAGGATGTCCTCGGCTCTGCGGTCTCCGCACCCCGCTCAGCATATCGACCTGGAGTTCAAGTGCCTGGCGGACGAGGAACAACTCGCGGTCAACATCGATCACGACCTTAACATCTTCACGGACGGCAGTAAGATTGAGGGCAAAGTGGGTGCGGCGCTATCCATATGGAGAGGCGCCGCCGAAACCAAAACCCTCAAGCTTACTTTGCCGTCCTTTTGCACCGTCTACCAGGCGGAACTCCTGGCGATATGCAGGGCGGCGCGGACGGCCGCAGATAACTCGGCCAGATCAGTCGGGATTTACTCCGACTCCCTGTCGGCATTGCAGACCACAGTCAATCCGGAAGCCCTCCACCCCCTGGCCGTCGAGGCGCGGGGCCACCTGCGTAGGGCTTTGGTACAGGACAAACTTGTCAATTTGTTCTGGATCAAAGCCCACGCGGGACTAGAGGGGAACGAGCGTGCCGACCATCTGGCCAAGGAAGCTGCGCTAAAGTCAAAACGCAGTTTTGACTACGACAGCTGCCCGGTTTCATTCATCAAGCGAAGCATTCGCATGCGATCGCTTGATGAATGGAACCAACGATACCAGGCCGGTGAAACAGCCGGTGTCACCCGGGTCTTTTTCCCGGACGCGATAGCCGCATACCGTATCATCGGTAAAATAAAGGTGGACAGGTTCGTCACCCAGGTTTTGACGGGGCACGGTGGATTCTCCGAGTACTTGCATCGCTTCAAGTGCAAGGAGAGTCCATCGTGCGTCTGCGATCCTGCGCGTTCCGAATCTGTCCTCCACGTCCTCCTGGACTGCCCGGCCCATGGTCGTGAGAGGCAGGACGTGGAGATCTTGTTGAACGCTAAACTAGATATAGACTCGCTTTCGGAAATTGTAAAAGGTAAAGACAGAAATGTGTTCCTGGCTTTTTGTAAAAAAGTTTGTAAAATTGTCAACAATAGGAATAAGATATAGCAAAGTATGTTAGATATTTATTGTAAATAATAATTAGGCTAGCATACAAATAGTTGTAGTAAATAGGAACATAGATAATAATTAAATTGTGTTGTGTAAAATAGTAGTATTTTACGCAATTGTTATTGTTATTAAATGTTAGTCTTAAGCCTTTAATTTTGTAAATATCCTGCCTCATGTATTCTATATTTTGTATTGTATAAAGTTAATTAATAAGTTATTGTTATATGTAAAATTCTTAGACAGTAAGATAATTTGTTCATTGTTAAATTTTTAGACAATAAGAGAAATTGTTAATTTTGGAATAAAAAGATACCCTATCTTCCCCCCCCCCCCCTTATTTTCCCCGCTTAGCCAGTAAGTACACAATCGCCTTCTGCCTATGAGTGAATGATGACGAATGCTAGAAGAAATTGGTATGCAGAACGAATGACGATCAGAGTACGAGATATGATATGTATGACTGAGTTTTGATGAAAAATTACACATAAGATAGTAAAGTAAAACTTTGTAAAAAATAGTCTCCCCACCCTGGGGGAGGTCGAGATATAAAAAAAAAAAAAAAAAAAAAAAAAAAAAAAAAAAAAAAAAAAAAAAAAAAAAAAAAAAAAAAAAAAAAAAACCTAACCTAACCTAACCTAACCTAACCTAACCTAACCTAACCTAACCTAACCTAACCTAACCTAACCTAACCTAACCTAACCTAACCTAACCTAACCTAACCTAACCTAACCTAACCTAACCTAACCTAACCTAACCTAACCTAACCTAACCTAACCTAACCTAACCTAACCTAACCTAACCTAACCTAACCTAACCTAACCTAACCTAACCTAACCTAACCTAACCTAACCTAACCTAACCTAACCTAACCTAACCTAACCTAACCTAACCTAACCTAACCTAACCTAACCTAACCTAACCTAACCTAACCTAACCTAACCTAACCTAACCTAACCTAACCTAACCTAACCTAACCTAACCTAACCTAACCTAACCTAACCTAACCTAACCTAACCTCGTCGGTGAGTCCTTTTGTCACTCCCTTGAGAACCAGAAGCGGGTCCCTATTCTTCAGGACCTCGACCGCGAGGCCCGTTCCTTCTCTTGCCAATTTCTTTTTGGCTTGTTCTCTTTCTTCATTAGTTGCGAAACCCATCACTACTTTTCTATCCTTCGCTTTCCTAATTCTTTCCACTTTAATACCGCTTTCCCTGGCCTTAACTATATTTCTTATTTTTTTCCAATACTTCTTCACTAGTATCCGTTTTATCTTTGGAAATCACAACCATCGATTGGATGGTTGGTGGTCTTTCGGTTCCTTTTGGTATTGTTGTGCCTGTAGCAGCCACTGCTGCGTAGGTCCGCATTTGTGTCTCCATGTGTTCATGCTGTCGAACAATCTGGTCTTGAAGAGCCTGAATTTTCGTTTCAATTTTCTTTGTATGCTCATTCAATAGTACAAAGTCAGTATTTTGGCTCTTTACTATGGTCTCTGAGAACTCTACTAGTTTATCATGCATATCTATTTTATCATCGAGAGCCGTCATTACCATTCTACGTAGATCCTTTGCTGCTTCCAAAATAATTTCCTTCAGTTCGGTTTTCAAATTTCTCGTTAAATCTATTGCTTTCTTAATTGTTTCGTATTTTTGTGCATAGAGATCCGAGTTTTCCATCCCTTTTTCTTTTATGTGTTTTTCGATTTCTTTCATAATTCTTGCTTTCTCCTTCTCTATTTTTGATCTGTCCATTTTTATAGTCGAAAGGGAGGGTTGTGAAGTTGAAAAGAAAATTAATTTAAAACCAAAATAATCCAAAACAAAATCAAATACAATGGTTGTCACCCTACAATTTTAGTAACTACGGGCTTTACAACTTTATCTTTGCGGTCGATTCAGTATTGATGTTTTAGAAAAATAATTCTCAAAATTACAGATTTTAAGTTACGGTTTTGATTTTAACACAATTGCAAAGGGCGATAAATTGTCTGTTTCACTGTTATAGAATGATATATATTATAGTTCAATTTTAAAAGTTATAGCTCTTACAAAGTTTATGTATGATTTTATCGACCGCACTACGTTGAAAATTGTCTAGAAAACACTTATTTTTCTTGAGAAAAATCTGAGATTCCGCACAGTTGTAGTCACTAATATGCTTCGTTTTTTGGTAAAATAAAAAAGTAGGGTCGTCGCTTTACTTTTGACAGCGTTTACACTTGAAGTTTTAAAATGTATAACAGGTTCACAACTTAAGTTTGTATTGATTATAACTATTATTCAAATGTATCAATTTTGGAGAAATATATGTCTATTAGAAGGTCTTTACTTACACTATTCACTGAAGTTCACAGGATTACGATAGATTAAACAGTTGAAAAGATATAACACTCGAAACGGACACTTATATTTTTTATGTGCGGAGCGTCGCAGAAACGGTGCGTTCTCGAGCGCGGTTCGATGCAGACTCATTTTATTTTTAATTTAATTATTACTTATTACTCTATTACATTTATTAATACCTATATTATTCACGATAGAATAATACAATTAGTATTAATAATATAAATTACTTATTTCAAGAAAACAGCAGTAAAATATCACAGAAACGTGGCAAGACTGCTAATTATTGAAACTAGGCTTTACAACCAATATTACTAACTTGTGTAAATATATATATTCTTTATAACCTATATGTTGAATACATGCTATATGTAAATATAAATATATAAAGTAACTATAACAACGCACATAATAGTAAGATTACTTGTCCTCCTACTTGTGTTGAATTTTTGTAATGTCTTTTATAATGAGTGTAATGATATGTCATTAAAGACATAGAACATTATAAACTTCTGTACTGTAAAACTTATGTTAACACATATATAGCCATAACAACTTATGTCAAAATACATATTTGCTAAAGATCCAAGGAAAATTAATTACTGTTGTTTTAAAAAACAAAAACAATGATATGTCACCAAATATGTAGAAAATATTAATATCTTGTACTGTTAAAATTCGGCATAAACACATATACATATGTAACACTTTATATATTAACACATATAGTTATTAAGGTTGAAATTAAATTCTAATTATGCTGAATTTATGTGACGTCTTTTATAATGAGTGTAATGATATTTCATTAAAGACATAGAACATGCTATATATGTCTAGATCTAAGAAAAGTTAATTACTGTTGAATGTATATAACGTTCTTAAAACAAAAAACAATGGAAAAAAATAAAAAAAAAAAAAAAAAAAAAAAAAAAAAAAAAAAAAAAAAAAAAAAAAAAAAAAAAAAAAAAAAAAAAAAAAAAAAAAAAAAAAAAATTGGTTTAATGCTTTTCTTGTGTCGTCTGTTATGATATACAATGATTTGTAATATTATATATATAGAATTAGAAATATTTTGTATTGTACAAATTCAACATAGAAACTTATATAAGAACTGTTTCTATGTTGGCATATATATTTATTTTAGTTTGAAGAAAATTTTACTTATGTTGAATTTATATAGTGTCGTTTTTACAACAATATCTTGTATTGCAAAAATTCAACATAAACATATACATGTATGACCAATATATATATTTACACACATATTTATTTATTTATTATACTCCTAATTCATAAAGTTAACAAATAAAAATGCGAAAACAGTCTTCTGCAAACCGCGGGAGGGAATTAGTGAGAAGTACTAATGTACTTCTCTATAAAAAAAAAAAAAAAAAAAAAAAAAAAAAAAAAAAAAAAAAAAAAAAAAAAAAAAAAAAAAACCTAACCTAACCCCCTTCCGCCGCCAGACTCAGTTGTCAGTTAATTTTTTGAAATTTTGGGGTGTGCACGTGGGGGTGAAACCCTTGGTCTGATCTCATCGGAACCCTATTCAAAAATTAGTACATAGTCTGCTTAGGTTATAGAATTTTTTGTAAAATTTTTAAATTATTTTTAGTATTTTTAATTTTAATTTTTACTGTAAAAAGTTAGTTTTTCAACCCCTAAAAATCGGGGGTTGCTTTTAAAATTATTGTATATAAACCATTAAATAGATTATAAAATTATCTTTAAAACGAGCCCAAGCACGGCCCGATTAGACGCAGAATAGCCGAAATTGGCAAAAGTGTGACAAGTGGTGGCCATATTGGTGGCCATCTTGAAAATTTTTAAAGTAGCATAACTTCGGCCCTATAGGTCGTACCGAGGCGCGGCTTTCACTGTCGTGTTAGTCACGTCTTATTCTAGCTTGTAGGGGTGCTTGGATCTCATTTTGGTGTCGACCACCTCGATCGCGTTTTGGGGGCTAAATTCGAGTGGGTCGCGACGAGACCAATACGACGAGCCGTCGCACGCCTTTCTGCGGTCAGCGGTTCCCGAGATACCGATTTTCGAAATTTTGACTATATTGCGCGGACGCCATCTTGGAAATCTTCGGGGCGCAATATCTCGGCAACCGCTGGTCGCAGCGCGACGCGGTTTTCGTTGCTGAGTCGGCCGTAACGAGGGCCACACTTACAGTGTGCTGGGGTCTCTGTAGAGCACTAACCCCAAAATATTTAAATTTAGACACAGATCTTGATAGATCTCGTGAGGACCATAACGGGGAGCCGTCGCACGCCATTCTGCGACCAGTGGTTCCCGAGATAAAAATTTTTGAAACTCAGTCTAGATCTAGGCTGACAGCGCGGACGCCATATTGTAAATATTTGAGGCGCGATATCTCGGGAACCGCTGGTCGTAGCGACGCGCGGTTTTCGACGTTAATCGGCCCCCTCCGAGATCTGTAAGACAGTAGTGACGGGGAGGCTCTACATAGAGCCCCGGTAGAGTTCGGTCGTAGAGTCGACGGCGGACGATAGTTTTAAGTTTTTGTTTTAGTTTTAAGTAGAATTAGGAATCCTTGAGTGGCTGCAGTATTCTGCAGCACCAATTTAGACTAGGAACAGTCTCTGTTTTTCTTATACACCCCGCTATTGCGGTTTTTAATTTACCTGACATATTTAATTTATTTTATTTTTCGTTTTCTCTTTTTTGACATTTTGACATTTTCCTTTTAATTTTAAACCATCGACGCGACCTCCACTATGGTACTTGGCCTGAGAACCCCGGTGAAACGGCGGGAAGTGACGAACCCATCGTCTACCCCCCCAAAAGAAGTGAAAAAATTACCAAGGCGTAGCCTTGAGCAGTGGGAAGGGGCGGCTGCCGAGACTGCCTCTGACGCGGTGCGGGACGCCCCAACCACTTCCAAAACCGTGGTATCTACCTGCCGCAAGTCGGCCGGTAGCCCTATAGAAGGAGGGGTGGTAAAGGCCTCTTCATCCAAGGCGACCACTCGAGTCCAGCGAGCGCGCTCGCATCACAAGAAGGCGAAGGATGCGGTGGACGCGTCCAGGAACCTCAGGGGCGACCTCAAGGCGACGATCTTGGAGTCCCTGGACGCGCTTATGAGGCTGGTCGCTGAATCTGAGGCCGACCTGGGGGCCGGGAGGGCTCGGAAGGGGAGCGGAGGCTCCGTGGATGTGGTCCCGGTGGCTGCAACCACCGACACCACATTCACGGTGCCTCCGGACTCCGGACTGAGCGCAAAGCTCGACGAGCACTCTCGGCTCCTCCTGGAGAGCAATGAGCGGATGAAGGCTCTCCAGGAACAGCTCGCGAAGAGCAGTCAGGTGGTCGAGGAACAGCGGCTCAGCTACGCCAGCGTGGCCGCTGCAAGACCGCAGCAACACACAAGGCCCGCGGCGCTGCACTCGGTGGTCGTCACTTCCGAGAACGAGAAGGAGACGGCAGAACAGGTTCTCGGAAGGGTGCGAGAGACCATAGACGCAAAATCAGGATGGGTGAAGGTGGACCGGGTTCGGAAGGCCAAGGACCGTAAGGTTATAATGGGATTCGGGACTGCCGAGGATAGGAGGAGGGCGAAGGAGCGACTAGGGAAAGAAGGATCGGGCCTCGTTGTCGAGGACGTCAAGAATAGAGACCCGCTTTTCGTCCTCAGAGGCGTCTTGGCTGTCAACACTGACGGCGACATTGTCAAGGCCCTGAGGAACCAAAATCGGGACCTCTTTGACGGCCTCGGCCCCGGGGATGACCGCCTTCTGGTCAAGTATCGACGGAAGGTCAGGAACCCGCACGTGGTCAACGTGGTCCTGAGTGCGTCGCCCACCCTCTGGGCGAGGATAACCGGCGTGGGCTCAGTCCATGTCGACCTCATGAGGGTGCGAGCAGAGGACCAGTCTCCGCTGGTCCAATGCACGCGATGCCTCGGGTTCGGCCACGGGCGCAAGTACTGCAAGGACCCGGCAGACCTCTGTAGCCACTGCGGCGGGCCGCACCTGCGCTCTAAATGCGCGGATTGGCTGGCGGGGTCCCCACCTTCCTGCCGGAACTGTTGCCGCGCGAAGTTCGACAATGTCGAACATAACGCATTTAGCGACAACTGTCCCGTCAGGAAGAGGTGGGATGACCTCGCCCGGCAATCCGTAGCGTATTGCTAAGGGCGTGCCGGCGGACCCAGTGGCTATAAAAATCCTCCAGGCGAATCTCCAGCGCAGTAAGTTGGCATACTCCGAGCTGCTGATTCAGGCCTCAGAACTACGAGCGCGGATGGCTTTGGTACAGGAGCCATACGTCGGCGGAACAGGGCGCGTGAAGAGTCAAAATGGGATCAGAGTCTTCCAGTCTGCGGATCATGGAAGTGGGACTGTAAAGGCCGCGGTCATAGTCTTCGACGCGGACCTTCACATCACACAGTACCCGAAACTCACCACTAACAACATCTCAGTGGTGGGGATCCGAGTCCGCAACTGGGAGATCATCCTGGTTTCATTTTACTTTGAGCCCGACCTGCCGATGGACTCGTACCTAGCTCATCTGCGCCGGGTGCAGCGTGAGACGGGAGCTCGGAGTATGATCATTGGGGGTGACTCCAATGCTAAGTGCGTCTGGTGGAAGAGTCCCGTGACCGACCGCAGAGGCGAGGAACTACACGGGGCGCTGGAGGACCTCGGACTTTGCATCCTGAACCAAGGGGAAACCCCTACCTTTGATACTATCCGGGGCGGCGTAAGGTACAGCAGCTATGTTGACATAACTGCTGTATCGCCGGACCTGTATGGCTTGGTGGACGACTGGCGCGTGCGCGAAGACCTGACCAGCTCGGACCACAACGGCATATCCTTCACATTGACGACAAGGTGCATCAATAAAAATTACATAAAACACACCACCCGAATTTACTTTACCAAAAACGCGAATTGGGCCCGGTTTCGTGAGAAACTGGGCCAAATTATTTACAGGGAAAATTTCACAATAGATTATATTAAAAATTTGGCAATAGGTTCGGACTTAGACCAATCCATTTCAAAATTAAACGAAATTATCGCCGAAGCATGTGCCTTGTCGATTCCGCCCATAAAGCGGAAAGATGTGGTGAATATGCCGTGGTGGAACGAGGGGTTGGCAGCGCTCAAGCGCGAGGTGGCCACCAAGAAATGCAGAATTCGGTGTGCAGCGCCGGTTAGGCGTCAAATGGTAGTCGGGGAGTACCTGGAAGCGAAGGAGCGGTATGAGACCGAGGTGAGGCATGCGCAGACGCGCAGCTGGGTCGCCTTCTGTGAGCGTCAGGACGGGGAATCAGTTTGGGGGGGTATCTACCGGGTCCTCGGCAGAACCTCCAGGAGAGACGAAGATCCACCGCTGGTGGTAAACGATATGGAGCTAGACGCCAAAGGCTCGGTGAGGCTTATGGCCGAAACCTTTTACCCGGAGGACTCCGAAGAGGATGACTCCGAGGAGCACCGAAGGGTGAGGGTACAAGCTGAGCTCTTTGACGTTGAAACTTCTTCGGATGTGACGGACCCGCCTTTCACTCCTTTAGAGTTGAAATTGGCCTGCCGGTCCTTCAATCCGAAGAAGGCTCCAGGCGCGGACGGTTTTACCGCCGATATATGTTTGCACGCGATAGAGTATGACCCCGATCTCTCATTGGCTCTTTTCAACAGGTGCCTCGAACTCCGGCATTTTCCCGAGCCCTGGAAGGAGGCTACGGTGATCTTCCTCCGGAAGCCGGGGAAGAACACCTACACGACACCGCGGTCGTATCGGCCGATTGGTCTCCTTCCGGTGCTGGGGAAAGTGCTGGAGAAGATGCTTGTCGCCAGGTTGAAATACCATATAGCGCCCAGGCTCAGTACCCGTCAGTTCGGCTTTATGCCCCAGCGTAGCACCGAGGACGCCCTCTATACACTAGTAGAACACATAAGACGCGGATTGACAAACAAAAAGCTATTGACGCTTGTGTCTCTAGATATAGAGGGCGCCTTCGACAACGCTTGGTGGCCTCGCATTAAAGTCCGGCTGGCGGAGGAACGAGTGCCGTTTAACATCCGTAGGCTCCTGGGCAGCTACTTGAGCGGCAGGCATGTTCGCGCACGGTACTGCGGGGAAGAGCACGTGAGAGAAACCGGGAAGGGTTGCGTGCAAGGGTCTATCGGCGGGCCGATTTTGTGGAACCTCTTATTGGATCCACTGCTTCGTGAGTTGGAGGCTAGACATTACTACGTGCAGGCGTTCGCTGACGATGTGGTGTTGGTCTTTGAGGGTAAGACGGCTCTTGAGGTCGAAAACCACGCCAATGCCGCCCTCGAGCATGTGAGGGAGTGGGGAGTCCAGAATAAACTGAGGTTTGCGCCGCACAAGACCAGTGCCATGGTCATCACGCGCAAACTGAAGTATGACACCCCACGCCTCCACATGGGCGGGGTCGACATCGGTATGGTGGGCGAAATCAAATTACTGGGAGTCGTCCTAGACCAACGCCTTACCTTCAACACGCACGTCGCGAACGTCTGTAAGAAGGCCGTCACCTTCTATTCCCAGCTTTCGAGAGCCGCGAAGGCGAGCTGGGGCCTCCACCCCGAAGTCATCCGCGTTATTTACAGAGCGGTGGTTGAGCCCGTGATACTGTATGCGGCTGCCGTTTGGGCGCCGGCTGTGGATAAGCTAGGTGTACGTAAGCAGCTGAACGTGGTCCAGCGGGGCTTTGCGCAGAAGCTGTGTAGGGCATACCGCACCACCTCCCTGAACTCAGCACTGTTGCTCGCTGGGATACTCCCTCTCGACCTGCGCGTCCGCGAAGCCGCGGCGTTGTACGGCGCGAGGAGGGGTATACCCCAGGATGCGATAGGGGATCGGGAAGTGGAACGGATGTCCTCGGCTCTGCGGTCTCCGCATCCCGCTCAGCATGTCGACCTGGAGTTCAAGTGCCTGGCGGACGAGGAACAACTCGCGGTCAACATTGACCACGACCTTAACATCTACACGGACGGCAGTAAGATTGAGGGCAAAGTGGGTGCGGCGCTATCCATATGGAGAGGCGCCGCCGAAACCAAAACCCTCAAGCTTACTTTGCCGTCCTTTTGCACCGTCTACCAGGCGGAACTCCTGGCGATATGCAGGGCGGCGCGAACGGCCGCAGATAACTCGGCCAGATCAGTCGGGATTTACTCCGACTCCCTGTCGGCACTGCAGACTACAATCAACCCGGAAGCCCTCCACCCCCTGGCCGTTGAGGCGCGGGGCCACCTGCGTAGGGCTTTGGTACAGGACAAACTTGTTAGTTTGTTCTGGATCAAAGCCCACGCGGGACTAGAGGGGAACGAGCGTGCCGACCATCTGGCTAAGGAAGCTGCGCTAAAGTCAAAACGCAGTTTCGACTACGACAGCTGCCCCGTTTCATTCATCAAGCGAAGCATTCGTATGCGATCGCTTGATGAATGGAACCAACGATACCAGGCCGGTGAAACAGCCGGTGTCACCCGGGTCTTTTTCCCGGACGCGATAGCCGCATACCGTATCACCGGTAAAATAAAGGTGGACAGATTTGTCACCCAGGTATTGACGGGGCACGGTGGATTCTCCGAGTACTTGCACCGTTTCAAGTGCAAGGAGAGTCCATCGTGCGTCTGCGATCCTGCGTGCTCGGAGTCTGTCCTCCACGTCCTCCTGGACTGCCCGGCCCATTGTCGCGAGAGGCAGGACGTGGAATCTCGATTGGGTATTAAACTTGATGTTAATTCACTGTCAGAAATTGTGTGTAGTAAAAACAGAGACGTGTTCCTAGAATATTGTAAAAAAGTTTGTAAAATAGTAAATAATCGAAACAAGGTGTAAGTAAATTATGTTAGGTATTTATAGTGATATTATAAGTAGGCTAGCATATAAATATTGTATAGAATAGGAACATAGTTTTAAGTTAGTGATAAATTTTCTATAAATTGTATAAAATATTGTGTTTTATGCAGTTCAAAAAATCGTTTGTTTCTAAACAATAAAGTTCTGTTACTAGTATATACCTGCCTCTTGTACATAATAAATTTAAGTTGTTTAAAAATTGTTACTAATAATTAATGTAAGATTTAGATTGTAAGGAAAATATTTGTTAAAACAATAAATAGATACCTACTGTTTCTCCCCTTACTGTCCCCGTGTTACCTAGACCTTAAGTACACTTACGCCTTCAGCATTATGATTGAAAGACGATGAATGATAGACGAAACTGGTATGCAGAATGAATGACGATCAGAGCAAGAGATGGATTAAGTATGAAAGAGTTTTTGATGAAAAAGTTTACATTAGATATATAAGAAAAATGTAAAAACAGTCTCCCCACCATGGGGGAGGTCGAGTATAAAAAAAAAAAAAAAAAAAAAAAAAAAAAAAAAAAAAAAAAAAAAAAAAAAAAAAAAAAAAAAAAAAACCTAACCTAACCTAACCTTTTTTTTTTTTTTTTTTTTTTTTGTTGACCCAGGGGAAATCCCTAACGGATCCCCGTGGCCCTGGGGGGTAAAGAGTCGCGGGGTATGTCCGATTCGCACGGACTAAAACCCCTGGGGTGTTCCTTCACACGCTTTGACGGGATCGCGGGGACGCTACGCGCTTCCGTAGTCCCGCCGGCGTTTGCCCTTACGGGCCCGTCGTAATTACAACTCCTGAGGGCGCTTCCTCGAACACTGAGGGCGCCTCCTCCATGGGACCTTTTTTGTGATGCGGACGTTAGACCCCCCGATCTATCGCCCGTTGGTCCAGCTTACGGCCGCTGCAGACCTGCCAGGTAGGCTCTGCGTCGCCGACCGCGCCTCCCGCGACGAATCGGGAGCGAGTCCGGGTGTTGTTCTCGCTCCCGTTCAGCCGCTTCCTTCCGCAGCATTACGTCGCTGCAGAATGTAGCGACGGCACTCCATTTTTCCTCACTGCCGACCATGGCCGTGATCAGTGCCGGCAGCGAGGTGTCCGGGCCAATTGCTGCTGTTAGAGCAGCGCGCTCCTCGCGCCACGCCGGACAGACCGCCCGTGTATGTTCCGCCGTGTCCTCGGCGTCGACGTCGCAGTGGTGACACGCAGACGTCGGCTCCCGGCCCAGCGCTCGGCACAGATAGCGGCCGAAACAGCCGTGACCGGTTAGCATCTGCGCCATGTGGAACGACACCGCACCGTGTTTCCTTTCGACCCAGCCACGCAGACAGGGCCGAATCGCCGCCACTAACTCCCGGCTCGCCTCCGGGTCCTCCAGGCTCGCCGACCACCTCCGGAAGAGACCGTCGCGAGCCTCTCCCCTCCATCGCACGACCTCTCGCGGAGGAGGTGGCTCCCCCCTCTGTCGCGCCTCCATCACGCGCCAGAAGACCGACGCGAGAACTTCCGCCTCCAGCTCCCAAGGAGGGCTGCTAGCGAGAAGACACGATGCGGCGTAGGACACCGTGCGGTACGCGCGAGCGGCTCGCAAGGCGATAGCGCGCTGCGGTCGCCTCAATAGCGGCGCGTTCCTGGGACATAGTGCGTCCGCCCAGATCGGCGCGCCGTACAGCGCCATGGAGCGCACCACTCCCACGTACAGTTGTCTGCACCTGTCGTTGGGCCCTTCTAAGTTCGGCAGGAGCCCTCCGAGTGCCCCGGCAGCGGCCAGAAGCTTCGGGGTCAGCCGCCGGAAGTGCTCGTCGAACTTCCACCGTCCGTCGAGAACGATTCCTAGGTACTTCATCGTCGACCCGACGGCGATGGAAGTACCCCCGACGACTATGGACGTCCCGGGCTGTGGAGCGCGTCTGGGCCCGTGAAACGCCAGGACCTCCGTCTTCTCCAAGGCGACGACCAGCCCGAGCTTCCGCACTCTGGCCACCACCTGGGCCACGCCGGCCGTGGCAAGGCGGCCCGCTTCGCGGTGATCGTCCGCACTCACGGTGACGAGAGTGTCGTCGGCATAGCACATGACGGACACTCCCGACAAGGTGGCACCGCGGAGCACCCAATCGTAACCGATGTTCCACAGGAGCGGCCCCAGAACCGAGCCCTGTGGAACACCGCAAGACATGGACCGCCTCGCCCATTCGCCACCGCGGATCGGAAACTCTACCGCTCTCCCCTCGAAGTAGTTGGCGATGGTGCGACGAAGGTATCGCGGGACGTTATGATATTTCAGCGCGGCCTTCACTGTTTCCCAGGGCAGAGAGTTGAACGCGTTTGAGACATCCAACGATATCGCCCACAAAACTCCGCCCCGGGAAACCGCCGCCTCGGCGAGGTCCTTCAGCCGCGCGATGGCGGATACGGTAGACCGTCCTCGACGAAATCCGTATTGTGCTTCGTGCAGCCCGGGGTCCATCGATTGGATAAGGCGGGCCGCCAAGACACGTTCGAAGACCTTACTGATCTCGTCGAGGAGGACTATCGGCCTGTAGGCAGAAGGCTGTTCGGCCGACCGCCCGTCCTTCCTCAGCAGCACCAGCCTACCTGCCTTCCACACTTGTGGGAATCGGCCACTCGCCAGGCACGCGGAAAATAGAGCCCGCGTCCTGTGCTCCAAGCGACCCATCGCGAGCAACAGCACTTTTCCCGGTACGCCGTCCGGGCCCGGGGCGGTGCGTTTGGACTTGAGCCTCGCGATGGCCGCAGCGAACTCCTCTTGTGAGACGGGAGATGCCTCGCATTCCGCGCGACGCGACTCTGCGCCTCTCATGGGAGGTGGGCACCATTCAGTCCTCTGAGGGAAGAGAGACCCGACGACGCGCTCCAAGAGCTGTGGCTGCAGACTACTGGTCAGGGGCGGAGCCCAAGGCCGGAGCCTCTTACGGACCGCTCGATACGGCCTGCCCCAGGGATCGCTGTTCAGTGTCCGCAGCCACTCGTCCCAGCACGACTCCTTCGCTCTTGCAATGGCCGCCTGCAGGTCTTTACAGGCGGACCGGTAGGAGTCGTATAGGCCGTCCTCTTCCGCCTGGTCTCTCCTTCTCCTCCGCCTGTAGCGGCTGTATCGGCGGCGTGAGCTCACGCAGGCGTCTCGCAGGTCGCGGAGCTCGGGGCGCCACCAATAGAGATGCCGCCTCGGCCGGAACGGTTTCGCCCTCGGCATAGCCGCGTCGCAAATACGGGAAAGCGCGGAGCGAATGCTCTCCGCCTCGTCGTCTACGGACGTAGTCGGCTCCTGGGAGCGGTGGACCCAGGCCTCCACTATCGCTGCTTCCTCGGCGATTGCCGCGTCCAGCCGACCCAACACCCAACGTGGGCCGGTATCGATCGGGCGGTTCGGCTCCGACACATTCGGCCGTGCCGAGAGAATGTCGAACCGCACGTATCGGTGGTCGGATAGGGTTTCGACGTCTGTCAGGACCCTCCAACCCCGGACGCGGTGATGAAGGTTGTGCGATGCGAAGGTCACATCCACGATTGATCCACCGCTCCGACGCACACAGGTGTTCGTGCTGCCCTGGTTTAAAACGGATAGCCCGGATTCCGTCAGCCACTCCTCCACGGTCCTGCCTCTTATGTCTGTCGCCGGAGACCCCCAGGTAGACGACTTGGCGTTCAGGTCGCCCGCGACGAGCACCGCGCGGGGCGACGCTTGTGCGACCACCGCTCCCACCTCCGCGAGGATTGCCTCGAAGTCGGCAAAGCTGAGGCTGGGTGGGGCGTACACGCCGATTACAACAACCCCGTCCAACACACATAGTGCGTACCCCCGCCCTCTCCGAGACCCCTCGAAACCTGCGGCGGTCGGAGCGACAATCGCCACCGAGCCGTTTAGGTCGCCGAGCCAGTCGCCGCGATCCGGGACAGCATAAGGCTCGGACACGACCGCCACGTCGACCTCCCACTGTGCCATGCTCTCGAGCAGCAAATCCTGAGCTCTGGCACAGTGGTTTAGGTTGGCCTGCAGAAACTTCGTGACGGCCATTTATACCCCGGTGTCCATGCTTACCTCCGCCGGTCGACTGGGTTTAGCGACCTGGGGCTTCTGCCGTTTTTTGCCCCCTCTCTTTCGGCGTTTGGAGCCGGGACCATTTCTAGGCTTCGCGACGTCCGGGCACTTTTTATCGCCAATGGAGTGGTTGGCGGGACGGTTTGCCGCAGCGCAGATGGCGCAGTTCGGCTCCGCGCTGCATTCCCTCCGCTTGTGGCCCGATTGCCCGCACCTGTAGCAAATGTCGCTACGGTCGGCGTCGTGCTGGCATTTGACGCCGACGTGACCGGACTCCAGGCAGCGGAAGCAACGAAGGGGTCTGGGTTCTAGCAGTCTGACTCTAGCTATTACCCAGCCCACGTGGATCCTCCCCTCTGCGGTCACCTTTTTCGCTGCGGTGACTGGGCAACTCACCCACAGCGAGCCGTTCCGAGCCACGGGCCCAGTTTTTACTTCGTCCGGCTGGCAACCACCTTCGGCAGCCAGCGCCTGTGCGACTTCCTCCGGCGTGATGGAGTCGTCCAGGCCCGTGACCCGTAGATCCACACGTTTCGTCGGCCTCTGTATTTTGGCGGTAGCGCCGAGGACCTCGCGTAACTTGCTCGCAAGCAGGTCCGCCTTGCCGCCACTCTCCGTTCCTGGGACCTCAAGGATCCTGGCACCCGTTGCGCCGGTCCTGAAGCGTAGCGTTTCGATGCCCAGGTCCTTGAGGTCGATTCTCTTCCTGGCCTCGGCTATCACGGAGGCGTAGGTCACCCCCTTGCTCTCCGCCTCCGGTTCCAGTGTGATGGCCACCGCCG
This sequence comes from Euphydryas editha, assembly GCA_036937285.1. NCBI lineage: Eukaryota > Metazoa > Arthropoda > Insecta > Lepidoptera > Nymphalidae > Euphydryas > Euphydryas editha. Next base: position 13,529,744 of record JAUPFZ010000027.1, on the reverse strand, counting down.
CCGACGCAGGGGCACGTAGCTTTCTCTGTGCAGTTGTAGAAGGTGTCGCGGCCTTATTCTGCTTTTTACCCTTCTTTACGATTGTGGCCCAGGTCTCCTTTGTCTGTGCTAACGGTTCCGATGTCGGTGATGGAGTGGCAGCAGTGGTTGCTGCCTCTACCGCGGCGGCAGACTTCTTCCCCTTCCTTTTCTTCTTTTTCTGAGCCGGGCCGGGATTTGCCGGGGGCATCAGATTCGAGACCGCGGGCACCGGCTCAGGAGTCTTCTTTGTTTTTTGCGACGCATTTGTTTGTGCGTCTTGGGCCGCATTTCTTTTGTCGGCTGCAAGAGGAGGTCGCAGGCGGGGCTCCGGTAACAGCCGGGCCTCAAGACCCTCCAGCCGTGCGTTTAGCCTGGCGCTTGAAAGCGAAACCGCCTCTTGAATTGCCCGTTGCACCATCTCCTCAACGCTTGACGTCGGGGCCGCAGGGGCGACTCGGGGTTGGTTTTCGTTGAGCTGGCGCTTGACTGAGGCTAGCTCCGTCCTTATGTCTTTAAGTTCTCTGGAGAGGCGTGCGTTCGCCGCCTCCAGTGCCCTCGTTTCCTCCGAAGTTGAGCGGCTGAGCAGGGCTGCGCAGGAGTCCTGTATGGCGCTTGCCGCCTCTTTGAGCGCTTTGATGTACGGCCCGCTCAGGTTCTTCGATTTTTTGGCCACGTTCATGATGACCTCCAGACTGGCGGAGATCGTCGAACCGAGCTTGGCCGCCGTGGTCGCATCGTCTACCATGGTGATATCCGAGGTGGTTGAGCTCTCTGACAGCCGCGGTGATCGCGTCGGTAGCAGCCTCCTCGTTATCTCTACCATCTCGCGGTCCGCTTCGATGGCTAGGGCCTCGCGCTCTGCGGCGTTCTTCTCTCGGATGGCCTGGGCTAGACCGACATATTGTCCGGTGGTGGGTGGTCTGCCCCTGCCCCCAGTGATCCTCTTGGTGCACTTTGGGGTGGCCGTGTCTCGTGCCTTTTCGGAGTCGTCTGTGTCCACTTCACTTCCGCGTCTTTTCCGAACACGGCGATTGACACATTTGTCTTCATTCTCCGACAGAGAGACGGCGGTCTCGTTTCCGCTCTCGTCTGCCGATTCTCCTCTGCCAGGTTCATTTCTGAAGAACCTGCTTGTGGTAGCTAGGGACACAGGCGTCACCACTCTCGATCCTGCCTCTCCTTCACTGACTGACAACCATTCCTTTTCCGATTCGCTAGCTAAATCAGATTTTTCCGAAGAGATCGCCTGGTCTATGCGGGTAAGCACCACCTGTGGCTGCTTCACCCGCCCACCGCCCTTCTCGGGCCTGACATCTTCACCGCCCTTCGCGGGCACACACTCAATTTCGCCCTTCGTGGGCGCAACACAAACACGTGGGTTGCCCCCCCCAGATTCGGTGGGGCTGCACGCCGAAGCGTGACGGGATTCTCCGACGCCTGAGGCGCCGGTACCCGCCTGGGGTAATAAAGTTTTGCCATACGTGTCCATATTGAAAGGCTGATGCACAGCTTGTGGATTTTTGTTCGGGGTTTACTCCCCTAGGCCGCGCGGCTAGCAAGCCGCTAAAGGTGCGCCCTCACCTGCTGGTTTTGGTCCGCGGGGGTCAGACAACTGGTCTGACCCCACCACTCGCAAACAGTGCAAGTGGCGAACCCCTATCCGCCACCCGGGGGACGCGCCCAGTGGAAGTCCAGCAACTCCCAGTCCAGATTGGACCGTCTGGGAACCTAACCTAACCTTTTTTTTTTTTTTTTTTTTTTTTTTTTTTTTTTTTTTTTACGTGTGGAAATGCGTTACGCATACCCGGCTGCTGGGGAAGAAAGGCCGGGTTATGTGGGACTCCTGCTGTATAGGGGCAGTATACCCACTAAAACCACACGGTACTCCATCTCTCCGTCGCAGTGCTGAGCCACGGGAACGCGTCAGCTTGCTCCGCGACTCTGCTGACGGCCGTCTGTTTGTGCAGACCCAACTTTGAGGTTCCTATGCCTCCATCGTCCTTTAAATGGACATTGTCATTTCAGTGATGATTCCGCGATGCGCAGGAGTACGTTGCGTATCGCGGTCCGCTCGGGGACTCGATTCGATGGGTGATGGCGTCCCCACACCGCCACCCCGAGATCCCCCGCTAAGGCGGGACGTTGCGATCGTCATGGTTGACCGCGCGGCGTCTCCGTCTTTGCCTTCTTCTAGGGTCGATCGCCTCTATCTCCCTCCGACGTTCGGCCTCTTCTTTAGTGGAGATCACGTTTTGCGCAAATTCCTCCACTGCGTCCCACGATGCCTCACTGCTCAGCATTGCGCAGATGATTGCTGGCAGTGAGAGGTCGGATCCGATGGCGGCCGTTAGGACCGCACGTTGACTTGTCCAGGAGGGACAGGCCGTGATGGTGTGCTCGGCCGTGTCCCTGTCCGCGCTGCAATGGTGACATCGCGCGGTTTCTTCTCTTCCTGCGACCTCACATAGATACCGTCCAAAGCAGCCGTGCCCCGTCAGCACTTGTGTGAGACGGAAGGAGAGCGCGCCGCTCTTCCTATTTATCCATTCCTTGAGATGTGGGCGAATGGCCGTCAGCAACCTCACACTGACTTGTGATTCTTCGAGCCGCTCCGCCCACAACTGTATAGCCCTCTCTCTTGCGGTGTCCCTCCAACGACGTACGACTTCCGGGAGAAGGTTGCTGCCCTCCGCGCGGACCGATGCGCACCGCCAGTAAACGTCGGCGAGAGACTGGGCATCTAGGTCCCAGGGAACGCTGCTCGCAAGCACGCAGGCCGCGTCTTTAGAGACGGTGCGGTACCCACGCACTGCCCTAATTGCCATCATTCTCTGGAGCCTTCCCAGAACCAGTCTGTTTTCGGGCGACAGATGTTTGGCCCATATTGGCGCTCCGTACATCGCCATGGAGCGGATTACGCCCATGTACAGGCGACGACAACTGAGGCTTGGACCCCCCAGGTTTGGAAGAAGTGACGCTAATGCTCCAGCCGCCTTCGCAGTCTTCTCCGACAGACGCCGGAAATGTTCCCGGAACGTCCATCTGCTATCGAGAACCAGGCCCAGGTACGTCATTGATTTTGTGACATTTATCCTGGTCCCGCTTATCACCACTGCCAGGTCGGACGGCGGTGCGTTCCTAGGCCCGTGTAGGCAAAGCGCCTCTGATTTTTCTAGGGCCACCGCGAGGCCCAACGACCGGATTCGGCGAACTACTTGCGCGACTGCCGCCGTAGCGAGTATTGTGACGTCTCTGTGTGTCTTTGCGCGACTGACAACCAAGGTGTCGTCTGCGTAGGCGATGACCTCTACGCCGCGGAGGTTGGCGCCGCGAAGCACTGGGTCGAATCCGATGTTCCACAAGAGCGGACCGAGAGCCGACCCCTGTGGAACACCGCAGACCACCTCCTTTTCTTCCCAGCCTTCCTGCGTCGGGTACTGCACCGACCGTGCCGAGAGGTAGTCGCTGATGATGTTGCGCAGATACCTCGGCACGCAGTGGTGTCTAAGTCCATCTTTGATGGCTTCCCAGGGCAGCGAGTTGAAGGCGTTGGATATGTCCAGAGACACAGCCAAAACTACACCGCCCCGGGACACCTCTTCCTCTGTTATCGTCCGCAGGCGTTGTATCGCGCCTATGGTCGCTCGGCCTGAGCGAAATCCGTACTGGTTATCACTCAGGTTTGGTCCGACGTGCTCGAGATGTTGGGTGAGACGCGCCACGATGATCCGCTCCAGTATCTTGCAGACCTCGTCGAGCAACACGATAGGACGATACGCCGACGGTTGATTTTCAGGACGCCCTTTCTTCCGCAGCAATACCAGTTTTCCCGACTTCCAGCGACGTGGTACTCGGCCCTGGACCAAGCAGTTGGTCAAAGCGACTAGCACGCGTGGCTCCATGTATTCCATCGCCAGTACCCAGGCACGTCCCGGAACGCCGTCGAGGCCGGGGGCCGTGTTTTTTATGCTCATTTTCTGAACTGCGACGGCTAGTTCAGAAGACGTGACTGGCGATACGTCATCTTCTTCGGAAGTGGAAATATCGCTCTGTGCCGTCGCTGGAGACCGCTCGGCCATCGCAGGGAACAGGGTCGAGACGATGGTGTTGCGGAGCTCTGGTTGGAGATTCTGAGTGAGCGGTGGGGCGGCTGGGCGGAGCTTTTGCCTCACCCATTTGTACGGCCTGCCCCATGGGTCGCGTTCCAGGGTCTCCAGCCACTCCTCCCAGGCTTCCGACTTCGCCTGCTGGATGCCGAGACGTAGGGCGCGGCGCGCCGTGCGGTAGCCATCGTAAATGGTGTCCTCCTCAGATTGGTTTCTATTGCGCCTTCTTCGGTATCTTGTGTAACGGCGCCGGGCTGCTACACAATCTTGCCGGAGTTGTATTAATTCCGGACGCCACCAGTATATTTGGCGCCGAGGCTTGTATGGCCCCGCACGTGGCATCGAGGCGTCGCAGATGTTATGCATCGCCTCGTTTAACCATTCTGCGCACTCTTCCACCCCTCCTGAGGGAAGTGGGGCCCAGGACGCAACGATTGCCGCCTCCTGCAGTAAATCCTTATCCATCCTCTTGAGGGACCACCGTGGGCCGCCGCCAGGTGTTGTTGGGCGACCCAGTTCCGACGTGTGAGCGGAGATGTCGAAACGTATATAGCGGTGGTCCGAGAGGGTTTCGGTGTCCTCCAAGACTCGCCAGCTTTTGACTCGACGGGCGACAGATGGACTGACGAGAGTCAGGTCCACTATCGACTCGCCTTGTTGCCGGACACAGGTGTTCACGGCGCCTCGATTGGCCAGAACGAGTCCCGTGGAGGCTAGCCAGTCCGCCATCGCTCGGCCTCTTGCATCTGTCGCCGGGGATCCCCAGAGCGTTGACTTCGCGTTGAAGTCTCCGGCGACGATTACAGGGCCTGACACTGCGCTGATGAAGGCAGTCAGCCGCAGGAGGAAAGCCTCGAAATCGACCAGGGGTCGGTTAGGGGAAAAGTAAACTCCCACCACGGTGAGAGCCCCCATCTTCGCAGCGACGAATCCATCGCTCCTTGTCGTATTATCACAAGATGGAATTGTGATTTTGGGGCCGAAAACCAGCGCCACTGACGCATTTAGGTCTCCGACCCAGTCGCTTCTGGCTGGCACCCGATACGGCTCTGCCACTATGGCGACGTCAATTGACCACTGCGCTAATGTCTGAACCAGGAGATCTTGTGCCTGGGCGCAGTGGTTCAGGTTACCCTGCATGACGCGTAGGGTGTCCGTTATTGCGCGTCCATTTCTTCCACTCCAGCTCCAGTGGCCGCCTTATTTGTCGTGGCTGCTGTCTGGGGCGCTGTGCTCTTTTTGGAGCTCCTCTTCTTTTTCGCTGCAGGCTTCCCGCAGGTCTTGCTGCCCACGCTGTGGTCCGCCGGCTTGCCACTTGCTGCGCACAACGCGCAATGTGGCGCGTTCTGACATTGCGCGGTTGTGTGGCCCGGTTGGCCGCAGCGGAAGCAGAGACCACTGCGGTCATCCGCGCAGGTGCACGTCGCCCGCGTGTGGCCGGTCTGGTGGCAGCGGTAACACCGCATGGGGCGCGCGGACAATAGAGTAACGCGCACCACAGTCCACCCGACGTACACTTTAGTGTTCGGTGCCGTCACCTTCTTCGCCGCCTCGACCGGGCACTTAAGCCAGGCCGTGCCGCGGCCACTCCGGTCCAAGCGGATTTCGCCGACCTTGACTTCGCCGGATGTGCAGCCACCTGACTTGGCAATTGCCTCGGCGATTTCCGTTGACGTGGCCGAGTCGTCGAGTCCGGTTATTCGGAGTTCGGCGCACTTTTGAGGTCTGGCGATGCGCACATCCTCCTCCTCCATTATTTCTCTCAGTTTCCCGGCGAGAGCGTCCGCCTTCTCTTTGCAAGCATCTCCCGAGACCTCGTACATGCGGGCGCCGGTGACCGCCAGCTTGAACTTGACGGCCGGGATCTGCAGCTCGGCTAGGTCGAGTCTCTGTTTCGCCTTCTCGAGAACGTCCTTGTACGTGACGCCGCGTTCCTCCGCACCCGGCTGCAGTGTAATAACAACGACTGCAGACTTAGGGGCACGAAGTTTTCCACTCTTATTTTTCTTTCTTTTGGGCGCTTTGTCATTTTTATCCACCTTTTTTGGTGGTTTGCCCTTTTTCTTAGCCACCTCCGCCCATGACTCTTTAGGCGCGGGACTCGGCGCCGCTGCTGGCGTTGTTGCAGCGTCGCGCCTTGTGGTTGCTGCCTCAACCGCGGCGGCAGACTTCTTCCCCTTCCTTTTCTTCCTTTTCTGGGCCGTGCCAGGATTCGCCGGGGGCGTCAGAGTCGAGACCGCGGGCACCGGTTCGGGAGTCTTCTTCTTTGTCTGTGCCGCATGTGTTGGTGCGTCTTGGGCCGCATTTCTTTTGTCGGCTGCAAGAGGAGGTCGCAGGCGAGGCTCCGGTAACAGCCGGGCCTCAAGGCCCTCCAGCCGTGCGTCTAGCCTGGCGCTTGAAAGCGAAACCGCCTCTTGAATTGCCCGCTGCACCATTTCCTCAACGCTTGTCGTCGAAGCCGCAGGGGCAACCCGAGGTCGGCTTTCGTTGAGCTCGCGCTTCACAGAAGCAAGCTCTGTCCTTATTTCAGCCAGTTCTCTGGAGAGGCGTGCATTCGCCGCCTCCAGTGCCCTCGTTTCCTCCGAAGTTGAGCGGCTGAGCAGGGCTGCGCAGGAGTCCTGTATGGCGCTTGCCGCCTCTTTAAGGGCTTTGACGTACGGCCCGCTCAGGTTCTTCGATTTTTTGGCCACGTTCTTTATGACCTCTAGACTGGCGGAAATCGTCGAACCGAGCTTGGCCGCCGTGGTCGCATCGTCTACCATGGTGACGTCCGAGGTGGAAGAGCTTTCAGACAGCCGCGGTGATCGTGTCGGTAGCAGTCTTCTCGTTATCTCGACCATCTCGCGGTCCGCTTCGATGGCTAGGGCCTCGCGCTCTGCAGCGTTTTTCTCTCTTATGGCCTGGGCTAGACCGACGTATTGACCGGTGGTGGGTGGTCTGCCCCTGCCCCCAGTGAGCCGCTTGGTGCACTTTGGAGTGGCCGTGTCTCGTGTCTTTTCGGTGTCATTCACGTCCAGTTCACTTCCCCGTCTTTTCCGAAAACGTCGGTTGACATTTTGGTCTTCGTTCTCTGACAGAGAGACGGCGGTCTCGTTTCCGCTCTCGTCTGCGGAGTCTCCTCTTCCAGGTTCATTTCTGAAGAACCTACTTGGGGTAGCAAGGGGCGCAGGCGTCACTACTCTCGATCCTGCCTCTCCTTCACTGACTGACAACCATTCCGATTCGCTTGCTAAATCAGATTTTTCCGAAGAGATCGCCTGGTCTATGCGGGTAAGCACCACCTGTGGCTGCTTTACCCGCCCACCGCCCTTCTCGGGCCTGACGTCTTCACCGCCCTTCGCGGGCACACACCCAACTCCGCCCTTCGTGGGCGCAACACAAACACGTGGGTTGCCCCCCCCAGATTCGGTGGGGCTGCACGCCGAAGCGTGGCGGGATTCTCCGACGCCTGAGGCGCCGGTACCCGCCTGGGGTAGTAAAGTTTTACCAGACGTGTCCATGTTGAAAGGCTGATGCACAGCTTATGGATTTTTGTTCGGGGTTTACTCCCCTAGGCCGCGCGGCTAGCAAGCCGCTAAAGGTGCGCCCTCACCTGCTGGTTTTGGTCCGCGGGGGTCAGACACCCAGTCTGACCCCACCACTCGCAAACAGTGCAAGTGGCGAACCCCTATCCGCCACCCGGGGGACGCGCCCAGTGGAAGTCCAGCAACTCCCAGTCCAGATTGGACCGTCTGGGAACCTAACCTAACCTAACCTAACCTAACCTAACCTAACCTTTTTTTTTTTTTTTTTTTTTTTTTTTTTTTTTTTTTTTTTTTTTTTTTTTTTTTTTTTTTTTTTTTTTTTGTTGACCCAGGGGAAATCCCTAACGGATCCCCGTGGCCCTGGGGGGTAGAGTCGCGGGGTATGTCCGATTCGCACGGACTAAAACCCCTGGGGTGTTCCTCCACACGCTTTGACGGGATCGCGGGGACGCTACGCGCTTCCGTAGTCCCGCCGGCGTTTGCCCTTACGGGCCCGTCGCAATAACGACTCCTGAGGGCGCTTCCTCGAACACTGAGGGCGCTCTCTCCATGGGACCTTTGTAGTGCGGACGTTAGACCCCCCGATCTAACGCCCGCTGGTCCGGCTTACGGCCGCTGCAGACCTGCCAGGTAGGCTCTGCGGCGCCGACCGCGCCTCCCGCGACGAATCGGGAGCGACTCCGGGTGCTGCTCTCGCTCCCGTTCAGCCGCTTCTTTCCGCAGCATTATGTCACTACAGAATGTAGCGACGGCACTCCATTTCTCCTCACTGCCGACCATGGCCAACCTAACCTAACCTAACCTAACCTAACCTAACCTAACCTAACCTAACCTAACCTAACCTAACCTAACCTAACCTAACCTAACCTAACCTAACCTTTTTTTTTTTTTTTTTTTTTTTTTTTTTTTTTTTTTTTTTTTTTTTTTTTTTTTTTTTTTTTGACGCTGTGAAATACGTTTACGTATCCCGCCGCCCGAAGGTGACGGGTATGTGGGACTCGCTGACTGCGAAGTCAGAATACCCACTAAAACACAGCGGTGCCCTCGTCGTCGTACAAGGACGCCACGGGATCACGGTCGTATGCCACCGTGACGCCCCGACGGTTGGCTCGCCTACGCGGGCCGCCTCCGGTCATAGAGCGCTCGCGGGCACCGTGAGCGCTCTATCTCCGCTGCAACCAGGTACCGGCGAACGGATGGAAAACTGCGGCAGGTCATGATGACATAGCCGCAGTCTCCTCCGTAACCTGGTGCGGTGTACTTTGGGGAGCGGTCGGGGCCTTAGCCGCCGCTCTAACCCTCGATTTTGGGGGGCGGCACTCCCGTCCCCCCATTATATGCGACGCCGGTTTGCCGGCGTCCGCGCAAACGGCGCAGCGCAGTGCCCCGGTGCAGTTACGGGCAATGTGCCCCTCCACGCCGCACCGGTAGCACGCGCCTCTGCGGTCGACCGCAGCCGGACAAGTCGGGCGAGTATGCCCGATACCCATACATTTGAAGCAGCGCATAGGGCGCTGCTCCAAGACTTGAACCCTGGCCGAGCTCCACCCGACCAGCAACCTGCGCGCCTCGGCCAGAGCCTTGGCGGCTGGGATCGGGCATCGCACGACAGTGCCGCCCAACCCGCCCGGTCCGACTGCGATTGCGCCGACTTTGACGTCGCCGGCGTCGCACATGCCCATCTTCGCTACCGCTGTAGCGACCGCCTCGCTGGTGACGGAGTCGTCCAGCCCAGAGACTCGAAGACTCGCGAGCTTGGTGGGTTGGACGACCCTCGCCAAGCTGCCGAACGCCGTCTGCAGCTCTTCCGCCAGACGCTTGGCCACCTCCGGGGTCTGCCCTTTCGGCAGCTCTAAGAGTCGTGCCCCGGTAGCGGCACGCCGGATCGTTAGGCCATCCTGTATGCCTAGACTTTTCAAGTCCACCTGGTCCGCCGCTCGCTCCAACAAGTGGCAGTACGTGACCCCCTTACTCACGGCGTACTCGTCCAGTGTGATGAGCACCGCCGGAGAGCGGGGGGCCGCCAGCTTCCTCTTTTTCGACTTTCGCCGCGAAGGTGGCTGCTGCTGCGGTCTATTTGGAGTTGCGGCAGCGGCGGCGGCGGCGTAAGTTTTGGGCGCCTTTTTCTTCTTGCGTTTAACGACGGTGCTCCATTCACCGTCGTTATCTGCACCTGCGGGTGTTGACGCCTCGTTCCCGGACGCTTTCTTCTTCCGCGCCGGAGCGCGGGCGGTGCCAGAAGACGGAGCCGGAGCGCTCGCCTTCTGCGTCGTCTTCGCCTTTTTCTTGTCCGCCGCTAAGGGTGGACGAAGGGTTTTGGCGGGCAAGAGCCGGTCCTCAAGGCCCGCGAATCGCGCATCTATTATGCGTTGCACCGTACCCGAAATGGAGGCCGTCATCCGTTCTTCGAGATCCTCTCTGCCGGCCGGTAAGGGCAAGAGAGGAGAGCTTCTGTCGCGATCCTGTCGCAGTTCGGCTACATGCTGCCTAAGCTCGGCCATTTCCGACCTCAGACGGGCATTCTCCCGTTGGAGTTTGCGAACCTCGTCTGAGGCGGACCGCTCTCGAAGAGCCTCCACCACCGTCTGCATGGAGGCCGCCGCATCCTTCAGGGCGCGTTGGAACGTGCCCTTGAGGTTGGACGACTTCGTCGCCACCGTGCAAATGAGCTCCAGTTCAGCGTTGGCCTGCTTCATCAGAGCCTCAGCTGTGCGCGGGTCCCCGGTATCAATATCTAATGCCCTGCGCCCCTCCTCGGCCGCTCTTACCTGCTCCTCGAAGGCCTTTTCCCTCTCGGAGCAGGGCTCTTCCCGCCTAACGATACGTTTTTTGCACCCAGCGAGGATCAGGCCCCCCCCGCCGGATGACTGCGGACTCTCATAGGGCCGCTTTTTACCACCTTCACTGCCTGTGGCAGCCGAGCTGTAATCATCGGAGTCGACAGCAGTCGACTCCTCTCCCGCATCCTTCTTTTTATAAAATTTCAAAGTTATTGGTTTCATTGTTGTTCCCACGAGTATGGGGGAAAGACGGTCCGCCCAGGCAGTGCCCCCTGTACCTGGGTAAGCCTAGCGTAACTCGTCGCGGGTGTCGGCCGGTACCCGGACGAGGATCGCAGTCGAGACTGATCCACCCGTCAGCCATGCATCCCATCGCGCTGCGTCGCCGCTTAGGATTCGGGGTAATTTTTTATAGAGGTTTTCTTCCTCGCGGTCCGGCCGGTTAAGGCAAGACCCTCGGTCCCGCACGTGGCCGCGAGACATGACCACGACACCACGTAGCGAGATTACGAGAGGACGGTGAACGACTAAGACAAGCCTAGCCGTTCTGTCTGAAGGCAGTGTGAGTGCACGTCAGACCCGTCCGTTCTCCGTTGCTTCACCGCGCGCGAGCGCGGTGGCACCGGAGCCCCCGAGGAGACGACTGTCCCCTTGACGCCATGCGGCCGCTCAACAGGGCAACTCTGCGTAACAGAGGAGTCCCCGGAGCGCTGAATCGCATACCCGGCGTCCCCCCCGAGTCGGTCGTTAGCCGTAGGCAGCAGCAGTTCCGCAATCGCAACTGTGCAGCTGCTGCTGCCTACGTTTCCAGGGTGCACCGCGCGGAGGTCACCGACTGTAGCACCCCAACCTAACCTAACCTAACCTAACCTAACCTAACCTAACCTAACCTAACCTAACCTAACCTAACCTAACCTAACCTAACCTAACCTAACCTAACCTAACCTAACCTAACCCCCCCTTCTGCAGTCGCCCGCCACCGAGAACGCACGTTTACGTTGTTTTGCTGAGTCGCTCCGTCGATTTTTAAACTTTAAAAATCAGAAAAAGTGGTTTTTTCGCAACCAATTTTAAAGTGCGATATATCAAAAGTTGCGCCTTTGTGCGCCCTAACTAGTGGTGGTTTCAGTTTTGTGCGGAAATATCAGGAACTATTTTTAAAAGTGAAAAAAGTGTTAAAATTTCAAAATTAAAAAACTTTAAGCGTGAACGCTGCTCGATTAAGCGCGACGACCTATCGATATTTTTATATCATTCGACGCGGCTCATTGAGCCCTACATTTTGGTACCTCTCCTGGATTTTTCTCGTGAAAATCCAGGGAGTTATTAAAGAAAAACTGCGGACCACGTGGCCACGTGGTTTGAGAACCACTGGCCTGAGGACAGCGCGAGAGGTCTTAAACGACGGAGGACAACGGGAGCAGCTCGGCGACACTTCGTTTGTAATTTTAAGGTTGGTTTCTGCGGAGTTATTAAGATTTTTGTAAATTGTCAAAATTCAAAATTTCTTATCTCAAAAAGTAAAGCGACGACCCCCACTTATTTTTTATTCATTGGATAGAGCTCATTGAGTTCTATCTACATTATAAATTTCACATTTTTTGGCTAAGTAGTTTGGAAGTTACGATTTTTTGAAAATTAAGGGCTGACACGTGGGGGTGTAAATAATAACTTAATAGCTTCGCAAAACATTTTAAAATATAGTTTTAGTTGTATATATTATTATTTTAATCTTTTTAGAGAACTTTTTTATTTAAATTTTTGAAGAAATTGTCATATTTGTGTGTTTTTTGCGGTTTTTTGCACCCCAAAAATCGGGGGTTGCATATTTTTTGTAAATAATAGTATAGTTGTGTAGGTTACAAAAAGACGAATCAAACGAGCCCAAGCTCGGTAGGATTCGGTTAAGAATAATCGATTTTCTATTTGTGGCAGCCATCTTGGCGGCCATATTGTATATATATAAACTCATATTACTCCTGTGTTAGACGTCGCACGAAGCTGCGGTTTTCTTTGTTTATATGGTAGTGGCGGGCTCTACACTTTGCGTGACTTGGCGACTCTAGATAGAGTCGACCTCCAGAACTCGAAAATTCGTTTGGTTTCAGATAGAGGGCAACGAGCCCATTACGGGGAGCCGTCGCTCGTGTGTCTGCGACTAGCGGTTCACGAGTTACAAATTTTTAAAGATTTGGTTACGGTGAAACCAAGTTTCGAGCCGCCATCTTGGAAAAATAAAAGTCGTCATAACTCGGGAACCGCTGGTCGTAGAGCGACGCGGTTTTTTCCGTATACCAGCCCCCGGCAAGGGCTACCGATTAGTGTTGGACTAGCGACTCTATCTAGAGTCGTTGTAGAGTTCACCTGTAGAGTCGCTGCAGAAGTTGTTTTACACTAGTTTTAAGTAGTCTTAAGTATATTAACGGCCGTAGTATTCTACGGCCTATTTATTTTGACGGAACACTCTCTGTTTTTACTTATACACCCCGCTATTGCGGTAATTTTAACAGAAACTTTGACTTTTATCATTTAAAAATTTTATTTTGACATTTTAAATTATTTTTATACATTTAACGCGACCTTACTATGATTCGCACCCCGGTAAAAGATATGGACACAACGAACCCACCCACAACCCCCCCCAAGGAAGTCAAAAAATTGAACCGGCGTAGTCTGGAGCAGTGGGAGGGTGCCGCCACTGACCCTTCCTCTACAAAGGCTCGGGGCGCCCCGACCACCTCCAAAGTAAAGAAAATGACCCCGAAGCGGCCTGATAGTCCGAAGGAGGGGGGGGAGGCGCGGATCCGCTCACCGGTGGCGGCTACTACTCGGACAAGGGTGCAGCAAGCGGCGGCCCTCGTAGAAAAGGCGAAAACCCAACTGGAAGCGTCCAGGAACCTCAAGGGCGAAATCAAAGCTTCGCTCTTGAGGTTCCTGGACGGGCTCGGGAAGCTCGTTGCTGAGTCGGAGGCCGAACTGAAGGCCGAGAGGGCTCGGAAGGGGAGCGGGGGCTCCGTGAAGGAGGCGCCGGCGGTCATAGACGCCGACGCCACATTTACGGTGCCTTCGGACCCCGGATTGAGCGCTAGGCTCGACGAGCACTCTCGGCTTCTCCTGGAGAGCAACGAGAGGATGAGGGCTCTCCAGGAGCAGCTTGCGAAGTGCAGCAGGGCGGCCGAAGAGCAGCAACGGAGCTATGCGAGTGTGGCCGCCGCAAAGCCGCAGCAGCCGATGAGGCCTGCAGCTTTGCATTCTGTAGTCGTCACCTCCCAGGACGAGAAGGAGACAGGAGAGGAGGTCCTCGGGAAGGTGAGGCGGACCATAGACGCCAAAGAGGGGTGGGTTAAGATTGACCGGGTCCGAAAGGCTAAGGACCGGAAGATAATCATGGGGTTCGGGACTGTTGAGGACAAACGAAAGGTAAAGGAGCGGCTCACAAAGGAAGGAACGGGCCTCGTTGTCGAGGACATCAAAAATAGAGACCCGCTTCTGGTACTCAGAGGAGTCTTGGCCATGAATACCGACGGCGATATAATCAAGGCCCTGAGGAACCAGAACCGGGATCTCTTTGAGGGCCTCGGCACCGGGGAAGACCGCCTCCTGGTCAAGTATCGCAGGAGGACGAGGAACCCGCACGTGGCCAACGTTGTCCTAAGCACGTCGCCCACCCTCTGGGCAAGGATAACCGGCGTGGGCTCGGTCCATGTCGACCTCCAGAGGGTGCGAGCAGAAGACCAGTCTCCACTGGTCCAGTGCACGCGATGCCTAGGGTTTGGCCACGGGCGGAAGTACTGCAAGGACCCGGCAGACCTGTGTAGCCACTGTGGCGGGCCGCACCTCAAGGCCAAATGCGCGGATTGGCTGGCGGGTTCCCCGCCTTCCTGCCGGAACTGTCGTCGCGCGAAGTTTGACAATGTTGAACACAACGCATTTAGCGATGACTGTCCCGTCAGGAAGAGGTGGGATGACCTCGCCCGTCAATCCGTAGCGTACTGCTAAGGGCGTGCCGGCAGACACAGGGGCTATCAAAATACTCCAGTCGAACCTCCAGCGTAGTAGATTGGCGTACTCCGAGCTGCTGATCGAGGCCTCTAACCAGCGTGCGCGGGTTGCCTTGGTACAGGAGCCATACGTCGGCGGGGAGGGCTATGTGAAGGGTAGGAATGGGATCAGAGTCTTCCAGTGTGCGGACCGTGGAAGTGGGACTGTAAAGGCCGCGATCATAGTTTTTGACACGGACCTTCACATTACACAGTTTCCGAAACTCACCACGAACAACATCTCAGTGGTGGGGATCCGTGCCCGCAACTGGGAGATCATCCTGGTTTCATTCTACTTTGAACCTGACCTGCCGATGGACTCGTACCTGGCACATCTGCGCCGGGTGCAGCGCGAGACAGGGGCTCGGAGTATTGTTATTGGAGGCGACTCCAATGCGAAGTGCGCTTGGTGGGGAAGCCCCGTGACCGATCGCAGAGGCGACGAACTGCACGGGACACTGGAGGATCTCGGACTCTGCCTCCTGAACCGAGGGGAAACCCCTACGTTCGACACTATCCGGGGCGGCGTGAGGTACAGCAGTTATGTTGACATAACTGCTGTATCGCCGGACCTTTATGGCTTGGTGGACGACTGGCGCGTGCGCGAAGACCTGACCAACTCGGACCACAATGGCATATCCTTTACATTACGGACAAGGCACATCAACAAAAACCACATTAGACATACCACCAGGATCTATTATACCAAAAATGCGAATTGGGCCCAGTTTCGTGAGAAACTGGGCCAAATTTTAAATAGAGAAAAATTTACCCAAAGTCATTTAAATAGTGTAAATAATAGTTTCGATTTGGATGATACAATTTCAAAATTTAATAAAATCATAGCAGAAGCATGTGCCTTGTCCATTCCGCCTATTAAGCGGAAAGATGTACTGAATATGCCATGGTGGAACGAGGGGTTGGCAGCGCTTAAGCGTGAGGTGGCCACCAAGAAATGTAGGATTCGGTGTGCAGCGCCGGTTAGGCGTCAGAAGGTAGTCGGGGAGTACCTCGAGGCGAAGGAAAGGTATGAGACCGAAGTCAGGCATGCGCAGACGCGCAGCTGGGTTGCCTTCTGTGAGCGCCAGGACGGGGAATCGGTATGGGGGGGAATCTACCGGGTCCTCAGCAGAACATCCAGGAGAGACGTAGATCCACCGCTGGTGGTAAACAATATGGGGCTAGACGCCAAAGGCTCGGTGAGGCTTATGGCCGAAACCTTCTACCCGGAGGACTCCGAAGAGGACGACTCCGAGGAGCACCGAAGGGTGAGGGTACAAGCCGAGCTCTTTGACGTCGAAACCTCTTCGGATGTGTCGGACCCGCCTTTCACTCCTTTGGAGTTGAAATTGGCCTGCCGGTCCTTCAATCCGAAGAAGGCTCCAGGCGCGGACGGTTTTACCGCCGATATATGTTTGCACGCGATAGAGTATGACCCCGATCTCTCGCTGGCTCTCTTCAACAGGTGCCTCGAACTCCGGCACTTTCCCGGGCCCTGGAAGGAGGCAACGGTGATCTTCCTCCGCAAGCCGGGGAAGAGCACCTACACGACACCGCGGTCGTATCGGCCGATAGGTCTCCTTCCGGTGCTGGGGAAAGTGTTGGAGAAAATGCTTGTCGCTAGGCTTAAACATCATATAGCGCCCAGGCTCAGCACCCGCCAGTTCGGCTTTATGCCCCAGCGGAGTACCGAAGACGCCCTCTATACACTGGTTCAACACATCAGATTAGGTCTCACTAACAAAAAGTTGATGACGCTTGTGTCCCTGGATATAGAGGGCGCCTTCGACAACGCTTGGTGGCCACGTATCAAAGTCAGAATGGCGGAGGAACGAGTGCCGTTTAACATCAGGAGGCTCCTGGGCAGCTACCTGAGCGGCAGGCATGTTCGCGCACGATACTGTGGGGAGGAGCACGTGAGGGAAACTGGGAAGGGTTGCGTGCAAGGGTCTATCGGTGGGCCGATTCTGTGGAACCTCCTTTTGGATCCACTTCTTCGGGAGTTGGAGGCGAGGAATTATTACGTACAGGCATTCGCTGACGATGTGGTGTTGGTCTTTGAGGGTAAGACGGCTCATGAGGTCGAACACCAAGCTAATGCCGCCCTCGAGCATGTGAGGGAGTGGGGAGTCCAGAACAAACTGAGGTTTGCGCCGCACAAGACCAGTGCCATGGTCATCACGCGCAAACTGAAGTATGACACCCCACGCCTCCACATGGGCGGGGTCGACATTGGCATGGTCGGAGAACTCAGGTTACTGGGGGTCGTCCTAGACCAGCGCCTTACTTTCAACACGCACGTCGCGAATGTCTGTAAGAAGGCACTTGCCTTCTACGCCCAGCTTTCGAGAGCCGCGAAGGCGAGCTGGGGCCTCCACCCTGAAGTAATCCGCGCTATTTACAGAGCGGTGGTTGAGCCCGTGATACTGTATGCGGCTGCCGTTTGGGCGCCGGCTGTGGACAAGCTCGGCGTTCGTAAGCAGCTGAACGTGGTCCAGCGGGGCTTTGCGCAGAAGCTGTGTAGGGCATACCGCACCACCTCCCTGAACTCGGCACTGTTGCTCGCTGGGATACTCCCTCTCGACCTGCGCGTGCGCGAAGCCGCGGCACTGTATGGCGCGAGGAGGGGTATGCCCCAGGACGCGATAGGGGATCGGGAGGTGGAACGGATGTCCTCGGCTCTGCGGTCTCCGCATCCCGCCCAGCATATCGACCTGGACTTCCAGTGCCTGGTGGACGAGGAACAACTCGCGGTCAATTCCGATCACGACTTAAACATCTACACGGACGGCAGTAAGATTGAGGGCAAAGTGGGTGCGGCGCTATCCATATGGAGAGGCGCCGCCGAAACCAAAACCCTCAAGCTTACTTTGCCGTCCTTTTGTACCGTCTATCAGGCGGAACTCCTGGCGATATGCAGGGCGGCGCGGACGGCCGCAGATAACTCGGCCAGATCAATCGGAATTTATTCCGACTCTCTGTCGGCACTGCAGACAACCGTAAATCCGGTTGCCCTCCACCCCCTGGCCGTTGAGGCGCGGGGCCACCTGCGTAGGGCTTTGGCACAGGACAAACTTGTCAATTTGTTCTGGGTCAAAGCCCACGCGGGACTAGAGGGGAACGAGCGTGCCGACCATCTGGCCAAGGAAGCTGCGCTAAAGTCTAAACGCAGTTTTGACTATGACAGCTGTCCGGTTTCGTTCATCAAGCGAAGCATTCGTATGCGGTCGCTTGATGAATGGAACCAACGATACCGGGCCGGTGAAACAGCCGGTGTCACCCGGGTCTTTTTCCCGGACGCGATAGCCGCATACCGTATCATCGGTAAAATAAAGGTGGACAGGTTTGTCACCCAGGTATTGACGGGGCACGGTGGATTCTCCGAGTATTTGCATCGTTTCAAGTGCAAGGAGAGTCCATCGTGCATCTGCGATCCTGCGTGTTCTGAATCTGTCCTCCACGTCCTCCTGGACTGCCCGGCCCATGGTTATGAGAGACAGAAGGTCGAAAGCCTTTTGGGAATGAAACTGGATTTGAACGTGCTTTCGGAAATTGTATATAGTAAAAACAGAGATGTGTTCCTTAGTTATTGTAAAAAATTGTGTATGTCTGTTAATCTTAGAAATAGAGTGTAAATATGTTAGATACTTATAATGTCTTATAAATATGCTAGCATAGTAAAATTGTTATAGGAACATAGTCGATAAGTTTTTAAATAGTATTGTGTAAAATATTTTATTTTACACAACCAAAAATTGTTCATTAAGAGTATAGTTTGATAAGATTTTGTATTGTTTTTCCTGTCTCTTGTAATCAGTAGATTCTAAGTTGATAAAAATTGTTAGTATAGATAGTGTAGTTTTTAGTATGTAAGAAAAATTTGTTAATTTGAAATAAATGTTACCCTTTTGTCCCCTCTTTACTGCCCCGAGTACTAGTTATAAGTACACACTAGAGCCTTCAGCTAAGAGTAAAAGATGATGTATGAAAGAAGAAAATTAGTATGCCGGAATGAAAGTGCGAGAAGCATAAATGCGAGAGCTGTGTATGAATGAGTTTGATTAAAAATACACTTGTAAATAACAGTCTCCCGTGAATCGTGGGAGGTCTAGATTAAAAAAAAAAAAAAAAAAAAAAAAAAAAAAAAAAAAAAAAAAAAAAAAAACCTAACCTAACCTAACCTAACCTAACCTAACCTAACCTAACCTAACCTAACCTAACCTAACCTAACCTAACCTAACCTAACCTAACCTAACCTAACCTAACCAGCTAGACGCCAAAGGCTCGGTGAGGCTTATGGCCGAAACCTTCTACCCGGAGGACTCCGAAGAGGATGACTCCGAGGAGCACCGAAGGGTGAGGGTACAAGCTGAGCTCTTTGACGTTGAAACTTCTTCGGATTCGACGGACCCGCCTTTCACTCCTTTAGAGTTGAAATTGGCCTGCCGGTCCTTCAATCCGAAGAAGGCTCCAGGCGCGGACGGTTTTACCGCCGATATATGTTTGCACGCGATAGAGTATGACCCCGATCTCTCATTGGCTCTTTTCAACAGGTGCCTCGAACTCCGGCATTTTCCCGAGCCCTGGAAGGAGGCCACGGTGATCTTCCTCCGGAAGCCGGGGAAGGACACCTACCGGACACCACGGTCGTATCGGCCGATTGGTCTCCTTCCGGTGCTGGGGAAAGTGCTGGAGAAGATGCTTGTCGCCAGACTGAAACATCACGTAGCGCCCAGGCTCAGTACCCGTCAGTTCGGCTTTATGCCCCAGCGTAGCACCGAGGACGCCCTCTATACACTGGTCCAACACATACGATTAGGATTGACAAATAAAAAATTGATGACACTTGTGTCCCTGGATATAGAGGGCGCCTTCGACAACGCTTGGTGGCCACGCATAAAAGTCCGGCTGGCGGAGGAACGAGTGCCGTTGAACATCCGTAGGCTCCTGGGCAGCTACCTGAGCGGCAGGCATGTTCGCGCACGGTACTGTGGGGAAGAGCACGTGAGAGAAACCGGGAAGGGTTGCGTGCAAGGGTCTATCGGCGGGCCGATTTTGTGGAACCTCTTATTGGATCCACTGCTTCGTGAGTTGGAGGCTAGACATTACTACGTGCAGGCGTTCGCTGACGATGTGGTGTTGGTCTTTGAGGGTAAGACGGCGCTTGAGGTCGAAAACCACGCCAATGCCGCCCTCGAGCATGTGAGGGAGTGGGGAGTCCAGAACAAACTGAAGTTTGCGCCGCACAAGACCAGTGCTATGGTCATCACGCGCAAACTGAAGTATGACACCCCACGCCTCCACATGGGCGGGGTCGACATCGGTATGGTGGGCGAAATCAAACTACTGGGAGTCGTCCTAGACCAACGCCTTACCTTCAACACGCACGTCGCGAACGTATGTAAGAAGGCCGTCACCTTCTATTCCCAGCTTTCGAGAGCCGCGAAGGCGAGCTGGGGCCTCCACCCCGAAGTTATCCGCGTTATTTACAGAGCGGTGGTTGAGCCCGTGATACTGTATGCGGCTGCCGTTTGGGCGCCGGCTGTGGATAAGCTAGGTGTACGTAAGCAGCTGAACGTGGTCCAGCGGGGCTTTGCGCAGAAGCTGTGTAGGGCATACCGCACCACCTCCCTGAACTCAGCACTGTTGCTCGCTGGGATACTCCCTCTCGACCTGCGCGTCCGTGAAGCCGCGGCGTTGTACGGCGCGAGGAGGGGTATACCCCAGGACGCGATAGGGGATCGGGAGGTGGAACGGATGTCCTCGGCTCTGCGGTCTCCGCATCCCGCTCAGCATATCGACCTGGAGTTCAAGTGCCTGGCGGACGAGGAACAACTCGCGGTCAACATTGACCACGACCTTAACATCTACACGGACGGCAGTAAGATTGGGGGCAAAGTGGGTGCGGCGCTATCCATATGGAGAGGCGACGCCGAAACCAAAACCCTCAAGCTTACTTTGCCGTCCTTTTGCACCGTCTACCAGGCGGAACTCCTGGCGATATGCAGGGCGGCGCGGACGGCCGCAGATAACTCGGCCAGATCAGTCGGGATTTACTCCGATTCTCTGTCGGCACTGCAGACTACGATTAATCCGGAAGCCCTCCACCCCCTGGCCGTTGAGGCGCGGGGCCACCTGCGTAGGGCTTTGGTACAGGACAAACTTGTTAGTTTGTTCTGGATCAAAGCCCACGCGGGACTAGAGGGGAACGAGCGTGCCGACCATCTGGCTAAGGAAGCTGCGCTAAAGTCAAAACGCAGTTTTGACTACGACAGCTGCCCCGTTTCATTCATCAAGCGAAGCATTCGTATGCGATCGCTTGATGAATGGAACCAACGTTACCAGGCCGGTGAAACAGCCGGTGTCACCCGGGTCTTTTTCCCGGACGCGATAGCCGCATATCGTATCATCGGCAAAATAAAGGTGGACAGATTTGTCACCCAGGTATTGACGGGGCACGGTGGATTCTCCGAGTACTTGCATCGTTTCAAGTGCAAGGAGAGTCCATCGTGCGTCTGCGATCCTGCGTGTTCTGAGTCTGTCCTCCACGTCCTCCTGGACTGCCCGGCCCATTGTCGCGAGAGGCAGGACGTGGAAACTCGACTGGGTATAAAAATTGACGTTAGTACGTTACCGCAAATAGTGTGTAGTAAAGACAGAGATCTGTTCTTAGACTATTGTAAAAAAGTTTGTAAATTAGTTAATCATAGAAATAGGGTATAATAAAATTTATGTTAGGTAGTTATAGTTTGTATAATTAGGCTAACATAAGAAAATTGTATATAGAATAAGAACATAGTCTGTAAGTTACCTATAAGTCTGTAAATGTGTAAAATAGTGTATTTTGCACAACTTAGAAGTTTTCTTTCGTAAAATTAATTTAGTCTAGACTCTATTTTATAACTACCAGCCTCTTGCACTAAGTAGACAATAAGATAATAAAAAATTGTACTATTATTTCAGATAAGCCTAGATATAACGAAAAAATTGTTATTTTTATTAAAAGATATTACTGTTCCCTCCCTTTACGTTCCCCTCCTTCTGTGTTTTTATTAGTATAAGTGGTAGGTACACAATCGCCTTCAGCACTATGATTGAATGAGGATGGATGTTAGATGAAAATGGTATGCTGCAAGTGTGACGATCAGAGTAAAAGATGGACTGTATGAATGAGTTTTTTGGTTAAAAAATGTAAAACCTGTCCAGACAAAATAAACTGTAAAAACAGTCTCCCCTCACAGGGAGGTCAAGTATCAAAAAAAAAAAAAAATAAAAATAAAAAAAAAAAAAAAAAAAAAAAACCTAACCTAACCTAACCTAACCTAACCTAACCTAACCTAACCTAACCTAACCTAACCTAACCTAACCTAACCTAACCTAACCTAACCTAACCTAACCTAACCTAACCTAACCTAACCTAACCTAACCTAACCTAACCTAACCTAACCTAACCTAACCTAACCTAACCTAACCTAACCCCCCCTTTCCGCCGTCAGAATCAGTCGAAAGCAGACGTGTACAAAGTTAGTTGAGTGCCGCTCCGCCCGTTTTTCAAATTGTAAAATCTGAAAAAGTGGTTTTTTCGCGACCGATTTTAATGAAAAGTGTATCAAAAGTTGCGCAATTACATGGTCTAGGTTGTGTAAGCTTTTGTTTTCTGCGCCGCAGTCGCGAAGTGCGCGAAAAAAGTGCGCAAAGTCAAAAAAAGTGATTTTTGAAAACTTTGACAGCGAACGCTGTAAAAAAGCGATCGACGACCTATCACTTTTATTACATCATCAGACGGGGCTCACCGAGCTCTACAAAACGAGCCCAAGTTTGGATTTTTTCCGCGCAGGCGCGCGGAACTAGAAGTGGAAAACCGTGATTCACGAAACCACGTGGTCGGGGTTCCAATTGTCTGACGAAGGTGCAGAGCATCTCTATCGACGCGTCTTGAGGAGACCATCTCAGCGGCACTTCAGGAAAAATTTTACGGTTAGTGGTTGTGAAGATATTGGCAAAAGTGTAAAATCTCAAAATTCAAAATTTAATAACTTTTAAACAAGATCTGTAAGACCCTAATGTTTTTACGTCGTTTGGTAGACCTTTATGAGATCTACAAACCCTCCAAAATTCAAAAATTTTCGACCTGTAGTTTTGGCTGTAGAATTTTTTAAAAATTCGGGGTGTGCACGTGGGGTGTCAACCCTTGCACCAATATCTTCAGAACCCTTTTTAAAAATTTGTATATAGTTAGAATAGGCTAGTAAATTTTTTGTAGAATTTTAAAATTATTTTTTGTATTTTTTATTTAAGTTTAAGTGTAAATATTTCAGTTTTTTGCACCCCATAAATCAGGGGTTGTTTCTAAAAATATTGTATATAGTCTATTCGATAGGTCTTAACAAGACCTTTCAAACGAGCCGTTGCACGTTGATTTTCGACTGTAAATAGCTGATTTACGAAAAAACCTGTCAACAGGTAGCCATTTTGGCAGCCATTTTGAAAATTTTCAAAGTGATATATTTAAGTAAATACTTATTGTAGAAAGTCGGGGTTTTTTCTGTTATTGTTGTCACGACCAGTACTAGCGTTTTAGTGGGTTAGGGGTTCGAAATAGAGTCGACCCCTTTTTTGCGTTTTGGGGGTTATCTTCGTGTGGGTCTCGTTGCGGCCATTACGGGGAGCCGTCGCACGCTGTTCTGCGACCAGTGGTTGCTGAGTTAAAAATTTTTAAAATCCTGCCTAGATCTAGGCCAAGTGCGCGGACGCCATTTTGAAAATCTTTGGGGCGTAATATCTCGGCAGCCGCTGGTCGTAGCGCGACGCGGTTTTCGCTGGGGTGTTTGCCGTGTCGAGGACCACATTTCTAGGATACTGGTGACTCTATATAGAGTCGACCAAAAAATTGTGAAATCGAGGCCATTTTTAGGTAGAGGGCACAGAGCCCATCACGGGGAGCCGTCGCTCGAGTTCCTGCGACTAGCGGTTCGCGAGCTATAAATTCTCAAAGTTCTGGTTTCGGCGAAACCGCTTTTCGGTCCGCCATATTGGAAATCTTCGGATTGTGATAACTCGCGAACCGCTGGTCGTAGAGCGACACGGTTTTCTTCGTTAGCCTTCCCCCGGTAACGACTACCGGCTGGTGCTGGTCTGGCGACTCTACGTAGAGTTTTGTAGAGTTGATCTGTAAATAGACTGCGGAAGGATTTTTATTAGATTTAGGTAGTTGTAAGGAGAAGTAAGTGCTGTAGCTATTCTACAGCACTCATTATTAGACAGGAACGTGTCTCGTTTCCATCATATACAACCCGCTATTGCGGTGATTTTAAGTTTGACATTTATTTATTTTATAATTTATTTTGACATTTTATTTTTATCGTTTTAACTTCTAACGCGACCTCCAAGACAGGACAATGGTTCTTGGACTCCGGACCCCGGTGAAAAAGCCGGAAGCAGTGAACCCACCCTCTACCCCTCCCAAACTAGTCAAGAAATTGCCGCGACTGAGTTTAGAGAAGTGGGAAGGGGCAGCTACTGGGTCAGCCTCTACGGCTGAACAGAGCGCCCCAACCGCCTCGGGACCAAAAAAGACGCCAACCCCTAAGCGGGTCGTAAGTCCGAAAGTGGGGGGGGAAGCCCTGGTTCACTCACCGGTGGCGACCACGGAACGAACTAGAGTGCAGCGGGCTACACATTATTACACAAGAGCTAAACAGTCAGTGGAATCGTCCAGGAACCTCAGGAAGGATATCAAAGATTCCATCTTGAGGTCCCTGGACGAGCTTAAAAAACTAGTTGCTGAGTCCGAGGCCGACCTGAAAGCCGAGAGGGCTCGTAAGGGGGCCGGGGTCTCCGTGGGGGTGGCGTCGGCGACTAAAGCCGCCGACACCACTTTTACGGTGCCCTCGGACTCCGGGCTGAGCACCAAGCTCGACGAGCACTCTCGGCTTCTTCTGGAGAGTAACGAGCGTATGAAGGCTCTCCAGGAGCAGCTCATGAAGTGCAGCAGGTCGGCCGAGGAACAGCAGCGTAGCTATGCTTGTGTGGCTGCTGCGAGGCCGCAGCAACCACCGAGACCCGCTGCCCTCCACTCTGTGGTCGTCACCTCCAAGGACAAGGAGGAGACTGGGGAGGAAGTCCTTGGAAAGGTGAGGCGGACCATGGACGCAAAGGAGGGTTGGGTCAAAGTAGACCGTGTCCGGAAGGCCAAGGACAGGAAAATCATAATGGGATTCGGCACTGCCGAGGACAGGAGTAAGGCGAAAGAGAGGTTGCAGAAAGAAGGAACGGGCCTCGTGGTAGAGGACGTCAAAAACAGAGACCCGCTTTTGGTCCTTAGAGGTGTCTTAGCCATGAACACGGATGGCGATATTATTAAGGCCCTAAGGAACCAGAACCGGGATCTCTTTGGCGGCCTCGGCCCCGGGGAAGACCGCCTCGCTGTAAAATTTCGTAAGAAGGCACGGAACCCGCACGTGGTCAACGTCGTCCTGAGTGCGTCGCCCACCCTCTGGGCCAGGATTACCGGCGTGGGCTCTGTCCACATCGACCTGCAGAGGGTGCGAGCAGAGGACCAGTCTCCGCTGGTCCAGTGCACGCGATGCCTCGGTTACGGCCACGGGCGGAAATTCTGTAAGGACCCAGCCGACCTATGTAGCCACTGTGGCGGGCCGCACTTGAAGGCGAAATGCGCGGATTGGCTGGCGGGGTCGCCACCTTCCTGCCGGAACTGTCGTCGCGCGAAGCTCGACAATTTCGAACATAACGCGTTTAGCGACGACTGTCCCGTCAGGAAGAGGTGGGATGACCTCGCCCGGCAATCCGTAGCTTATTGCTAAGGGCGTGCCGGCGGACTCAGTGGCTATAAAAATCCTCCAGGCGAACCTCCAGCGTAGTAAGTTGGCATACTCCGAGCTGCTGATTCAGGCCTCAGAACTTCGAGCGCGGGTGGCTTTGGTACAGGAGCCATACGTCGGCGGAACAGGGCGCGTGAAGGGTCAAAATGGGATCAGAGTCTTCCAGTCTGCGGATCATGGAAGTGGGACTGTAAAGGCCGCAGTCATAGTTTTTGACGCGAGCCTTCACATCACACAGTACCCGAAACTCACCACGAACAACATCTCAGTGGTGGGGATCCGAGTCCGTAGCTGGGAGATCATCCTGGCCTCATTTTACTTTGAGCCCGACCTGCCGATGGACTCGTATCTGGCACACCTGCGCCGGGTGCAGCGCGAAACCGGAGCTCGGAGTATGATCATTGGAGGCGACTCTAATGCTAAGTGCGTCTGGTGGAGGAGTCCCGTGACTGATCGCAGAGGCGAGGAACTTCACGGGGCACTGGAGGATCTCGGTCTCGACATCCTGAACCGAGGGGACACCCCCACCTTCGACACTATCCGGGGCGGCGTGAGATACAGCAGCTATGTTGACATAACTGCTGTATCACAGGACCTGCTTGGCTTGGTGGACGACTGGCGCGTGCGCGAAGACCTGACCAGCTCGGACCACAATGGCATATCCTTCACATTAAGGACAAAGCACATCAACAAAAATTACATTAAACATACAACACGTATTTATTTTACAAAACATGCAAATTGGGCCCAGTTTCGTGAGAAACTGGGTCAAATTATCAATAGAGAAAATTTTACAATTGACTTTTTACGGAATTTACACACAGATTCGGAATTAGATTTAACAATAGAAAATTTTAACAAAATTATAGCTGAAGCATGTGCTTTGTCCATTCCGCCCATAAAGCGGAAAGATGTGTTGAATATGCCATGGTGGAACGAGGGGTTGGCAGCGCTTAAGCGCGAGGTGGCCACCAAGAAATGTAGGATCCGATGTGCAGCGCCGGTTAGGCGTCAGAAGGTTGTAAGGGAGTACCTCGAGGCGAAGGAACGCTACGAGATCGAGGTAAGGCACGCGCAAACGCGCAGCTGGGTCGCCTTTTGTGAAAGGCAGGATGGGGAATCCGTGTGGGGGGGTATCTACCGGGTCCTCGGCAGAACCTCCAGGCGAGACGATGATCCACCGCTGGTGGTAAACGATATGGAGCTAGACGCCAAAGGCTCGGTGAGGCTTATGGCCGAAACCTTCTACCCGGAGGACTCCGAAGAGGATGACTCCGAGGAGCACCGAAGGGTGAGGGTACAAGCTGAGCTCTTTGACGTCGAAACTTCTTCGGATTCGACGGACCCGCCTTTCACTCCTTTAGAGTTGAAATTGGCCTGCCGGTCCTTAAATCCGAAGAAGGCTCCAGGCGCGGACGGTTTTACCGCCGATATATGTTTGCACGCGATAGAGTATGACCCCGATCTCTCATTGGCCCTTTTCAACAGGTGCCTCGAACTCCGGCATTTTCCCGAGCCCTGGAAGGAGGCTACGGTGATCTTCCTCCGGAAGCCGGGGAAGAACACCTACCAGACACCGCGGTCGTATCGGCCGATTGGTCTCCTCCCGGTGCTGGGGAAAGTGCTGGAGAAGATGCTTGTCGCCAGGTTGAAATACCATATAGCGCCCAGGCTCAGTACCCGTCAGTTTGGCTTTATGCCCCAGCGGAGTACCGAGGACGCCCTCTATAAACTGGTCGAACACATAAGACTTGGACTAAGCAACAAAAAGTTGTTGACACTTGTATCCCTGGATATAGAGGGCGCCTTCGACAACGCTTGGTGGCCGCGTATTAGGGTCAGACTGGCGGAGGAACGAGTGCCGTTTAACATCCGTAGGCTCCTGGGCAGCTACCTGAGCGGCAGGCATGTTCGCGCACGGTACTGCGGGGA
>JAUPFZ010000027.1:13232500-13497500 GCA_036937285.1 Euphydryas editha | reverse complement strand
GGTCGGCGAGTGCAGTAGGTAATATAAGGTTATATTACAATTTTGATTAAAAACTTATTAGGACTCATATAATTACGATCGTATAAAAATTTAGCTGCTTTTATTTAGTATAATATTTTTACTCTTTTAAGTTTATTAAACTTAACTTCTTTATTAAACTTGATTATTTCTTGTATTACATATTTTCAAAGTATTTAACTATTTTTCGCTTTTATATTAAATACAATTAATTACCTGGTATACATAGATATATATATATATATATATAAATATATGTTATACAATATAATGATAATTCAGTAATAATAATTCAATTCAATTCATGTTTTCTTATGACGTTATCACGTAAAAATTATCGTCCGTAAACCGACTTTAGAGACATCCAATTTTTTTACATGATAACATCTAGTAAATCGATGAAAGCCACCTGGTACTTCACGAAAAAGTATGACTCATTGTCACGTTTCACGAGCGAAAGTCGAAACAAGCGACAGAGAGGCACGATCGGCCTAATGCCTAGTTCGGACTAGGTCAGTATTTTAGTTGTTATGCCTAGATAAGCGTTCGGCTCAGGATCGTCCTAAGCGTTCAGTTTATGACGCATCTATCTCTCTTACACTCCATCGGACTGCGTCCGAGTAGAAGAGACAGCGGCAGCACGCCACGCAATCTACATGCGAACTGTTTTTAAAGAAGCTTTTACTAACAAAAGATGACTAGTATAATATTTGTATTGCATTTTATTTCTCAGTTTGATTATTACATTTATTAGGTTTAATATACACACACTGGCATATTTAGCGGAACATTATTTAAAAAAAAAGGTTTGATATCAGTATCATATAAGGTTGCTGGCTAGTTTATACGTCATTTAATTTAAAAAGAAATAATTTCAAATTAAGAAAACAACTGAACATTACATTTTATGCAATTGTTTAAATTTTATTCAAATACACCTTATCTGGAGTGAACTTCGAGTATTTGACTGATCCGTTGGCGCAGTTTGCAGTGACCCTGTTTTCTGCTCCAAGGGTTGTGGGTTCGATTCTAGCCCCGAGTCTGGGTGTAATATATGTTTATTTATATAATATGTATTATCTATATGTATATTTATTTAAAAAAAATGTATATCAGTCGGCTGTTACCTAAAACACAGGCATTAAGTTGCCTACCTTAGGGACAGTCGACCGTGTGTGTATGATAAACATATTTATTTATTTATTTATTTATTTCTTCATTCTGAGTTTGATTTAACATTTCATTGAAATACTGTTTTTTTTGTTAGTTTTTTTTTTAATCGCGTATCTTTTTGGAGTTGAGGACTGAATTATGCCTGACTTAGCCCCAACGGAGATTGCCAGGGCACTCGAAATGCGAAGAAATGGTCAAACCTACAGAGTAATATCCAGAGATCTTCGTCGACCAGTTTCAACGATCCATCGCAGTATCCAACGGTTCAGGGAGACAGGTACTTATGTGAGAAGAGCAGGACAAGGCAGAAAAAGACGCACTTCGAGTAGGCATGATCGTTTCATTTGGATTCGTGTACGTAGGAACCCCCGTTTGACGGCCGTCCAAGCCCGACACATGTAACGTATGTAAGTAAAGAAATAAAATTATGGAGGTTGTTCAAGTCATACAAGTGGTGTGTATGATAACGAGTCCTGCCTCTAGTGCGATGGTAAAAACGTGATAATGGCACCATGTCAAAGAATTCATCAGAACAGTCGCTACTATACAAACCGTAAAAAAAAAGACGAACAGAGAGCTAACATGTCTCCTTACGCTTAACTGTTCTAAAGCCATTAGTGAGTTTGGGGTCGTTGAAAATTCGAATTTACGGGTATTGGATGGAGTCAAGAGGTTGGAGATTTTGGGCTACAATGTCAACAAGAGGAAAAAAAATATGTTGGATAAACATTTGATTCAATAGATAATACTTTCTACATTTTTTTTCTCTAAACAAATAAAAGTACTGTTCATCATGATGAGGTAGTTGTTTGCGTTATATTTTCTCGCTCATTCTTAGAATATAAAACAATTTCCGGAAACACAAAGGGCCTGAGAGCCTGTATTTACATAATATGAGAACCGAGAAAGGTTGTCGGAATAACGATGCGTCAATCCGGCGTGCGCCGGCCTCTCGCAACTTGCCTCACTTCTCCTCTCCTCGTCTCCTTCATAAATTTTTCATCGGCCGTGAATTGCACTTTATGCAACATGTCGTTGGGAACGTTTGTAATCTAAAATATTGCGTTTATAAATATTTAAAGCGAATTTTACCTGATTCTTAATAAAAATTGGTTTTCTATAAAGTCAGACGATAATTTTACATGTTAACGTCACAAGAAAACATTGATAAAAAATTTAATACTTATCATCATCAATAATTGAATTATTATCACTGAATTATCATTATTTTGTATAATACAGAGATGAAGTTAATTGAAAATTACAATGTATTCGATAAATTAAAATTTATTTGCACTTGTTAATTCAAATATTTTTTCTCTTCTACTTGAACGCATCTGCCGATGGAGTGGAAGGGAGATAGATGGGTCACAAGCCGAACGCTTAGACCGATCGTGCCTCTCTATCGCTTGTTCCGCGCTCTCGCTCGCAGAACGTGATAATGAGTCATGTTTTTTCGTGCATGCACTCGGCGTTCATCGATTATATGTATTGTAATTATTAAAAAAAATATGACGTAGTTTTACTTTTGTATTATTAAATAATATACTAAGAAAAAAAATTCAAGTAATGTCAAAATATAAGAAAAATAAAATGTAGTTTTTTTCATCAAAATAATATTAGTGTTTGACTTGTAAGTAGTAAGCTTGTAATTTAAAAAAAAATACAAAACAACTTTACAAAAATACTGTACTAAGTTCATACAGTATTATTTCACAATAGAAATAAAGAATGGATCAATTTAATATTACCGACGCGGGATCCGACAAAGACCGTAAACAGTTCCACAAACTTAGTAAGTCGCTTAAAAATCGAGCCCTAAGTAATACATGAATATTTCACCATCTGCGGCGGCGCTTAACTTCTTCTCACAAGTTTTTATTACCAAAGTTAGTCTCGAGGCGTTCCTTGTTTGAAAAACTAAGAGATGCGTTGATGAACTTTTTTAATCAGCCGTCTTCAACGTCGAGCTCACAGACAGGCACTTACACACTGGAGGGAGGTTTTTACGGACGACTGATCACTCGATTGATCACTTCAATGGAAAATGTTTGATTAAGTTCTGTGCAAGGGCGTAGCCAGGATTCTCAATATGTTATATTTTATATATTTTTACGGGAAGTTACTCTATATATCTATTATTTATGAATGACTCCATTAGATCTCATCTCATTCTCATTATCTGCGCTTGAACGGCGTCTTTCGTGTCTGTGGCACATACGAAAAGCGCCCTCTCTGGTTCTGGGTCGCGACTACAAACAGCATATCGAATGTCTCCCCACAAATGTTTAAAATATAACAGAATATATTACAGGAGGGGGTGGGGAGTACAGAAAGAAAATCCTAGACTGTATTGTTTTAATCGTGGTTTTTAATAATTACTAGCAAACCCGGCGAACTCCGTTTCGCCACCAGATAGATGGCTTCGTTTTTTGTAACATTTCGTTTGGGAATTAAACCACCATGCAAAACCATATTGGTTTGTAGTAAATGCTATGTATCAGAGATAGCGCTGTATGTGAAAAATGATTTTCCCTGTTTTCCTGCTTTTCTGTTGAAATTTTTCCTGAATTTTTTTTTTGCTGTAAACCTCACGGAGCCTGAGATCTTTCCAACGAATGCAAAACCGTGGAAATCGGTTCGTGTGTTCTGGAATTATAGCGTCAGGAAGAAAAACCCGACTTATTTTTATATTATAGATTATATGAGTATCTCACATTAGTAGTTGAGGTGTTCTTTTATTCGTTTCACATATTGTTAATAGTGACATTGCTTAGAGTAAGAAAAGATGGAACAATATTTTTTATCAGTGACCGACCGGTATCCTAGCTCTTATAGAGGGGGGCAGCTGCCAATGCTGCTGGTTAACGTGTCTTTAACACAGATTCCATTACGAAAATAGATGTCACTCTTAACCCATTTGAATCCAAATGAAAATTACAAAAGATATTTTTAAAATTCTTTTATTAGTGGACATTTTAGAAGTTAACATATAAAGAAAACATGAAAAAAATACAATTTAAAAAAAAACCTGAAATTTACAGGGGTGTTCCCAAACTGGTACAATGGCTTAGTATGAGTGAAAATTTGCAAAGCACGACTTTTCAATGCAAAGTGTTTTTTTGCATTTTTTACAGCCCCAGCGACCTCTAATGTGACATATAAAACACCTCACTTGTGTTGGTAGCTTTTCTGGTACATGTTCAACACCATCTAATCGCAATCCTTCTATATTAGATGATGATGGACGTACTATATTCCTTTGAGGTGATTGTCTAAGATAATATCTGGCGACGCTTCTTCGAAATAGAAGTTGATCCATTGGTTCTTCTTTGGCGATCACTTGCATACTCCATCATAGCCATATCAATCATATATGCGAATAGTAACCACCGCCATTTCTTACTGTGGATCCTAATCCTGTAAAGGGATATGGATTGATCTAACTCATCCACGCCGCCCATACTTTTATTATAATTTTGAAATGCATGCGAAGTAATAATGGACATCAACCTTTTCTTTTTTTTGTGCACCATCTTTTTACAATTCCTAAAGGTTCATGAGAGTCATGGTCATGGAACATCGAAAGAGCATTGGCGAGCAGAAGAAGTAGACAGCATTGATTGAGAGGAACTGATTCGTCGTCTTTTGACAGCCAAAGGTTCATCATCGCTGTTGTCTTCGGATAATGAGAGTACCAATATTACGAACAAATACCTCAATATTGCCAGGGACATCGTTAGGTAAACAGCGAAGCGTCATATCAATGTCACCCTCTTCTTCATCCGTAACAACGCTTGGCTCGGGGGGAATTATGGCCAAATCATATTCTAAATTATCGTCACTATCTTCGGCCAAGTTGTTTATAGCTTCTTCTAAGCCCCTAAAGTTATTACTACCACTAAAATATTTCTTTCGACTCATTTTGATTCTGTAAAAAAGAAAATATAATTAGTACACTTGTAGCCACTGTGCCAATATTGGTACACCTATGTTTAGGTAACTATTATTTTTTATATAAATAAAATATCAGCATCAGAATACTTTTATATATTACGTAATTTGTTTATCTTATACTAAAGATTGCAATAATAAAAGAATTTATCACCAATATTAATAAATAAAAAAATGAATACACTTACTTCCTCTGTCGTAACAATAACAAACTTCAACACTTAAAAAAACTAATATTTATAAACAAATAGTCAGTCACTGATTATTATACGAAACTAGTACAATCTTAACTGCACAATTAAATAATAAGTGGGTGGCAACAAAACTAATATGAGGGTATATTAAAAAAAATATAACTGTTCCCAAATTGGAACAGAGGTAAAGAATGGGTTAAGTTAGTATTTTCTAAAAAGATTATTTATTAGGTAAATAGTGTTTTATGAATTACTACGCGAAATAATTAGCATTGAATACGTGCTACAAAAAACTAAAGTAGGTATACCCTGCACTTCACTCATAAAATGTTAAAAAATAAACAGCTTATTATATTTATAGATTAATTTGAATAAACGTTTCCATTAACTTTTATAATGACGCCGTCACTTAAAATGTCGCTAAAAGGTATAATTTCGAGCCATCAAAGAAGTAGAAAGTTTATTAATTTCATAATCGCATTATTTCTCAGTGTCCGTTGTGTAAGACTGCATTCATCGGAGTCGTCAGAAGACGCCTTTAAGAAATAAATACCGAGCACTGAAAAGACCTCGTTGTTTACTTTTTATATCACGGAATATGAAAAGATTGTGAAAACTATGCGAAGAGGACTCGCTGACGAGCGGCGCGGGCTCTGGCGCTCTTCCTTATTGTACGGTGGCAAATCTTTCACAATCATAGACGCATACATCGTTCTAATTGTATACATGGAATACTCGGAATACAGACAAATAATTACAAATAAATATTTTACTACATAATGACTTTTTTATGTTTAATTTTTAAGTAAAAATGAATGTAAGCAGTGATTATTTTTTGTCAGTGAGTGTTTTTTTGTGTAAGTAATGTTAAAAAAAAACACGTATAAAAAATACAGAGAATTCGCAATCAGGCCCATCACGAAAATTTAAAAATAATAATTTACGGTGGTCCAGCTGATGTTAAATGCAAATCAACGAAAAGAATTATATTTATTTTTATTTGTATTAAGTTATCAATCTTATCTTTAGAATATTACTTAAATTCATATAAAAGAAATTTATTTATCTTTTAATATTCATTTTTTTTAAACAAGTTTTATTTAAAGTATTTTAATATTGTACCATATATAATAATTATAAAATTAAATAAACTACCTGCTCTACCTACTAAAACACATTTAATTATACCATGTTATTGAAAATGGACGAAACCTGTGATGTAATTAACAATTAATGGAATTTATGATCACACATTTCGATGCCTAACATGTAAAGTATTTATTTTAAGCTTATTAAATAAATAAACAAATTAAATTATAGTTAATCTTTCTATAGCCTCTTAGTTTCTACGATAATTTTGGATGGTAAGGTTTAAAATCGTTAATGAACAGAAATTTAAGTTAGCAACTGCAACACGTTCCCGCTTGCACTTCTGTCCGCGTCCTCCTCCGACTTCCTGAGGAGAATTTTTAAGGAAATTGCCTCCCTCCACGCGAGCCTCCGTCTTCTTAATAAATTCGCAAAACTCTGCAGTCCATTGTGTATTCTGATTTATGCATTCGTCGACGTGACAGTCTGCACCGCAACAATTCGCTTTACCTTAATTAATACCCTTTATAAGAATTTTTTTTGTATTATAATTTAAATTTTTGTATTTATATAAGTATATGGAGTATGTTTCTGGACCGTATCGAGTTTATGTATATTGAAAGAAACAAATACATATATTGTTTATTTGTTTTTGGAAAATTGGCAATAAAACTAAAGAATTTAACAAATACGAAGAAACGAAACTAAACAAATTTAAGACCAGACTTCAAAAACAAAAAAAAAAAAAAAAAAAATACGACAAAATTATTTTGTAATTATTGTAGGTCAGCTTTTTATTTAATAATTTAAAATGTTTACCGTATTATGGTAAAATTATATGCTTAAAAATACAATGCTTTTTTTAAATTCCCTTAGTTATAGTTTTTGAAATAGACTTAAGTTTTTTTCAAAGACTTTTTGCTGAAAATGGTATTTTTTGATTTGACATAAGCTTTTATTTATTTACGGTTTAGTCTAGATTATTCTAGATCTCTAGAAATATTCTAGATCTGTTACGGCTGACCTCCAAACCTGAGATAAGACTTAAGAAAAACTGAAAAAAATAAACTATTAAGTCTAAGCTGAAATTTTTTTTTAAAAAAGAAGCTAAAAAGGCGTGGTAGTTTATAATTTGACAGTAGTCACAATACTAAATCAGTAGCTAGTAATAATATAGTCATTAATTAAAAGTTCTGTCACAATCAGTGATGGATTTCATTTGAATTATAATAGTTAAGTATAATTTTAAAGTTTTGTTCTCTATCACAAAAATATTAAGTAATGGAAGAGGCAGGATACTTTTAGTTCAAAATCGCCTTGCAAATGTTGACTGGCCTTCAAAAACTTTTCTGTCTTATAAGTTTTATTCTGATATATCCTCACTTTGTTCGCTAGTAAAACGCTGGAAGACTTGCACGAAATCATCATTTACCGGGTCAAGTCTCTTCACTCAAAACTTAAAGGATGCTTTCAAACAAAACAAAAAAAAAACTTCGGATGCACCATTAGTGGGCATTAGATGAAAACTTGGCGTTAAGTCTAAGAAGTAATAAAAAGCACGCCATACTTTGTCGTATCAAATAAAGAGTCAGGTTACATTCTTTCGTGAAATGCCGTAAAAAAAGTCTTGGGACACTTTTATAGAACGAAAATTTCCGTGTCCGTAGGTCCGCGGTCGGAATGTTAGAATAACAGATACCAGTGTGGAAAAAAAGTTTGATTATTTTGTACTTCTTGGCCTTTTATTTAATAAGAATTCAGACATGTTTTCACAGCAAATCTGTAAGGAGTACAAAAACCATTTAAAGAACGTCTGCAATTATAAGCATTCCTGTATACTTTCGATTCCACTTCATGAGTCATGATGATAGCAATAGACTTGATGAATTGATGCTGGTTCCCAGGAAACGGTGATGGGGCTTCAATGTCTCGATACACTCCTTGACTCCGTGATATATCAGAGACAGCTTCAAGTCGCTGTGTATAAAACTGAATCGGTTAAGTGCCTGTAGCAATCCTAAGTAAGATTTAAATATTTAGATTTACTGTACTGTACTGTTTCAGCATTTGAAAAACTCACTGCTGAGCGAAGGCATCTTACCCGTATAGAAGAAGGGTTCGAGCTTAATCCATCACGCTGCTCAGCTGCGGGTTGGCGGATAATTTCCCTACCATGAGTAACGATCATTATCAAGTGTCTATGATAACAACCGGGACCGACGGCTTTACGTGCTCTACGAGGAACGTTGGGGAGATCCACAAGGACATACACCCAGACCGGAAACAATATATGTACAAATACAAATATCTGTCCCGAGCGGAAATCAATCACGCGACCGTCGGCGCGCAAAGTTGAGGCGACTACTCGCACCACTACACCAGAACGGTCGTCTGTACATATATATAAATATTTAGATTTGCGTCTCAAGACAGACAGATTTTGACTGGCTCGTTGGCGCAGTTGGCAGTGACCCTGCTTTTGCTGCAAGGTTGTGGGTTCGATTCCCGCCCGAGTCTGGGTGTAATATATATTTATTTATATACGTATTATTTATATGTATATTTATTTAAAAAAATATATTATGCATATCAGTTGGCTGGTACCTAAAACTCAGGCATTAAGATGTTTACCTTAGGAACAGACGACCGTGTGTGTATGTTAAACGCATTTATTTAGAAAAAAAAGAAAGGTCATTTTTGTCTTCTCACGTAAGAATGTTGTCAGTAGAATTAGAAGTAGTAGTAGTGACAGTCATTGAAGTACGATATTATCGTTATAGATGGCGCTGATGCTATTTCTGATTAGCTGTTAGTATAGTTATTAAAAAACTTTTTGTGTCACTTCCAAAACTAGATAATAAACCAAAACTTATGTTCGGGCGATGCCTCAGACAAAGCTATTATTAAGTAAATTGCGTGATTAATTTTAATAGAAACATTAATGAGTTACAAGAACAAAAGCATGTCACATAAACATTGCATTATAAATTGCTACACGAAATTACATTATTAATGTTAAACAAATCAAACACCTAATATAAATTTAAATAATAAACCATATTTGCCTAATACTCTGCGACCCTAATACTATTGTTCGGAGGGCTTAAAACTTGCGCCGAGTAATGGACAAGTTGATTTAAATTTGATGGCGCCAGGATAACCGGAAGCGTTCGAGCGATACTGCGCTCTGTTCACAGAGGAGCAGGATTCGAAACCGGTCAACAGCTAGGAGCGGTTGATCGCGAGGATCAAAGGGGTGCAATTAAGTGAGTGTAGAGTTGGCGCGTGAAGTGTGTCAGGTGAGGTTTACATTCTTGTACAGAAGAGTACAACTTGCAGATATTTTACAAGGTAAAATTTAATAATTTGAAATATATTCACGAGGCATACAAGCGACGCAGATGGATACTCTTCGGTAACTGGTTTTATTTCCCTTTTGCAAGGTTTCCGATATTGTGCCGAAGGAATGTGAAAAAAATAATGATATACCCAGTTAAATCCTGACTAATATGAGTTATGAGGGTCGGATGGCTGAGGCCGGCGACCACGCATGAAAAAAGTTTTTATTACGATGTTTTTGTCCTCCGCCATATTTTGCGTAATCTCTTAATATCGACGTGTACGTCGCAAACGTCGAAAAAGTTTGGAATAATTTATATCAGGCTTGTTGTTTATGGTCCGCGCTCCCGAGGAAAACTTTCAAGGGATTTACGTACTCGTGTGAGGCGATGAATTTATGCCGTGCGAGGTTTTCGACTGGTTCCTACGTTAATCTGTACATGGAGTTGTGTTGAACATTTTCAACAGTTATTGTCGGAAGAATTGTTTATTTTAGTGAAATACAATGCTTGCGGCGGACTGACGCGACATAGACTAATCGAGATAAAACGAGTAACAATAGTTTCGGCTAGTTGGCACTGCTCACGCCCTTCGTTATACTACAACATTTAGTAATATTAATAGTAGTTATAGAAAAATGTCCCTTATGTTCAGATTCTTGATAATTTATAAGATCAAGTGAATTTAAAGTTGTCATTTTTTATATAAAAAAGGAAAAAGAACACAAATTTTTACTACAAAGTATTAAAAATTGCCCAACGGAATTCAGTTATAATATTTTTTAATATCATCTCAAACTAAGCAATGTCTTTTTAAACGAGCCTTGGATATAGATATGGAAAAGAGCTTATAAAATATCATTCTACACTTCTGAAGAGTAATTGTTCAATTCGTTAAGCCATGTAACCCATTACTCAGTCATCCCTCTATTAGACTCACTTTTGATGGAAATGGTTCTTCATGTTTTATTACTATAAACTAAAATCCGACGACGAAAACAAATGAAAAAGTCAAATGAGCTGGTTTTGAACTTTTATTTTTAAAAATTACAATATTTTGTAACAGTTATTTTTCCCTACCTTCGCCGAAAGATTGATTTTCGTCCCTGTCAAGCGGGACAAAAATGACACTTTTTCCTCCCTTCATAGGGACAAAACCTGAACTTTCAGCCTAGGTAGGAAAAAAAGTATGTGCAACATGGGATCCTTTTCCTACCTCTATCTCATACATTCTCTACATCCTGTTCCGGATGTTTGTCACCATCGCCTTCGGTTCGGGTGGCAATTTCACATGCGGGGCAGAAAGTAGTACTTTCATCTCTTGTGACACATAATACTATTGTGTACTCACGATATTTATACCTGACTAGCTGTGCCCCGCGGTTTCACCCGCGTTAATTTGAGGGAAAAACGTACTTAAATGTTTTTAAACAATTACTCTAACAATAGGAACCGCCTCGTTGGTCGAGTGGTCGCAAGCGTTACTGCCGAGCAAGGGGTCTCAGGTTTGATTCCTGGGTCGTTCAACGTATTATTGACTTTTTTTATTTTTCGAAAATTCTCAGTAAAAGAGTGATGTTATATTTACTTTAAAAGTGGAACTATACTTGAAAAATTTCTCGAGAAGAGAAATAATAAAGGACGAAACGGAAGCTCTCAAAAATGATTATTATTCCTCGTTTTTGTAACATTTCTTATTATTACTCAGCCCCTACTGGTCGTAGCGTGATGTTATATAGCCTATAGCCTCGCCTAGGCCTATATTCTCGATAAATGGGCTATCCAACACAAAAAGAATTTTTGAATTCGAACTATTAGTTCCTGAGATTAGCGCGTTCAAACAAACAAACAAACAAACGCTTCAGCTTTATTATATTATATATAAATATATAATATATCATATATATATATATATATATATATATATATATATATATATATATATATATATATATATATAGTATAGACTATGATGATTTTCATTTTTATGTATGACTAGCGGCCCGCCCCGGCTTCGCACGGTTATTTAACTAAAATTTTAAAAATTATAAATTTATATTTTTGATCACCTACATACGCCATCTATCGTATAATGGTAGAATATCGTTTTTATATTTAGTGACATTTAACATAATAGTACCTATATTAATTGAACATGATGTTTATCTAAAATATTAAAACGATTTCTATTCCTATCCGACATATTTAGTAAACTTTTAAGTTTAACAAAATAATAACTCAAAAATAAGTTTTGTGAGTTTTTAAGATTCCTTAGACCAGATGGCGTTGGCGGCGTAGGTACCTTTTTCTATTTTCTTAAATATTTATTTTTAAATTTAATTACAATAAAACAAAAACTAAATTATACTGTGAGTTATGTTTAATTTTTATGTATTAAAGTTATTTACATTGGTTTTGTACTTTTTACGTGATACGTGAACACAGAAAAAAACGATAAGAGATGGCGCTGATACAAAAAAAAAA
This sequence comes from Euphydryas editha, assembly GCA_036937285.1. Taxonomy (NCBI): domain Eukaryota; kingdom Metazoa; phylum Arthropoda; class Insecta; order Lepidoptera; family Nymphalidae; genus Euphydryas; species Euphydryas editha. The sequence continues at coordinate 13,485,250 of JAUPFZ010000027.1, read as the reverse complement.
ACGCGCTATTAAAATTTATTCTTGATGATATATAGTGTATTAATAAAACGGAGGTTTTAACAGATTTATTATTTGTATAGATTGCTGATTGGCGTTTATTATACTAAAATTTTTACATTATTTTTTCAAATGAATGAAATATAAATTATGATTACTTATTTTAATCACTTTTTTACCATATTATATAAGACGACTCGTCCATTTTAGTTATTATTGTTTACAATTGGAACCGGCAAATCAAACTATGCGTTGCTCTGAAAAAACAAAGAAACGATAATTAAAGCTTATTAATCGATTCCTTTAAATAATCCAAAATAAATTATTTCTTTTATAATTGACTATAATGAAGTATCAAAATGTTTTCATAAATAATATACACAGTCACTACTGCTATTGAAGGGGCTATTCTTTACTTATATTTTAGAGACTATTTCTAAATAAAACTATAAGTAGTCAATTATGAGTTTTACTTATTTCACACATAATTAAGTATCAATTATTATTATTATGAATTATTGTTCTATGAATATTAAGTAAAAAAGTCATAAGGCGATAAATAATTATCCAATTTTAGTATTTTTTAATAACGATACAATATACTTGTTAATATTTTAGGTTAAATCCCGGGAGACAATATTTGTACGAAAGAAATATTATACAGTATTTCGGTTATACTTTTATCATCCATCGGATTATCTGTTATATTTTCACGTAATAAGCGAGACCGGGATACAAATGGCATCGCAAACAGACGCGGAGTATGATATGTAGTGTGAAGTTCGTCGGGCGCGGCGCTAATCCGCAGACTCCGCGGCGCCGCGAACCATTCCCGATGGGAGGCCGCGGAGCCAGCGCAAAGAGCGCCAAGAGCGCCGGACCTTGACACGCGAATATATTACGTGTTACGAGACTGCCGACGTTTATATGTGGATCAGATGTATGCTTCGACGTGACTTGAAATATAGACAGTATGCGAGTCGACCGCGGTCAGCGCGTAACAAGCGTTTTAATATAATTGTTTAAGAATTTAAAATATTGATTGTCTATATTATTTACTTAGTACACAATTTAATTTCTAAATAAAAGTCTTATTCACAATATTGTGTATAAACACGTATTATAGATATTTTGTTAAGAAGACAAAGTATCCTCAACCGATTAGGCCTCTTGCGTGAATCTGCAATATCGCGAAATTGCAAATCTTGAGGCGCCATAAACTGGCGGCTCCTCAAGATTATTATCAGGTCGTCCGTCCACTTGATTCAGGAACGCTATTTCAGTCATTTTGGGTTCCAATGACCATTGGTTCTTCGATAATGTGCTATTTCTATAGCTACAGCAGCTTCGCGATGTGTTAAGCTATTCGATCACTCCGATTTTTCTGTAGATTTTCCAGTTTCTGATTAAATTGACAGATTATTCTTTATTTGTTGAGTAATACTAAACGTATACCTATAAGGACCATAGTCACCGACCATTTTTGGGACACAAAATTGTGTAAGTCCTGTGTGATTTTTCGAGAATCTAGTTTTGTTTCATTTTCAGAACTTGAACTAGATTCGACAAGAATAGGGTACTTTCGGTAGTGAAAAATAAATTATGAGATTTGATAAATATTAAAATTTATGTAGAAATATACTTAAATATTCTGATTTTGAGACATAAAAGCACATTATTGTTTTATTATATTGAAATTAAAAGTCGTAATTTTTAATCTGTGTATCACGTGATCTAAAACACGAGCCGCCATGGTGTGACGTCGTAAAGACAATGTTTCCGATGTACACTGCGAGCACTCCTCAGTGCTCTCACTAGTGAAAAATTCGTTCCTTTATTGAGTGCCAGTACACTGCCGCAATACCATGTAGAAATATATGAAGTCTTAAATAGCATAATTTTTGTACTGTGAGCACTGGCACTTTCGAGGTAAGGAGCTCTCAGTACTTTGATCACCTGATTAAAAAATATAACAGCACGAATGATTTGTTATTCAAAAATGTCAACAATATTAAAAAATTAATTTTTGAATATTGTTGAATTTTTTTTGAACAGAAAACGTTACATGATAAATATTTTACTTGAAAACAATGTCGAAAAATTGGGATGATAGTATACTGGACTGCGTTCCGTTTTATTAGTAACCAGTATAGCACAGTATAGCAAACTAAAAAGTAACGGCTTCGCAGTATTCTGAATTGACGTCACACCTCAGAGTGCTCTCAGTGTATATCGGAACACAACTTTACGCATATTACGTCACCAAAATAGGAGACCGCGTTTTCGCGGGAATTAAAAAGGTTTAAAATTTAATTTAATTTTATGGCAAGAAAGCGTGTTTATTTTGCCGGAATAATTTTTTTGTGGCTTTTTATTACGAAAATTAACATTTTGAAGTACTTTTTCAAACATAGTAGAATACCCTATTTATCTAATTCTTAAAACTAGACACCTAGGTATGTAGTTGAACCGTGTGTCCTCGATCAACAATCATTTGGTAATCTTAATGATCACTGTGGTAATCGTATTAGATTATTAATAAATAGATTATTAAAAAAACTTTTTTTTTAATAATTTTAATTTTTTTCTCATATAAAAAATAAAAATAAAGGATGGCTATATTTTATAGGTTTACTGAACTTTCGAATGTCATTTACAAATAATATAAGTCCTAAGTGACTCCTCCACCGGATGGAATGCTGATGATGCATATGATATAACACCGAAATCAATAGCAAAAAAGTGCTATCAATTTAGGTTCAAAGCGGGGCGATAGCAATCACGCGCTGTCTTGCGATCTTCAAAGGCAGCGAAGGTTCAGCAAGGAGCGCGAGTCAATCAGTGATGAGATGCGGGCTGTTTGCGGCAATCAGCGCCCGTATTTGAGACGCAACCCGTCTCCGCCGACACACGGAGTCTGCGTATACTTTTGTACATAGTTTAAGAATTTACCCAACTACCCAAGAAGGAGAATAATATATAATTTGGGATACTAATTAGAATACATTATAAATATCTAACTTATTTTTGAACAAAATATTAAATTATTTTTCTTCTTTTAAAAGTTACATATCCAAAGGACGTCAACAAAACCCTATTACAAACACTCTATCAATCAGTATCTCATGGCTATCTCTGGTGGACATATTTTTTTAAAACTATTGTTATCTGTACCACTATTACAATGAAAAATAAAAAGGAATTAAGCTTAAAATTAATGGGCATATACACCATAAATATGTTATATAATTTTGGAACTTTAAGCTTCAAATTTTTTTTCCTCAAATTAATAATCAGTTTTGTTTTATCCGTTTTTCCGTGCCGATTTGTACAAAATTTCCCGACCAACGATCATGATCAGATGTTTCCGATGACAACAGCAACCGACGACCTTATGTTCCCTTTTAGGCGCGGTGAGAACAACCACAATAGTAACATTTACACCAGAAACAAATACACATAATAATATCCGCTCTGAGTGCAAGTCGAACCAGCAACGGTCGACGTTAAAGTAACATTTGTCACCAGTACACCAGAATGTTAGTTGATACGATTAATACTTGTTTATTGAATGATTTTGTTAGTGTATTTTTGAAGCTTATAAACTGTATAACTAATTATTTATTATAATACATTTTAAATTATTGAAATTAATAATAGGCCGGAAAAAAAAAAAACTAAAAAAATCCTAAGATTTCTACAGGAACGGGATTATGTCACTGTCTACAAGCTGAACAAAATGGCATATACATATTATACATTATAATTAAATGTAATTTAAACATAGAAAAAAAGTTTGAATTTGTATATAAAATACGAAGAAACTTTTTAAGTAATATTTAAATGAAAATAATATTTACGTACATATTATGTATACCTATATAGATTATATTTTAAATAAATAAGTGAGGCGCCGTTGCTAGAGTCAACACATTTCATTCTCGTTAGACGTGACGGCATAAAGTAGTTTCAAGAAAAGAGATTAGTACTCAGAACTTGAATATGTGACGTGAATACTATATAGGTCGAACAGTTAGTATTCCGTGTACTCTGGACTTTTAATTACATTTTAAGAATTCGAAGTTAATCAAACTTTTTTTTTTCGAGAAGCTTCTAGTTATAAGTTAAAGTAACTTGTTCCATTTCAACAAAAAACTCATCAGTGTTATAATGTTTGAATAGACAATAGTTTTCCTCAACATAAACTTTTTTCGTCGTCCGAAAATTTTAACGTTAATTATCGACAACTGTCATCAAGTATCGATAATTTTTATCCGATAACTATCGTCAACTATCGATAATTTTTATCCGATAATTATCGATAAGTGTTCATTCGATAATTATCGATAACACAATACGATAATTATCGATAATGAAATTATCGATAATTTTTATCGATGAACACCCCTAATGCGTTGACCTAAGTCGTGAATAGGTCATATGTGAACAGGAAAATCTATTAAATAATTATTTTTAATATTTATAATATTAAATATGTAATAATATCAGTATAATGATGAATACGCGATATGAATAACGACATATTGGCGTAGTGATTACAGCAACTAACTTATGGCCTTTACTCACAGCGCCCGATCCGTGCCGACGATACGATCTATATATGACATATATATAGATATATGTCAGTTGTGATCTGTCTCCGGAGACAGAGAACGCGTGATCGGCGGTGCTAATAACCGACGTTCAAAAATGGCGGATAATTTTACCAAAACTTTGATTGACGCGGTATGTCAATATCCTGTAATTTATAATGTGAGCAACCCTCTTTCGAGTCAACAATAAAGCTAATAAATACTTCTTCTTTTCTTTCTTCATCAGAACTTCCGTTATCTGTACTCATATTAACTTCCTCGTAAACCCTGTTTATATGTAGAAGTTGGGTGTGCGCGACCGTTTCGAATACAATCTTTAACTGGAATAGATAGTTTTATGTATCGCAGAACGGGTCGTCGCTGGTATCGCAGTCAGTATAAAGACCCTTGCGATCCGATGCAACGTTCCGTTCGAAGGAACGTATCGTCGGCACGGATCGGGCGCTGTGAGTAAAGGCCTTTATGCCTTAGCGGTCGCTAGTTCGATCCCCGCACGTAACACATGTCTGTCGTGATCTTGGCGTTTGTGTTTGTGTAATGTTTGTGTTTCCGGTTCCCCGACACATAAGTAGGCCACTGGGGGCCGTTGAGTGTGAAACGCTTATTTATTTCTTTATACATATACACAGAATATATAAAAATTCGTTACACATCGTTAGTGGTAAGTTTTATATAATTATAAACTTATTGTTTAACATAAATTGTTATGTAAGTGTCCTTTAATGAAAAAAAAAATGACACAGAATTATTATTATTAAAAAGTTTGGTAACATAGATATAGAGGCCGAACATGTTTAAGAATCGTTGTTCTATTTTTGTCACAGCAAATGACATAATAATATGAATGATTAATAGCAGTGATATTATTATGACATGAAAAGTAGCAAAAATTTATGTATAGTGCTAAACTTGGATTTCAACTAGGATTGACAACACTAGCGTTAAAGAGCAACCAGTAACTGCGAGAACGACAACAACAAATGTCTATGAGGTCGTTGTTAATGTGCTCCTACGACTTTGGACAACGCATACGTTTTCAAGAAGAGAATAATGAGAGCGAATTTCCAAGAGACAAAAACGGGGCTCGTCAATAATCAATTGGTCGGGTCGGTCCACTCGTCACTCGTTACGGAGCGCCGCCTGCGATTCGGAAATCCTTCCGCGCCATCCAATTACTTTAAAACTGCACCGCGTTTAATTCGATAATATTTCTCCGTTCGTTCCAGATTGTCGAGTGTGGTGCAAGTCTGTGGCGGGTGTTCTAGTAGTGGAATTTATTCATAATTAAAAGATTGGCATACACCTCTTTTCCTATAGTTTTTACGCAATAAACTTGTGAGGAAAGCATCTGTTTATTTAGGTTCTAAAATACACTAGGCGACCAAAATTTGTATTTTAATGTTTTCTATTAAGTTATTAATAAGTATCCAATATAAATAGGTTTTAATGTAAAATAAAAAAGTAGGTTTAAGGACGAAAATTTTACGTGATAGGGTCATAAGAAATCAAAGAATAAAATTGCATACTTTTATGAATTGAATTGAATTATTATCACCGAGTTATCATTATTTTGTATAAAACAAAGAATGAGTTAATTCAATTAATTACAATTTTTTTCCAAAAATTAACATTTATTTGCATTCGTTAATTCAAATATTATCTTACTTAAACTATACGGATGAATTACAAGTAACAATGTGCTATTAATAATTTATTTAAAATATTATTATTTATTTACAACTTATAAACATCTGTACCTAATATTTAAGATCCTCCAATCTGCGTTGTTGTTTTTCATTCACTAGTTGAACTAAGCATTCAAGCCGATCGTGCCTCTCTATCGCTTATTCCGCGCTTTCGCTCGCGACACGTGACACTTCTTCATGCGTGCAGCCGGCGTTCATCGATTTACAAAACGTTTACTCTCTTAACGCTCTAAATTGATTGTTATCACGTGAGCTCACCCTCTCCAGTATCTTTGACGTTGTCATTAAAAGGGGGCCAAAAGGCAATAGACACTTGATGCCGAGCTATCGCAAAGAGTACGCGGTTATTATAGTTTAAATAATTGTGAAATAAATAAATGACAATCAAAAATCAAAAGTGTGTTTTAGTGACGATCAGTTAACACTGTACATAATAATAACTATTTTGAGTTCATTCAAGACTTAATAACAACTTGTGTAAGAAACTATAGGCGATGTTTCCACATACATTTCACAGGTCCGCTGGTCTCTCGTGACCCGCTCCGGTCGGTCGTGATGAGTGCACGCCGACATCGACGCCCCGCGATGTATTGCTTACCGTCGCATAATAATATATCTTTCATTGTAATGGGCTGCTCGCCGCCGTCGGACCGAACTCAGCGGACTCAGCTTAAAACTGTTCGCTGAAAGTTTTCGCAATATAAGAATTTTATTAGCAAGTAAAATCGTTATTGGTTATTAATAACCGTTATACTCGTAGTTTAATCTTTAATATTCAAAGCATATTACTCTGTACGAGATTATGTAAGTGACAAGGCGCTGTGGCGCTGTTTCTCATGCAGGACATATGACTGAATTTATAATGTTAGAGTTATGTATTGACAATTAAAAAAAAAAATTGAACTGTTGAGTTTCTTGCCGATTCTTCTCAGCAGATTATATATTCCGAATCGGTGGCAACTTCACATGAACTATAGCTAATTAATTAAAAAGGTTATACACTTTGTAAAATGAATGAATGATGATGATAATTATTAGGTAGCAACGGTAAGTATGTCTATTAAAATTTATTATAGTATAGGATATCTGACTCCAAGAAGAAAATATTAACCTTGTGAAGTCGAAACCTTCAAGTTATAAACTTATATTTTCTTCTTGTATTAAAACTACATAATATATTCTGTATTTATGTTTCTCTCAAGTAGTACATATTTCTCAAGATATAAATAATGCTGTTATTGTGATGCCTGTTTGTTTGCATAAATATTATATTGTTTATTAGTACGCATATGGAACTAAAATCTGCATAAACATGGCGAAGCGAGTCTGGAGCTTCAAGGTTGTAAAAAGAATTAACAGCCTTTTTTGAAGAGTAAACAAAATATCTGAAGTGTTACTTTCATATTAAATATTTCGTAGCTCCGTGCGATAATGATATGAAAGTATTGAAAACATACTAAAATATCATTTTTTATGACGGTTTATTGTTTAGCTTTCTTAACTACATATGTTGTAGAACTGAGTCGTTCCATAGGTAAATAGAGTGCTACAGCTCCTGACACTTTTCGTTATTTTCTCAATTTTCTTACGTACCGATATAAGTTATATATGAACTCGTGTCGACCCGATGAGCTCAGTGTGGATCGTTAACAGCAGGCAACTGACTGTTCTCTGTTCGCGCTCGATTGATCTCGTGCGCTGAGTGGCTTCCTTTTCCATTTGTCTTATTTGCTTGCAAGTTGCGTCGTATTGAAGTAAATAAATTTTCTAATTCTAAGAACAAATCTCTCTCTCAAGTGTATTTTTTGTGGGTGAGACTGTTCGGTGCGGTCGTTGTTATATGCTTATGACAACAACGGTGACACCTACAAAGAGGAAAACACAGATCAAGAGACAAATGTTATAAATGTGATATCCGTTCCGAGCTGATTATAATGTGTTGAGTCAGAGGGATGAAGTTTTTAAATCAATTCTTACACTGTTGACTGGCCTGTTGGTGCAGTCGGCAGTGACCCTGTTTTCTGCTCCAGGGTTATGGGTTCCCGTTCCAAGTCTGGGTGTAATATTTAATATATATTATTTATATGTGTATTTATTTTAAAAATGTATATCAGTCGGCTGTTACCTAAAACATAGGCATTAAGTTACCTTAGGAACAGACGTTCGTGTGTGTATGTCAAACATATTTATTTATTTAAATCAATTCTTACATGTATGAATGTAACATTTATTTGACATATTTAAATGGCTTATTTTGACTTAACGATGATTTATGGATTTCGCTTCATTGATTATGTTACAGACATTAAGTAATAATTTTATATTTGGCGACAGTAATTTTTCTCCAAAAAGTATTATTATTAAGGCACTCAGTTTATTATTTCATGTAATTAACTATCTCGTATCATAAAATTCAGAAGCGTACTTATTTAAGTAAGTACTGAATCAGCCTGTAAGCGTCCCACTGCTGGTCAAAGGTCTCTCCTCCATATAGGATAAGGTTTGGAGCTCAATCCACCACGCTGCTCCATTGCGAGTTGACAGATAATTTCCCTACCATTAGTAACGATAGTAATCAGATGTCTGTGATTACAATACGGTGGGGAGACCCATAACGACATACACTCAGACAATTTTATACAAATACAAATATCTGCCCCGAGCGGGAATCGAACCCGAGACCGCTGTCGTTGAAGCGACTACTCGCACCACTACACCAGAACGGTCGTTAAGTAAGTAAGTACGCTGTCTTCAATGTAATGTTTCAACTATGGTAAAGTTATACTAATACAAGCTCATTAAGTTAGTAACACGTTGTAATCTCTATTGTCTGTCTGTTAACAAGCTCGTATTAGCGGGAGCGGTGGCGGTGTATTGACTCAGTGCACGTTTGTTGTAATTCATCGTAATTCAAAATAGGCGATATGCTCTCATTACTGTGGCAAACTATTGAGTATTATACTCGTTTAAATAGCTAACGATAACATGTGAAATAGATATTTCACATACTATACCAATACTCGCCACGCTTGGCAAACGTGTTGGCGAGCGTAGTATGTTAAGTCAGGGCGAATTGACGCTGCTGCCCATCACCACCCTGGTCGGTGTATGGTTGTTGGCACCGCTATGGCCTTAGTCGCCCATTACGACACCTCGGCAAGAAAGAGGTCGGGACTATTCTTCTCTGCCGGTCACCGCACGGCCAGTGCCAGTGGCCAGTTATTTTATTTATTTATTATTTATTAAATATTTATAGGACACATAAGAGAAAATATATAATTACAATTTGAACATTTACACAGATAAATGTATGCAAAGGCGGCCTTATCACTTACAGCGATCTCTTCCAGAACCTTTATTAACAGTTGTTTATTTAAGAACAAGTGTCGGAAAGAGGCGCGAACAAAACAATACAATTTTTTTTTTGTTTTTAATTCATAAATATAATACTACTACCTATATAATAAAATATACAAAAAACAAATGATATTATAATATACGAAAATAATACACACATACAATATATAAACAATTATATTTTTATACTTAAGTTAAATTCAAGAAAAGAAAAAATATGTATAAACGACTTTTAAAAATATTATTTGATTTAGATTGACGAATATAATTTGGCAGAGAGCTTAAAAACTTGACAACTTTAACTGTATGAGTTATTATAATTAAGCATTGGATTTGCAAGCTACATGTGTACAAGTGTCATGTTGTAAATAATTAAATCTCTTTTTAAGATAGTAATAATAGTGTATGAGGGTCATATAATATGTTGGTCATATAATTATATTGAAAGTCATTGTCCGAAAATAACTGTCGACATAAAATCTGCACTGTTAACAACAGCTTATGTTAGTTAGAAAATGATTTCCATGTACTCTTAGATACACAACTTAGAGCCTCATTAAGTGAAGATTACGCAAATTCGCAACATAATGAATACTTCGAAGAGTTTCGTCGAGAGTTATTTAGGACATCAAATAGTGTTTTGCTAATTTTGTATGAAATTCCCGCCACGCACGAAGTGCCGGCAATAGGTTAGCAAGCCAAGCCGGACATTATATAAGCTGTTATAGGATGAAATGAACACTCTTTAAACGGAAATCGACTACATAAAAATAAAGGTAAAAATAAATCTAATGACTCCCATTAATTTTCGAATAAAATCAAACTAAACTCCTCTAAATGATTTCAATAAAAAACTTGTTAATACGAGTTCTGAAAGTACTCGATGTACGCTCTGAAAACTCTGAATGGCTCCGATTCAAGCCCTGAAATACTCTTTGCGCAACTGCGTGAGACGTGGGGGGAGGAGGAGGCGTACAGAAACAAGTCTTAATAAAGTTAAGGACAATTAGGCACCCCGCCGCGTCTCGGTCGGTCGGTCTGCACGGAAAATGCAGATTGCCTTTTATAGTTTTTAATTTTAATTTAAATACAAATATATAAGACTCGTAAATGCTAGTTTATTATGCGTACTATGTACGTATATACATATAGTTACAATGTATTACAGCTCAGTGTAATTACGAGTACAAACAGAGATATAAAGACGGGTCAATACTTCAACAACGCTTGTACAATATAAGTATATCGGATCTCTTTCAATGGACTATGGACAAAGGTGACCGCATAAATCAGGTCACCAGTTCGTTCCTTTGTTCCCTATTTACAGAGAAGAAAAAATCTTCATCTCTCTTATTAGAAAATTACAAATTATTCAGATAAACTGTAGAACAATCGTATATATTGAATTGATTGTAGAATTTAATTTTTTTATCCATCGTAATGTCGTAAGTCGGTCGGCAGACACTACAATGTCCGGTAATTTTTATGGCACGTAGTAACGCTGCGTTAATCTTCCATTTGGATGCGAAGACGGCGGCGCGATGAAGTTTCAATTCCACGGTTAATTTAAGTTTCCGAATCTTCCGATCGACTAACCTTCGGCGACACCTTCGGTTGACGAGTAAGTGTGATTTGAATACGCAGCATGAATAACTTTCCGAAGCCCACCCGGAACGGTCTACAACTACCACAGTACAGACGAGATTTTACGTAATCCATAACAAACGTTATGATAATGTTGTAGATTGTAAACCAGTTTATAGCTGAATATTAAACGAAGTAAATCCTCGCAAGTTTTAATGTTCGAATGTAAGCGATAAAGCGAACCGATGATAGCGCCCCACGGTAACTTACACCGTAACTCAAGTCGAAATTTCATCTTCATCTCTTCATAACATGAAAAACTTTTTTCACTGGCTTCGTCTGGAATGAATAATTGTCGAACTTGGTCGGATAGATAATAAAGCAGCGGTAACTTTTAATTGTGAAACTGGAATCCTCGTTTTATCCAGCGCCCGCTAATTGCGACCACTTATCGAGTTACCCGATGTTTTCGCGAGAATGACCTCACACCTCGCCCCCCACCCCACCCGTAGACCCGCGCGTCCTAAAGGTGACTTCATTATAAGTTATTTTTGAGGTCGATTACAATCCGCCCTCTGATGGGCTTCGTCTACATTAGAACTCCGATATCTCATCTTTTGTTTGTGTTTTTGCAGTTTTGAAAGTATTAGTGTTTTTTCTTAAATGACTAAAGTTCTAATTACAAAAGTAAAGGCCGATTAAAACTCTCATAATTGGATAATAACAATAATATTGAAAGAAAAAAAAATATTATTACAATGTCCTCGAAACTAGTTAATTAAGAAGGCGATATACTACTATCGGCGAGTTGCACGAAACCGTCGCTAACTTTCCGTTAGTTAAGTTGCAATTAATCTTAAAATTAGTTGATCTCATGATTAATTTAAAGCTGTTGGAATTAATCATCCGTTAAATAGGTCTTTAATTAAACTAAATTTTTTTGTTAACTTAATCAGATGTAGGTTTCGTGCAACAGATAATCACGATTCTTGTGATTAAATTAGTTTAATAAACACTTAAATTTAAAATTTGTTTCGTGCAACTCGGCGTATATGTATCAGTCAGGGCTTTGTTTTACAAAAACATTTGAAGCGTCCTACCGACCCGGTGGTATCCCGCAGGCGGTGAGGAACGTTTCTCGTCCCCGAGCTCGCGCTAAGCTCACCCGCACGTACTTCACAAAGCCGTCTCAGGCCTCTTTTATTATATTCGCCATCCATCTTTCCAGCGGTGACGTCACATTAAAGCCTAAATAAAATGTGTCACCGCAGAATAATGCCCTCAATCTCTTTTATATTTTGCTTCGCTAACGTTTTATTTCAGCGACCCTGCTCCCTGCGTCTGTTTGCCGAAAACTGTCGATCACCGTCTAAGTAACGTAATGTTTAGATAACTTCTTGATTTTTTTTAATGTTTATCGTTTTGATATCGGTATAAAAAAGAAAGGTTTTCTTAGCTCTAGTTGATGCCTGCAGTTTTGCTCACTAAGATATCATACCTCATTCGACGTAGCTCTGGTTTCCTAGGATAGCGGTGCCGTCATATAGCGGTCTTAACCCAGATAAGCCTACTGTCCTATATGTAGGACAATGGAAATAAAAATATATTTCAAATTACACTCTTAACCTAACAATATTTACTCTTGTGATTAGTAGTGACGAACGTATGTGCTTTTATAGAAAAATAAAAAAGTCCAGTTATTTTAACAGATTTATCAATTACGTAAAACGTGTAATAAAAGTGAGTTGCAGACATGTCGAATTACAGGTATGTATAATAATTTATTTTAAAAGTTAGTTTTTTTTTTTGTGCTGACAAGTGGTTGATAACCTAAACTTAAGTACTAACATAGTATTTTAGCAATAACAAATTGAAAATTCGATATAATACGTTATAAATACTGGTGTAGGTACTACATATAGGACAGTAGGATAATGCAACTTTTTTTACAGGCCGTTAGCTGCGAATGAAATTTTGGATGCTTTGGAAAACATTTCTGATGATGAAGATAATAGAGAAAGAATGATATGAATTCTACCTCCTCGTGTTGATCCCGACTGCCCCAATGATGAAGATTCGGGGGAAGAAGATAATGTGACGCTAAACAACTTGCCACGAAACATACTACTTTAACCGGCAGAAGTGTCGATACAAGGACAAGTTTTCGGTAAGTGACCTATTAGGTATGGTTTCAAGTCTTGGGTTGGTGCTACTCGATTGGGGTATGTATTGTGGATGGAGCCATATCAAGGTGCTACAACTATGTGCAATCCAATACTTACGTAAAGAATTGGGCCTGGGTGCTAGCGTAGTACTCAGTTTTTGTGATGTGCTGATTTCACGTGGGTTCGGCCTTCCTTACCACATAGTTTTTGATAACTTTTTTACTGGAGACTTACTTTTTGGTGGAGGAAATAACAAAAAAAGGCCTTCGGTGCAATGGAACTGTCCGAGAAAACAGGACATCTAGTTGTCCTCTAATTACATCGAATTTATTGAAAAAAAAAAGGAACGTGGTGCTCTCGATTACAGAACGACACATGACAACATGTTCATAATTGCTAAATGGCATGATAATAATATATTCAGTATTGCTTCGAATGCTGTGGGAATAAATCCTAAGCAATCTGCAAAACGCTTCTCTCAAAGCGAAAAGAGAAACATAGTCATAGAAGAACCTCATATGGTTGCAATCTATAACAAATATATGGGAGGAGTGGACCGGTCTGATGAAAATAATTCTCATTGCCGAATTGGTATAGTTAAGAGGTAAGAAATGGTACATGCCATTACTTACACATATGATTGATCTCGCCAAACATAATGCATGGCAATTGTATAAAATAAATCATTGAAAACTTGATAACCTCGGTTTTCGCAGGAGCGCAGAAACTGCTTTGATTGTATAAAACAAAAAAAAAATGCAAAAAGGGGGCCAACCAGATCTTACTAACATGAACATGCTGATAGTCGAAAAGACCAAATCAAGTTATTCCTCAATCCAAGCAAACACGCTGTCATCAATGCCATAAGAAATGTTTGACACGCTGCAAAAAATGTGATGTTGGAGTAGGTATGTGTCAAGTGCTTTGAAACGTATCATTCATAAATAATGTTCCTAATAGTATAATTACCTAATAAAAACACATTGTTTTTAACCTTTTCAACCCATTTTTTGATTTTTTTACGATTACATGTTATTTTGTCATATGATTTTTTATTTCCCCTTATTATCCTACTGTCCTATATATAGGACGGCTGTTTCCCTGAAAGCCTTACTGTCAATATTTTTTTCAGCATTTTTTTTACATTATTTATGGTTTGTCACATAAACGGGAGCTTAGAGAGACCGCGAGGTAACCACAAGGCGAGGAGTCACTAAAAATATATAAAACCAGTGTAAAAATGAATATTCTATTAAAATTAGAATACACAAGAAAATTAACATACGGAGATAAAAAACAGAATAAAAGGTAAGCGTGCGAGATTAAATAATGTTTATTTTTTAAATGGAGTCAAGCTCTGAGTTATTTTGGTCGACGAGAGCAACAGATTCAATAATTATATTAATATTATCTATTTCATTATTTTATAAATAATTAAAAAAAAACACGACAAACTTAAGTTATGTAAGAGCGGTATGTTTTTAGGTTTTAAACTTGACATTCATTCGGTTTTGAGAATATTCGTCAGACTAGCTGTTTAGGAATTGAGATCTTCAGAGGAATTATGTAATCTGTTTAAATTAATAATATTGATAAAAGCTCGGGGTGAGATTGCTGAACTACGTATGAGTCACCGATATATTTTCAACTTGCATCGGGTCACTTTCGTGAGCTTATAACATCTTTGAAGGAATACATCTCTGAACATCAAAAAGAATTTAATCGCATTACTGAGCTCGAAGTGAGTCCGACTGAATCTCAGAAATCAGCTTTCGAGTTGAAATAAATTTAAAAAGACTCAGAAAGTAAGTGCGACTCAAAGTTTGAAAGAGTATAGTAAATTGGTTGAAGTATTGGTAAAAGTAATTCAGTAAACCAAACAAAATTATAAAAAAAAAAAATTAAGACAAAGTGAAGCTAATTAAATGTATACTGTTAATTAAAACCGTCTAAACTTATAATAAAATTGTAACAGGTTCAATTCTGTACTTGAAAGCCATAGAAAATTTTATTTGTGATACACTCTAGTATTAATACTTAAGCTTCTCTTATCGATACTCTCTATCTATCTGTATTATCAATACTTAACCCAAAACTGTGATTTTTTATTGTTTGTTAGGTTAATTTAATTATTTTGATATATTTTTTGTAGGTTTAGTTAATCATTAATTTTTTATATTATTTTTTAGGTAGTAATCCTTGGCTGCGCATCACACTGTTTTAGAATGGTTAATGATTCAATTTAAATTAAACTTGGCACGATTTGAGTCTATACTGTGAGCTTGGATACTGGATACTTATTTCGAAATTTAGTAGGTATGGCTCCCTTGGAAGAGAGCGTGAAACTCAAAACGTGTAAGTACTCAGCTGTAATTTATTAACGCTTAGTTTGATTCCTTTTTTTCAGAAAGGGGATATAAAAAAAATGTCTAGTACATTTTTGAAGGTATTTGGTTTGTTTTTATTAAACACTTTCTTGACTTCTCAGCAGAATTTACACTCCGAATCGGTGGTAGCTTCACGTTAACTGTAATAAATAATCAAAAATATAAATTTTGTAAATGACGATTCAAAAGTATTTTGAAGCTTAAAAAATATTTTTTTATATATTGATTTTTTTAGTAATTTAAAAATAAAGCAGTTTCGTTGTAATAATAATAAAGATACCGTTTGGTTAGAAAAGTAAATAAAAAAACAACGAATAATTACAAGATTTTATTAAATTAATCATGTTACAGAAGAGATATAGACGTTTCGTTTACTAGTAATTAGTGCTTAATATATCTTTAATTAAGAATAGATTATGAACAAATTTAGTTCAAAAAATAGGAAGATGCCATATGAAAGCGGAAACTCAAACGCGTACAAATGCAGAAAACACGTGCGAGGATAAATGGAGATCCTATACTCTTATATTATATTAATTTATGTAAGAGAATTATAATATCCGTGTTCACGGCAACTTGAACGATACGGAGCGGTCTGTAATTGGACTAATAAAGACACAATATAATTATCAAAGACATTTATTTTAAATTGCTTTTGTTTGATCAGTAAACACTGATATAGGATTACAAGTAATACACGCAGACTCTAAAATATATCTCAATAACGAGTTATCTATACATATTATAAAATAGTAAATTTCACGTGTCTGTTTTTTTAGAATGTTTTTACGAAAATTTCTCTAGGGGTACAAATGTCCGTCTGCCTGTCTCTCTCTGTCTTCCTGTCTATCTGTCTGTCTGTTTGTTTGAACACACGTCACTATTAAAATGTAAGTTAAAAAATCAACATGAGAATCGTAAAGCATATCCTGAAGCAACATTTAGTATTTATTCCATCAAAAACGATTCATTCTATCAAAAGTTATTTATTGTTGTAATGTGAATTTATTATTTGAATGACAGCGTTAGAGAAGAGGAAGTCAATGCATTTAAATATTATCGGAAAAGTAGTAACAGAGTTGTGTAAAATAATATTTTATATCATTTAAAATAATAATAATTAATATTTATATTCAAAACTCAGTAAATAAGAAAGAGGAAAACGATAAGAAAGAGCGAAACGTTAAAAATGTAGATTGTGGTTTATTTTTACATCAGTTTGAAGTACGACACTATCACAATAGATGGCGCTGATAGTGCTTTATGAATCGCATTTAGTTACTAGAATAAGTAGGTACCTTTAACCATTTACACAACTAAATACTTTAGAAAACGCCAACATTGGTATCCCGGACGTCAGCTCGAACGAGATTAGTATAGCTCTGGGACAGCTTAAAAACAATAAGGCACCGGAAGAGGACAATGTTACGTCAGAGCTTCTAAGAGCGGATGGAACACCGGTACTTAAAGTCCTTCAGAGGCTCTTTAATACTGTACGCCGGAGGCCTGGAACAGCAGCGTGGTGGTGATCTTCTTTAAAAAGGGCCATAACACCTTATTGAAGATGTACAGACCCATTTCGCTTCTGAGCCATGTTCATAAGCTGTTCTCTAAAGTCATTACGAATCGTTGAACGGACAAGTTAAGTCATCAACTTCTAGCCTCCCCAACAAGCCGGTTTCCGAAAAGGCTATTGTACCATAGACCACATACATACGCTGCGGCAGATTATACAAAAGACGGAGGAGTATAATCAGCCATTGTGCTTTGCGTTTGTGGACTATAAAGCCTTCCATTCGATCGAAACTTGGGCGGAGCTGCAGTCCATCCAGCGGTGCCACATTGACTATCGGTATACCAAAGTGTTTCAGTGCTTGTAAAATAATGCTAATATGTCGATTCGAGTACAGGTGCATAGCACGAGAGCGATTCCAATTCAGCGAGGTGTGAAACAGGGAGATGTCATCTCTCCGAAACTGTTTACCGCAGCACTGGAAGACGCTTTCAAGCTTCTGGAATGGAAAAGATTCGGCATCAACATATACATCACTCACCTTCGATTTTCCGAACTGACGGCCGGTGGAGCAGAAAAGTTCTGGAGTGGAGACCACGTATCGGCAAGCGCAGCATCGGACGGCCGTCCGCGAGATGGACAAACGACTTGAGGAAAGTCGCTGGAAGCCGTTGGCTGGAGGCTGCTTTGAACTGGTCGCTTTGGACGTCGATGGGGGAGGCCTATGTTCAATAGTGGACATCCAATGGCTGTTATGATAATGACCTCTATGAAACTCAAAGTCGGAAAAATATAAGCGTAAGCAGAACTGAAGTACTTCAAGTAATTTAGTTTTTAATGAAAAATAAAGACGAAATGAATAAGAATCATTCTGAAATGAAATGAAAATATTTATTTCGTCATAAGGTGATTTAACACACTTAACGAATGTCAAAAAAAAAAAAACATTTAAAATAAATACGTCAAATTATTACAAGTTAAAGGCTCGGTAGACATCATATTACTATTATATCGCTATCGTCTTTATTAAATATTACAATAAAAAACTTAATCTAATGTCCCTAGTGTTTGCCGAGAGGGAAAAAAAGCTGGAGGAAAAAACTCTCAGTACTCATTTTATGAAATTGAACATCATTGTACAAAATATATAAAAATTGCACAGTATGAGCATGAAATGATCACGACAAACACGAGACAGCCAATCGTATATGCAGAAATCACCACATGTTTCACAGTTTACGCAGTTGAAAAGGATAATAATGTTCGATTATTACATTTTAGTTATTTTCATAGTACATTATCTTGTCATATTGCTTCGGGACGACGTCGCAGATATTAAAATAATATTTATTTTGTAAATAAAGGACTGTTCGGAGCATCTGTAATCTTGAAGCTAAGAACTTTGTTCGGGCGGTATTTAAAAGGGATGGAAGCTATAAATGTTACGACATGTTAATTTTTATTGCTTTTAAAATAACGTTTATCATACCTCTAAATTCACATAATTTATACAAAAAATAAGTTTTAAATTTTTGCATTGTAAATATGTATAATTATGTATAATTATGTATTATACATATATCTTCGAAATCAATATGTTTTCCTAGTTCACATTCATAATACCTCCGTTGTTGAAGTAAGTTCTTGTGTTTATTTAGTCTCTGACTAACTATTCCAACGCTTGCATATAATAGCCAAAATTCCCATGAAATCATATTTCAATTTCATTAATATATTTTATGAAAAATGTATAAACATGGCATAAATTCGATAATATTCGACGATAAAATACAATATTCCGACAAATTCTGTAATAAATGCGTCGCTGACGCGCTCGAGACGTTGACTGATCAGGTACACTCCTTCCATTTTCTCAAAAAAGACCTTTAAATCGAACTACTCCCATATTGACTGTTGATTGATGACCTAAAATCGATATCGAGCACGCGCCACCCGACCGTAATATATATATTTTTTTGATATCGGAGTAAAAATATATGTTTTCGAGGACGATTATTCAAATATCGGGCGCGAGGCGGAGAGAGCGTGGAGCGAGTGTTGAACAGTGTGGAACGAGTCGGTTAGAGCTAGTAGTCGGTTAGTACGTAAAACAAACGCGTAGTTTTACGAATAAAAAACGTGGAACTGCGAATTGAGAGGCGGAGCTGATAGCGCATACATGTGTCCTCAAATATTTATGAAGCACTCAATAGGATCGGTTTCGGCTGCGAGCGAGCGGAGAGCCGGCGACCGACTGCCGCGACCAACTACATTATATCCCTTTAGTAATATTTTTATGAATTTAAATTAATTTCGACGACAACAATCACATGTACTTAAATGATATTTTGATCGCAGGTTTTAATTTCGTACAATTCTCTAAGATCTCGTAGAGGTATGAGTATGTACGGTACTAAAAATGTATATGGCATAGAGAAACACTTTATTGTTAACAAAAAGGTAACTTCTTTCCAAAGGATAATACAAATTATCTTTAGTTATTAAATTAGCACCAGCAAGTTTAATAGACATGACCTTAACAATGTTTTCCGACAAGAAAAGCATTGTATTATATTAACTTATGTTATCAGACTTTACGATATACTTATAGAATAATCTGTATTAATGTGATACAGCTGAGAAGATTGGCTTAACGTTTTGATTTCAGGGTTCACCGTCATGCTACACAAGGTAGGATGGCGATATACTTCTTGTATTAAATAATTTGTTTATAGATGAAGGTTATACGGATCATCACGCAAAGAATTGTAGTAGGGTTAAGCAATAACTGAGAAAGTCAAACAATCTTAATCTTTTGACGATTGGTTGCTACAGTGGTCACATAAACTGGCTGGTGCACTAATAGTTTCGGTTTCGATATCCGTAAATGAGAAATGTTCGTATAGGTCATACGTATGTTTGTCCGATGTTCGGGCGATTGTACCTAGGTTGTGTGTGTTTTTGGATTCCAAATACAGGACTCACAGGGACTGGGGCCGTTGAGTGTGAGACGTTTAAAACAAAGTTATTATAAAGGACAATGTTCAAATCTGCCCGTGTTTTTTTTTTTATACCACGACGGTGGCAATCAAGCATACGGCCCGCCTGATGGTAAGCGGTTACCGTAGCCTATGGACGCCTGCAACACCAGGAGCATCACATGCGCGTTGCCGACCCTTCAAAAACCTATTTACTCCCCTCTTGAAGTACTTGTACAGAAAATTGATATTTTAAAGTATCCTTTATTAATCGAAACTAGATTTCTAATAATAGTCTAGAAGTGATCAAAGCGGCGGTTTATAATTAAATAAAAAATAAAGTCTTTTATTTCATTGTGATGTCATAAATATTGTGATGTCAACTTGAGTTACTTGACAAGACGGTTGCATGAAATCAACTTTTTTATCTGGTCTGCTTTGGTGGGAGTCTTCGGTCGTAGCTAGTTACCAATCAGCAAAGACGTGCCACCGAGCGATTGAGCGTTTTGATACAATGCAGTGTAGAAATCGATCAGAGGGATGAGTTTAATATAACTGTTACTTCTAACAGGATAGCCTACTCTATCTTAGACTGTATTGTGACTTATCACTTGTGTTGCAAAACTATTGATAGTTGACTTCGAAAATCAGTCATAATATGATTGATTTGATGATCCAGCAAAGTTCTCGAACCATCCTTAGTTTAATTTTTTTTTAGTTTAAAAAAATATTTTTTTTTTAATTCTCAAACTGTTAAATAATATAGCACTCTTTAGTTGTTAATTGTAAAAAATTCTAAATGGCTTTTTGTTTCTTAATTGTACCTATTTCTAATTTGTTATGTATAGGTGTAAGTTTTTCTGAATAAATAAAATAAATAAATATCGGGTCCAGATTCATATATAAACGATCATTGTTCTTTAATACCTATCTGATTAGAAAAATACTAAATTGAAGCCATGTGAAATATCTAGTTTTATGAATACAGTGTTTATAATAACTCTCAGCTCTCGGGCTAGTTGTCCTAATTCCGCGGCGGTTTATTTCGTGGGAATCACGTGCGTACACACACAGCGCTATTTGTATTGCTTAGATGATAAATGTTTCAGCGGCCGCCGCGCTGCGCAGCGCCGCCGCAGCGCTGCCGGTCTTATGTTTTTGAAACTACCTCGTTAAAGAAACACGACGAGTATTGGAATTTAATACAGTTTTAGCTGTTTGTTATTGACTGCGCTCTTAAAAATGTTACACTAGTTTTTGACCAATCCACACTATTTTGTATGCAATTATTTAACGTTAATTGTGATTTTTAGCTGACTTCATAAAAGCTGGTTATAGTTTTTGACGTGATAACCTCTTGTAAATCGATGGATGCCGGCTGCACGCACAAAGAAGTGTCACGTGTCGCGAGCGAGAGCGTGGAATAAGCAATAGAGAGGCACTATGACGGCTTGTAAATGAAAAACAATAACGGAGATTGGAGAATCTTAAATATCACACATATCTTTAAGTTATAAATAAATTTTTAATAGCACATTGCTACTTGTAATTAATTAATCTGTACAATTTAAGTGATAAAATATTTGAATTAACGGGTGAAAATAAATGTTAATTTATCAAAAAAATTGTTATTAATTGAATTAACTCATTATTTGTATTACCTATATAAAATAATGATAATTCAGTGATAATACCTTTTTTTTTCTACGCTGGGAAATGCATTTATGCATCCCGCCACTGTAAAGGCGACGGGTATGTGGGAATCGCTGATTGTGGAACCAGAATACCCACTAAAACCCAGCGGTGCCCTCATCGTCGTAGTAGGGTGCCACGGGATCGCTTTCGCATGCAACCGTGACGCCCCGACGGTTGGCCCGCCTCTACGGGCCGCCTTCGCTTATAAAGCGCTCGCGGGCACTGTGAGCACTCTATTGCCCTAGTGGCGAGTGGGAGGATGTGGTGCCCTCTCCCACTCTATTGCGGTGGGTGGAGGAGTGCATATTGGCGTCTCCTCCTCCCCGGTCGTCTTCTGCGGAGCGAATCAGCGTGTGCGGCTGCTTCCCGCTCTCGCTTCGCGGCCTCCTTCAGTGCCATGACCTCCTCACAATATGAGGTCACGGCCGACCAGCACCTCTCGCTGCCAAGCATGCAGCGGACCACACTCGATAGCGAGAGGTCTCCGCCTATCACTGCCACCAGGGCCCTGCGCTGGGGCTCCCAAGCAGCGCATTCCTCCAGGGTGTGACGCGCCGAGTCGATTGGCGCGCCACACTCGTGGCAAGCCGTCGTGGCGTGGCTTCTCGCCTAGCGATTTGGTGCAGGTACTTACCGAAGCATCCGTGCCCGGTAAGCACCTGCGACATCTGAAACGTAAGCACCCCATGCCGCCTGTTGACCCAGCGACGAAGGTGAGGACGTATAGTGTCCACCATCACTGAGCCCACCGCTGGGGACCCCAGGTCCTCCTTCCATCATTGGATCAGTGCTCTCTGAGCTAGAGCCCTGATCCTGCTGATTTGGTCCACACTTGGACGCTCGCCACTCGCTCTCTCCCAGACCGGAACTGGTACACCTTCGCGAGTACTTCCGCCTGGAGTTCCCAGGGCGCATCGCCCGCGAGAAGTGTCGCCACCGTCCAGGACACCGTACGGTATCCCCGTATCACCCTTACCGCTATGACCCTCTGGGAACTCAGTGATAATACCTAATTCAATTCAATTCATAAAAGTATGCGTATGTAAAGTAAGTATATATATTTTTTAAATGTTTTCTTATGACGAATTTTATTGATTTTCATTTTGTACGTATTTACACAGTTATACATGTATACATCTTCGAGGTTTCTTGGCTAATTTGTGTATTCCATTTTTGTTTGTAAGCGTTACTGACTAGGTTGTCTTATAGACAACTTAGTCTTTAGTAATTTAGTTCAAATAAAACAAGGAAACTCATATGTTTGAAAATATAATTATAGCAATGGATAACTTTTAAAGTAACTGAAATATCAATTTATATGATGGCTTTATACAGACACTTATCAAAATAACTAGACTTTAAGGATGCAACATAAAAGTTACGTAGTTTACGATGCGAGGGAGCTCGTAGCGTCGGATAGGAAACAGGAAGAGCGCTTGGAGCGGAGGAATGATTGATTATAATGTTTGTTTGTGGGCCATACAAAAATTACGTCACAGTTTAGGGCGAGGGAGGGGGAACGTGTGACAGCGAGAGACAATGGATGAAGATAAGTCCTGAGCTTTATGACATGACAAAAATATTAAATATTAATTTGCAAAATATTCAATGCAATAAATTAAAAAAAAATTGGTTGTCTGTAAAGTCATTTGACGGACGATAATTTTACGTAATAACGTCAAAAGAAAACATTGAAAAAAAATTGCATACTTTTATGAATTGAATTGAATTATTATCACTGAGTTATCATTATTTTGTACTATACAAAGAATGAGTTAATTCAATTAATTACATTTTTTTTTCGATAAATTAACATTTATTTCCACTCTTTATTTCAAATATTTTATTACTTAAATTATACAGATTAATTACAAGTAACAATTTATTTACAACTTATATACATGTGTGATATTTAAGATCCTCCAATCTATGTTATTGTTTTTCTTTTACAAGCCGAACGCTTAGGCCGATCGTGCCTCTCTATCGCTTGTTCCGCGCATTCGCTCGCAACACGTGACACTTCTTCGTGCGTGGAGCCGGCATTCATCGATTTACAAGACGTTATCACGTCAAAATGAAAAGGCCACAAACACTTACTTCAAAAACAATAATTTAAGACGAAGTACATTCATTTAAATAAATTATTACAATTTTATGTACCTATAGTTACAGTATAAAATTCAAATAAATAGTTATTTAAAACGGAATCGCGACAAGAATATTTGCAACATTTTCAAGTTGAATCTCATTTCCGAATCTCGGGACGAAAAATAAACCTGCTTTTCCGATAGCAGTGGAAGCGCGGAGTTAATTCTTTTAGTTTTTTTTTTTGTGTTACTATTTCAATGTCGAAGTATTTCGACTGAAATCGGGTCTAACGACTAATTTCGTTTAATTTACGAATATTCGAACCGTTTCGTCGATTCAGCATTTTTTGCAGCGTGTCTAGCCCTCGAGACTGTCTCCCCGATGTGAGACACAGACACAGAGGTAATGTCAACATAGGATACTTCCTAAAAAATTGCCGTCCACTTCCCCAAGAAACCAGCGGTAATCCATCAATAACTTGTCACTACGACTGATTCCATCGGCCTCAATAAGTTAAATGAAGTTATAGTTACGGAAAGAATAGGATCGTAATTGAACACGGTGCTGAAAGTATTCTGCAGATTAAGAACTTCAAAAGAAGAGAGCAAGTTTATTAAATCAATCACACTAGTTTTCACATATGTTTATAATTCATACTAATCAGAACTCTCACATTTTCAAATGCATAAACAAATTAGTTCGTCAAAGCGAGTGCTGGAGGCGGGCGGCGAATCTCATGAACACACGCTTATAGTAATTATATAATAATTCGATTGTAGCTTTCAATTTGACGGTCTGAAGCCCTTTATATGATGCACTTTGTCTCTGATCGAACGCTCCGGGTTCCACCCATGACTGTAGGCAACACCTGCATTGTGGTGTACTCACGTTTTTCAGTGCTTGATAACCTAAAATTGTTTCAATATATTGCCTAAAATATGTTAATAACTCATCAATGAGTTGAAAAACTGAAAACTGGGTTTCGGGTAGATATTTAAATAGTTCGAAATGTTGTATAAATATTTGACACTAATATTATAAACTTTTTGACTTATATAATTTTTATTTATATTTATTGATCCGCTTGTGACCACGACGGATGCAACTCTGATGAAACTGATAATATGTACCTACTTGACATTTCCGTTTTTAGACTTGTAACGCATAAATATGAATGTTTTGAAGTCGCTTTCATAAAAAAGGCAAATCCAAGACGGTATAGTCGCTTAAAGTTCAATTCGTTTGAAATCAAGTCTTGACTTCAAAGCGCACCAAATATTTATTTTGTACTTGTAAATACAAACTATTATTTTCTGGTCTGGTGATAAATAAAGGGAAATTTTAAACTTATTGTTATTACTAACGGCCCGCCCCGGCTTCGCACGGGTCTCTAACTAAAATTTTAAAAATTATTTATTTATATTTTTTATCACCTACACCTGCGTCGATACTGGAAAATATTTTATAATAGACGGATTGAGTGACAGATTTATTATATCTATATACATACATACATACATACATATGTTTTTTTTATTAATTATTTTCTCATTGATGAATACCATATTTTAATAAGTATTATTCCCGACGAAGACAAATCCAAAAACACAAAAATCATAAAAATCGTTCCACTCGTTCTCGAGTTATAAACGGTGTAACTAACACGACTTTATATATACATATATAGATTACAACTTAAATAGCTATAACCATCCAACTTTGTACAATCGACAAACAAATAACGACCAAATATTTTAAATTTTAACAACGAACAAACAATCAAGACCGTAGTACCCTAAAATATTTAATTATATACAAAAAAGAAAAACAAATGTTTAAATACGGGCGAGTGTCATTCTTTTGGCCGAAGTTTTGGTCAGCGCGATTCAGAAAATTATCTGCGACATCTATCGTATAATTGTAGAATATCGTTTTTATATTTAGTGACATTTAACATAATTAATATTTAACATAATAGTATATTAATTGAAAATGATGTTTATCTAAAATATTAAAACGATTTCTATTCCTATCCGACATATTCAGTAAACTTTTAAGTTTAACAAAATAATAACTCAAATATAAGTTTTGTGAGTTTTAAAGATTCCTTAGACCAGATGGCGTTGGCGGCGTAGGTACCTATTTCTATTTTCTTAAATATTTATTTTTAAATTTAATTACAATGAAACAAAAACTAAATTATACTGTGAGTTATTTCCAATTTTTATGTATTAAAGTTATTAACATTGGTTTTGTACTTTTTACGTGATACGTGATCAGAAAAAAACACGATAAGAGATGGCGCTGATACAAAAAAATACGCGCTATTGAAATTTATTCTTGATGATATATAGTGTATTAATAAAACGGAGGTTTTAACGGAGGTTTTAACACTCTCGTTCTGCCGTCCGACTTGTGCGGACGTCTTACACGAGTTTAAATATATTATATATAATCCGATACGATCCGACCGCATCACTTTGATGCTGTTGTCGCTTA
This sequence comes from Euphydryas editha, assembly GCA_036937285.1. Classification (NCBI taxonomy): domain Eukaryota; kingdom Metazoa; phylum Arthropoda; class Insecta; order Lepidoptera; family Nymphalidae; genus Euphydryas; species Euphydryas editha. Next base: position 13,458,668 of record JAUPFZ010000027.1, on the reverse strand, counting down.
TAAACCGTTCTCCTCGGATTCTATTCGATACGATTAGTGTGGACAACTGTGCAGCACAGTGCAGTGACAGTGCACCCGGACTAAGTGTTCTGTGCTAGTGATAGTGTTAGTGAACGCGCGCCCGGCCCCTTCCCGTTGCCGGAAGGATACTCACCCGATTTGTAAGTAATACACTAGGTACACATACATCTCGCGACACGTAGGCACACACTCCCTGCTGCCAGGCAGGGAGGTCCCCCTGCTTCGTCGCTCAGCGACATGGACCCCCTAGAAGGGATCTCCGTGAAGGACCTCATCGAGGCCCTTCGAGCCACCATGCCCGATGTGCTCAAGCGCATCGAATCCTACTTCGCGGCGCGTGCCGTAGCCGGCGCCGCCCATCCTAGCCCCGCGGCAGGCCCTAGCGAACCCGCAAGCCAGACCATGGAGGTCGAGTCCGCCTCCGAGCACTCGGAATCGGAGGCCGAGTCCGAGACAGACCGGGAGACCGTAACAGGCTCCGAATACGACAGCGATGAGACTGTCACCTCAGCTCGTTCGTCATCGAACAAGGACAACGACGGGTAGTGGTGGTAGTGGTAGTGGTAGTGGGCTCAATTTTCCGCATTTAGACTCGCTTCTGGTCCATTATGCGTGAAAGAGGTCTGACTAATTTAGCGAGCCAAGCTCCTTCCAGAAGCTCAGAAGCCTCCTGGGGCGTTCACAGGCTTCTCGGAGTGTCCTTACTTCTTTAAGGATGTTTGCCCGGTGTGTGGCCACTCCCTCGCACTCCAGGATTACGTGGGCGGCTGTTTCTTCTGCAACTAGACATCCCCGGCAAAGGGGACTGTCCGTTGCATTCATAATGAAGAGTTGGTGGTTGAGTGCCATGTGACCGGTAATCGTACCAACAACTATTCTGATGTCTATACGGTTCAGACTGAGTAGTCGGCTCGACAGGTTTGGTGATACTTCAGTAAGTACCATTTTAGACTGTCTGCAGCCAGTTTGGTTTGCCCAACGGGCATTGTGAGCTTCACGTGTACGTTGTCTTACCCATGAGCGCAGTTGTCCAAATGGTCCAGTTGGACAACGACGGGTTCAAACCCGTTGTTCACAAGAAAAGGAAGGCCAAGGACCCCTCAAAGTCCCCGCCCCCGACCAAAAAGCGTCTCGCGCCTACGGCGCGAAGGAGTTGCATTGCTCCACCCCCCGCGGTTCTCGATTCCCCCGCGTCGCCCGACCCCCCCGCGGCCTCCGCGCCGATTCTCGCTGCTCCCCTGTCCCCCGCGGCACAGCAGAGCACCCCCCTGACCCCCGCGGCTAACTCTCAGCCGCGTGTAAAAGCTCCGCCGTCAGTTTTTATACAGGATAAAACCTGTTGGGACCGCGTTTCCCGGCTTCTGTCCGAAAAGCGCATTCACTTCACCCACGCGCGATCGACTGCGCAGGGCATCAGGGTCCTAGTACAGGACTCTACAACTCACCGCCGGCTTACATCATTCCTTCGTATGGAAAATATCTCTTTCCATACCTACGCCCTTGATGACGAAAAGCAACTACGTGTTGTTCTCCGTGGGATCCCGAAAGAGATTCCGATCTCCTCCATAATGGAGGACCTCAAGCTTCAAAATCTGCCGGTTCGCGAGGTACACAGGATGTACCATCCACGTACCAAACTTCCGTACGACCTCGTTCTAGTCGTACTAGACCTTTCGCCCGAAGGAAAGGGCATTTTCGCCATTAATAAAGTCTGCCAGCTCTCTGGCATTCAAGTCGAGGTTCCGAAGAACCGAGGAGCCCCGGGGCAGTGCCATCGCTGCCAGCTGTACGGGCACTCGGCCCGTCATTGTCATGCCAAGCCGCGATGCGTTAAATGCACCGGCGACCACGGCACTTCCGACTGCCCTCGCAAAACACGCGACCCGGAGATCCCGCCGAGCTGCGTGCTTTGCAACACGCAGGGCCACCCCGCGAACTATCGCGGCTGCTCTAAAGCCCCCAAACGGAGCTCTAAAAAAGCTCAGCCAAGCCGGTCCGCTTCACGGCCCAGGCAACAGCCCGCGCAGGCGGCTAAGGAGGCCTCCAAGGCCCCTACCAATGCCCCTCAGCCCTCTCAGCCTCCTAAGGCCCCCAGCGTGGCCCCTCAGGCCAACCGGCTAGGCGCCTGGGCAAAGCCACTGCCGATGGTCAAAAAACCCACGGCAAAGAGCGCGCCTAAGGCGCCCGCTCCACCTCAGCCCCAACCCGGCTCTGTCTCCGCTTCCGAGCTTTCGACATTCCTTAACGGAATGATGGAATTCATTTCTGGGTTTAAGACCCTAGTCGAGCGCAATACAGGCGCAATCCACTCCTAAACAGTCCCAATGGCTAGCAACAGTAGGTATAAACCTCACTCGCTAAGCGTCGTTACGTTCAACGCAAACGGCCTTATCAAACAAATTGACGAGATCCGCCTCTTTCTTCGCGATCACCCGGTCGATGTCATGCTGGTGCAGGAGACCCTCCTTAAGCCGAGTCACAGAAACCCAAATATTCAAAACTATCGAATTATTCGCAACGACAGGGCCACCGCTCGCGGAGGTGGCACTGTAATCTATTATAAAAGGTCACTGCACTGCGTGCCACTCGATCCCCCTCCGCTCGAGGGCATCGAAGCGTCGATGTGTCAGGTCAGTCTAACGGGCCATCAGCCAATCACGATCGCCTCAGTCTATCTCTCTCCTGACAAACCGTTAGTAGAGAGCGACGTGAGGTCACTGCTCGCTATGAGCAACTCGGTCATCCTCGCCGGTGACCTTAACGCTAAACACCCCCATTGGAACTCTCGGGTCTCCAATAGGCATGGTATTCAATTAGATCTGATGACCTCACTTCCCTCTCTAGGTTTTGACGTTATTGCTCCCGCGACCCCTACTCGGTTTGAAGTTAGGATGACAAATGACATATCTGACGTGCTCGACATAGCGATTTTGAAAGGCGTAACACTCGTGTTACGTTCTATCGAGACGCTACCAGAGCTAGACTCCGACCATAGGCCAGTTTTAATTCAGTTAGGACCGGACCCCCAGCTTGCCCTCCCTACTAAAGTCGTCACCGACTGGAGGAGACTCGACGAGCTTCTACAGACGGTCGACGCTCCCACGCTGAGCGATATACCTGACAGAATCGACACCGTCGAGGCCGCCGAGACGGCCGCAAACGGTCTCACTAGTCACATTAAGTCACTTATAAACGAGTGCTCCCGAGAGGTTCCAATCCGCCCTTACGAGCGAATGGACCTACCGGACGACCTCAAAGCACTCATCAGACGTAAAAACGCCGCGATTAGAGCCCATGACAGATATCCGACTGACGCTAACCGCAGGCTGCGCTGGGCTCTACTGAGAGAGGTTAAAGCTCGCTTTGCCGAACTCAGGGAGGACAGAGACAGCAAACGCTTCGGAGAGCTCGCGCCATCGCACGTCGCGTACTGGGCGCTGGCGAGGGCCCTCCGGAGAGGCGCTACAGACCCGATACCTCCGCTAGTGAGACCGAACTTACCACCCGCGCTAGACGATCTCGATAAGGCCGAGTGCCTTGCCGACAGCTTGGAGAGTCAATGCTCCCCTAGCTCACAGCCCGTGGACCCCGAGCACCTCCTCAAGGTCGACTCGGAGGTCAACCGGTTGGCGGCCTCTCCGCCGACCGGCGACCCCCTCTCACCGACCACGGTCGAGGAGGTCGAATCGATTATAAAATCCCTACACGCTAAAAAGGCCCCCGGCCCCGACCTCATTTCAAACAAGGCTATAAAACGCCTCCCTCATCAACTAGTATTACTACTAGTGATGATATTCAACGCCCTACTCGCCGGCTGCTCCTTCCCCGATCAGTGGAAAGAGGCAACAGTCATAGGCATTCGAAAGCCCGGTAAACCCGGCAACCTCCCTACTAGTTATAGACCGATCAGCCTTCTCAACGCTCTCGGTAAAATATACGAGAGAATCATACTCGCCCGCCTCAGAGCTATCGTAGAGGCCAACTCTATTCTCGTTAATGAGCAGTTCGGCTTTCGAGCCGGACACTCTTGTGTTCATCAAGTGCACCGCATAACGGAGCACATACTGGCAGGTTTTTCACTTTCAAAGGCCCGCGTCACAGGAGCCCTGTTTTTCGATGTCGCTAAGGCCTTCGATAAGGTCTGGCATAACGGCCTCATTTATAAACTACACAAACTCGGACTGCCAGACAGACTAGTACTCCTCATTCGAGACTATCTGTCAAACCGCACCTTCAGGTACAGAGTCGAAGGTACTCTATCCTCCCCCCGCACCCTCCGCGCCGGGGTCCCTCAAGGCTCATGCCTCTCTCCGTTATTGTACTCACTGTACACTAACGACATTCCGATTAAATTCGCCGAGCGAAAATCAGTCAAAATGGCCCTTTACGCAGATGACACTGCACTATTCACATCCTCCGACCGTCCGGATTTAATCTCGAGTCGACTACAATCCGTTACAGACGCACTAGGCGACTGGTTTCGGACGTGGCGAATCGAAATAAACCCGGATAAGAGCACCGCCGTGTTTTTCACTAAGGTATTGAACTACCGAGGCCGACCGGATGAGATCACTCTCTACGGTACTCCTATCAAATGGTCCGATCAAGTTACCTATCTAGGGGTCACTCTCGATAGACGACTCACGTTTAGAAAACACATCATACGTGTTCGCAATAAGGCCGCCTTCGTGCTGAGCCGACTCCATTACATGATCAACGGCAAAAGCAAAATGTCTCTTAGAAATAAGACGACACTATACAAAACCTGTGTTAGGCCTATACTAACATACGGTTGCCCAGTTTTCGCCCGGTGCGAGCCCGGGCTCCTTCAGAAGCTCCAGGTCATTCAAAATAGATTCTTACGGAAGGCCACGGCTTCCCCGTGGTACATTCGTAATATAGATCTCCACAGGGATTTTGAAATCGATTCGATCGCCAAACATATTAAATCGATCGCCGCTAACTATTTCGAGAAAGCGCGCAACCATCCGAACCCCCTTATAGCCCAGTCATGCGTCTACAATACACTACGCGGTAATTTCAAAAACCGCTGTAGACGCCCCCTTCACGTGCTCACCGACCCAGACGACCCGATCACGCTAGCCAACCCCCCCCCGATAGGTACAGTACACAACCGCACCACACACCACACTACTCACCTACACCGTCTCCGCCGACGGAGACGACGTAATAGGGTTCAACGGCTCGTACGCGCCTAGGCACGTAGAGCAGTAGTCCGTTCACCTTAGCGCTCCGCATAGCGCCGCCATGACGGCCAACCGACGCGTATAGTACTTCAGAGCCGCCCATAAGGAGGCTCTACTTTCCAGGCTGGACCTTAAAGTGTCCGCCCCCCTGCCCGGTGTCGCTGTAAAGGCCAGTAAGGCCAACAGCATAAGTCCATCCGAAAAAAAAAAAAAAAAAAAAAAAAAGGAGGTTTTAACAGATTTATTATTTGTATAGATTTCTACAGTATCTCAGTATAAATGTAGTATTTTCCCATTTTTACCGAGGTCGGCTTATTATTAAAGACTTTTGTATATGACAGGATACGTTGACCTTCTCGTTCTTCGACACCGTTTTCCATTTTATCTTCGCAACCAAAGTAATGAAGTTATAAGCCACTCGTACGCGTTTGTATGATGCGTCAAACGGACATGTGCGCGTGAACAGTGTTTATATAAAAAAAAAAATTGAATAAGTCAGTTCTTTTTTCCTAATTTAAAGTTAAAAAAAAAGCTCTGTTCAAAACTTTCGAGTTTTATTTTTATTTACAGCACAATAAACGCTTGTTACTCAGACATCTGTCGAGTCACTGTCACACAAATTATAGTAGAACACAACTGCACGCAAAAACCGCTGCAGACCAAGATTACTTTACTAATATACCACGAGTGATGGTCCTGTTTGAAATTTCTTAAAGAATTTTTAATACTACCTTAAAAATTAAATATAAATAAGAGAAGCAAAACTAGTTATTTGTCCCAACGATAAATCCCTGTAGTGAGTATCGATTTTGTTGTATTACGAATGTTTCGTAGCGATCGGTTGAAGTTTTTAATGAAGTGCGTCCCACCCGTAGAAGTGGGCCGAGAGCCTGGGTCCGCCTGCAGGGCACTCTTCATTAGCGTAATAGATCTGAGTTAATTTCGTATCTCGATATTCTATGAGAGTATACAGATATCCTCGGGTCTTGGGCAGTTGGATATATCGATGTCGAACAAGGTTTAATTTCTAAGCCATTTGGAAAACAAAGGCAATGGTTAAAAATGTTGACGTGCTAAGCGACGCTTCATACTAAGATATCGAATTTTTCTATGTTGAACTGAACTGATGCAAAATTTGGGAATCTCGAAACCTTCAAAAAGTGCCTTTAAGGCAGGTAACGCGCTAGCCGTGTAGCGTTATTTGCCATCTCGACTTATGTCGCCAGGGCACAAGGCGGCGGTGACCAACGACGATAAAGTGGAACCTTTGCTTATTTTCCCCATTTGGTATAAAACAATATCGATATCTACAGACATAAGCATACAAAAATGTATTTGTAGAAAATATATTTTAAATTGTAGGCGACATTAATCTTATATGACATTTTCAATGTTAAAATTAAAATTTAACATCAGAAATAATTTTGTTAGACTATTTCAATAAAATACTTACAGATTAAAAATATTCGATTATCTCAGAAAACTTTCAAAATTTTCTTTCATCCGCTTTAGATTATTATTATATCCTATCTCGTGGTTTCATCAGCACTTATATTTATAATGAATATTAGTAGTGTGGTAATATTTAGTCAGTATTGTAACTTTTTAAAACTGAAATAATTATCAAAATCGGTTCCCTAGTTTATTGACTACAAACAAATTAATCTTTCATCTTTACAAAATTATTAATAATTATATTATTATAAACTAATTCCGAGTCAAATCCCAAGTTACTTGTAAAACACAACTAAAAAACGTAAGTTGTGTCACTTATTTTAATGTACTTAAACATTGTAAATTAATTGGTATTTTTTTCTTATAAAATCTTCCAGCAGCCTCCGCTCATCTGTGCAGTGAGAGAGAAATGCATGATCCCCGTTTTGAAACGCAGCGTTATTCATACGGCGCGGGTCCGCGTTATTGTGTTCCGGATAAATACGTTCGTAGCGAACTCGTTGAGAAATGAGACGCTTAATGCAGTTTTATGTTTTGCGAAAACAATCGCGCCATTTAGCTCCAGACTCATCTCGATCTTTCACATGACTGTAGGTGTACGAACTGCTTTGTATTCTATTAAAATTATAAATGTGAAAGTTTGTTTGGATGTTTGTTACTCTTTCACGAAAAAACTACTGACCGGATTTTGATGAAACTTTACAGTAATATGGCTTATACATCAGAATAACACAATTTATAAAGATTTCGTGTAATTTAACCGTAACGTGACATAGTTTATAAAATATCTTTTTTTATATATTATCTTATTTTCCCGAGAATTGACTAAAGTGTCGACTGGGAGCATTTATTACTGTGCACTCTGCGAGTGTGAGGGAACGTTTTTTTGTGAGAGTCTTTGTTACCGAGCTCTTGTAAGAATTTGATACGGATAGTCTGAAACTTGCGGAAGGACATAGGCTACTTTTTATCAATACAACCGCACAACTGCAACCGGCAACCGCACGAGTGTCGAGGTTTGCTCGGATGCGTATAGGTAATATTAGAGATGTTCCAGTGGCAGATCCTCTTTCCGAGTGGGTTTTGAGCCCCTGGACTGAAAATCTTATGTAGTTGAAGATGAATAATTAAAACCAGTTTATTACTACCAAAAAATAAAAATTAGTAGTACCTTTGTAAGTACAAATAAAAATTTCCAAAAATTGTTACTTAAACATTAAAACTAACCAAACGTGTATTCATTTTTTCCTTTAGATTCTTACGTAATAAAAATTAAACAGGGGAGAGAGGGTCGGCCTATTCTAATTTTTTCTTATAATAGGGAGGGAAAGGGGGTCGAAAACTAGCAAAATTCGTCTTACGTAATAAATGAATGGCCCCTTATAAGGTCGAAAGTCAAAATATACTTTATGTACTATTAAAACTAGCTAAAATTTAACATTAGTTTTCAACAATACTAATTAATAACTAATTTATTAATAACAACTAATTTACATTTGAAACTGAGGTAATCTATCTAATGTTATCCAGCTACCTTAAGTTTCATTACAAAGCTTAACTTAAACTAAGCTTATCCCTAATATCTCGGTTGACATCACCTATTTATTATGTCATTAGCTTTATTAAATAAATACATCTTCAAAATAAGCACGTGTATATGTGAAAACACAGACGATAATATTTACACCACACCGACTCACATCCAGGACCGAGTCCTGTGATCAGTTCCAAGCGCAGACACATATATTAATATTTATGAAAAAATAAAGAAACACGAAAACGTTTCGAGGGTAATATGAAATTCTTAACGACAAACATTCAAATTACGTCTAGATATTAAATTCTTGTCAACATTTGTAACTTGGGTTCAGAATAATCGAACTCCGGCTACATAATCAATCTATAGATTCAATCCTTTATTTTTAATATACTGATGTCGCTAAACAATATTTAATAATAGAATTTTAAGGGTCTGATAACTCGTAGATCAGTCAGGCAGCATACAGCTAAAATGCTCTAAAACTGAAACACCATTCTAATATTGTATAAAATTCGACTCAAATCAAAATATAATTAATTCAGGTAGGCTTTTACGAGTATGTCATATCAGTTCTACGAGTAAATATCATCGGTCGAAAACGAAATGCATATTCCGTTCAGAAGAGCGGGTCAGAAGCTCATCAGTTATTAGTTTAAATCTTTTAATACAAATATACATGTAAGATCAGCTTTCCTGTAATTAGTTGAACGTATATCAATCACAAGCCGCTTTGTATTTCATACGTTAGAGTTACTGCATTCAATTAGTGATGCCTGTAATCTTTTGCGCTCGATACGGTAATGTTTCCGGTAGACATTATTTATGTTTTCTATAACGCGAAATGTACAATTTTGAACATAGTATATTATTATTTCATCAATTATTGTATTTTTAAGGACTTATCCTTGTGTTACTTTACTTATTGACAAGGGTTCTGGTATGGTGGTGCGTGTAGTCGCCTCAACGCCGGCAGTCGCGGGTTCGATTCCCGCTTGGGGCAGATATTTGTATTTGTGAAAATAATTGTTTCCGATCTGGTTGATTTTCCTTCTGGGTTTCTCCGCCATGCCTCGGAGAGCACGTAAAGCCGTCGGTCCCGGTTGTTATCATAGACACCTTGTAACGATCATTACTCATGATAGGGATAGTATCCGCTCACCTGCAGTGGAGCAGCGTGGTGCATTAAGCTCCAACCCTTCTTCCAGAAAAGAGGCCTTTTCCCAGAAGTGGGACGTTTACAGGCTGATTCAGTTCAATCCAATTCAGATATTTCATTGTTGATATCGATGTTTCTGGGAGAAAGGATATAGAGGACTGTATCTGTGAACTAGAATTATTATCTGGACGGAACGCAAACGGTTAACACGTGTCTTGGATAAATAGGATAGTCCTTGAATAGTCTTATAAGGATGTATCTACTGTGGAAAAATCACTAAATAAATGTTTAATCTGATTGAGGTTTCTTTGCATTTTTGGCTTTTGTCAAAACATATAATTCAATCTTGGATTTTTCCCAAGTTGAAGGCTAAATAATTTAAAGATAATATATAATCTATTTCGTTATTTTTGAAGATAGAACTATACGTGAATATAAAATATTGATAATCATAAAAATACAAAGACTATTGTATTATTATTAAAGTAATTAATCTTAAATTACATTCAAGCATTAATCTAGACCGTAAAAAGTGAAAAGTAAAAATAGAAGGTAGTATGTTACGAAATAAGCTAAGAGCGGCGAAGGCGCAAAGTACGAGGTTCAGAGACAAATTGCTCGATGTGCTATTTTTGTCGGACGCGACGATCACTCACAGCGTTATAACAGAAGTTTGCTTTTATGTTGCCGTCACTTACATTTTAAGATTTTTCTATCTGATAATTACGAGATATTCGTTCGTTAATTTGTTAAATCATTTTGGCGTGTTCCACGTCTTTCTTCCATAACATTTTTTTTTTTACATTTAAAGTGACAATTATAACGACAAATACTCTAAGATTAAGTGTCTGTTACATTTTCGTTTAATTTGAGTATTTCTGAATTGGTAAGTTTAACTTTAATAGCTAATTTAAGTACTTACCCACGGAGTTGTAAATTTCAAAAATTTAATAAACAGTTATAAAACGTTAGTGGTGGAGCAACTTCTACATTTACAATATAAACTATAGTTCGACCGCTGTGAGAACTTCTTCCTGCATAACTACCTACTAACTAATATGTCAGATGGTCGGTCGATGTGACTTTGTAGTTGCGAACAATATATGATAAGATTCGTTTGATGTATTCACGTCTAGTAAATCGATGAAAAACAGCCAGTACTTCACGACAACTGTCACGAGTCGCAAGAGAGAGCGTGTAACAAGCGATAGAACGATCGGTCGAAGCGTTCGGCTTGTGACGCATCTATCGACGCGTCCTAGTAGAAGAGACAGCGGTAGACGCCACGCAATATTGAATCTACACACGAAGTGTTTTGTCAATTTATTGTTTGTAAAGTTAGTGAAAAGTTAATGTGGTTTCCATTCTTTATTACAACAACAATTGCAGCAAAAAAGGTAATTAATTCTTGCATTTTAAGGATTGGATTAGCGATAAAATCTCATATATTTGTACTGTTCTATTATATTTACGCGAATTATACTCATTTAATTAAAAGTCTATATCGGATTTTATCGCGTTTATTTAAAACTTTACAGTTTAACAATATTTTAAATAATTTCCCGACGTTTCGGACCATTTACAGCGTCCATGATCTCGGGACACTGAGGTGGTGGGTGTCCGAATAACGAATTAATTGTTATATACCTCGCTTTTTATATAATTTTAAATTATTACTATTAACCGTTCCTATTCATGCTGAATGAACTTATTGGGTCTAGAAGTCGTGCTGTGTTCTTATTTTCCTTGGGTTCAATTAATTTCAGTACTGGCTCCCAAGCTGGTGGTACGTTCCAACCATCCTCTCTATTGAAATTAGGATGTTTTTTTATTTCAATAGCCTCGCGAATCATCCTTGACATATAGTAGGTTGAGCTTACCATATTTTTTTAAACAACAGATAGCATCTGTGCTATCTTATTATGTACAAACTGACATAGGCAATAATCTGGTTACTTTGACATCTGCTCCTATTGAACAAAATTATAATATGAAATTTTGTGACGTGGAATCCGTTCCAAATAATAATTTAAATTAATAATTAAGACAACAGAGGATACCTCTAGCATATTAATAAGTCAAGACATTAAATTAGATAAATGTCATAATAATTTGATAAGGAATGCCCACAGTTGTAAACATTTAAATATTGTAAACCTGGTGCACCAAAATATACAGGGCATGCTAGGTAAAGATCTTGAACTGGAGTTATGTATGAATGGTGAAAATATCAATATTTCTTGTTTAACAGAACACTGGCTTTCTATTTCCCAGTCCATATTTAACTTCAGCGGTCACCAGGTAGCTAGTAGATATGTTCAACAGAGAAAAAGCTATACGCGGTGGCTGTTTAATAATTAATTAATTATATGCTATACAGACAATGTATACGCTTATACAACAGGCTTCTAGAAAACGTTCAAAAAGCTTCTATTGCCAATTTAAAAAAATGTGAAAGAACGTTTGTGTACTAAAGGATATTATACGATTAACGATTTTCTAGAAGACAGTACGCCTTGGGAATGATGTGATCGCCTCCAGGCTATTTCAACTTATAGAGAATTATTGTTAATTTCAATTCATTAAAAAAAGAAAAAAAAATTAAGTTAAAAAAAAAAAATTGGTTGTCTGTAAAGTCGGTTTACGGACGATAATTTTTACGTGATAACGTCGTAAGAAAACATGAATGGAATTGAATTATTATCACTGAATTATCATTATTTTGTATAATATATATATAAGCTACAGGTAATTAATATTAAAATAAATAATATTATAATATAATAAATAAATTGTATTTAATATAAAAGCGAAATAAAGTTAAATACTTTGATATGTAATACAAGAAATAATCAAGTTTAATAAAGAAGCTAAGTTTAATAACTTAAAGTTAGCAAAACAAATTAGATTATCATATCATCACCACTTATGAAAATTATAAAAATATACTAAATAAAAACAGTTTACTTTTTATATGATCGTAATTATATGAGTCCTAATAACTTTTTAGTCAAAATTGTAATATAACCTAATATTACTGCACTCGTCCACCGATGCTACTTATTTTATAATCAAAGAACAAATAGGTGTATGAGATTATATCGCTAATCGGATTCTTAAAATGCAAGAATTAATTACCTTTTTTGCTGCAATTGTTGTTGTAATAAACTATGGTAACCATTTTATGATTTTATTAACTTTTATTATTAACTTTTATATTATTAACTTACATTTATTTACTTATATATTATTAACTTATATTATTACATTACATTATATTATCAACTTTTCACTATTTGACATTACTTCAATATTGACAAAACAGTTTCCCGCCATTTGCCGCTGTCATTTCTACTCGGACGCGTCGTAAGTTAGGCCGACCGCCGATCGTGAGCCGAACGCTTAGGCCGAGCCGATCGTACCTCTCTACCGCTTGTTCCGCGCTCTCGCTCACTAATTGTGACAATGATGACGTCATCTTCTTCGAACGGGTACCCCTTCATCAATTTACTAGACGTTATCACGTCAAAAAAAAAACTAGTCCCGCTGAGTTTCTTTCGCCAGTTCTTCTCAGGTCAGAAGCTTCTTCTTTCCGAACTGGTGGTAGACTCATGACGTTCAGTAAATAATTGTAATAATTTTATGCTGAATAAAATATTTTAATTTTGATTTTGATTTTGATTTTTAGCGAGAATTTGTGGCTTATTAAATCTGATATAGTGGTTGGTACCTTGTTGAGTATGTTGATACACAGCAGACTTTGTCGACCGTTGGTGTTTAATGTCAGCTATGTGTTCTTTGACGCGTGTCTCTGTACTCCGTTTGGTTTGTCCTATATATGAGAGACCACATTCACAGTCTAATTTGTAGACCCCTGCGTTTTGTAAAGGTATTTGACACTTGACAGATGGTAATAATTGACTTATCTTCGTTGGCGGCTTGTAGTAAGTTTTGATTGAAGCTCGCTTCAAGATGTAGCCAATCTTGCCAGTGACTCCTTTAACATATGGTAGTACGGCAGGCTGGCGCTCAACTGTGGTAGTCTTCTTCCTCCGGGATCCGTAACGCTGACGCGGTGCTCGGAGCTTGTTGTCTCGCAATACCGCTAAGAACTTAATTTGCCTCGTCATTGTTTCTATCCAACGAATAGAAATTTTGAATAGAAACTACTAGTTACTGTAAAACAGGAAAAATGGTTGTAAAAAGTAATTAAGTGTTAGACGTGCTACACATAGGCGAGATGGCTTTAATCGGCACAAACGGGTTGTATAACTGAATATATGTTTGGGAAAAGGCCACAACAGTTCAGCTTAGCTACACTTACGGCAAGCGGCTAAGCCGAGTTGGGTGGAAAATACAAACGCTGTTCTGGTTTTGCTGATGGATTGTAATATAGAGGATCGATAGCATACAGGGTAGTTTAAAGATGACTGACGTAGGTACCGTAGACAATAAACACTACATTAAAGTGACTTCCTTGCGTCATCTCACTCATTTTGAATTTCAGTTGTTGTCAGATTCTTTATTCATACGAGCGTTGTTTTAGTCTATTATTATATAATCTTCAATAAACACGATATCCAATAGCAATGAGAAAATCAAATCCATTTGCATACTCCCAAGATTAGCGCATTTACACAATGAACTCCACAACATTAGTATATTAGTAACAAAAATGAACGCTTGCACTAAATATGTAGGGCACGTTGTAGAATTATATGAGGATGAAAAGCTGAGCTCGGTAAATATGAATTAAACAACAATATGTCGCACGCGAGACGTAAATATCTGGGTAAATATACATTACCTTAGTTTTTAGGTCAAGTGCGAGTCGGAGAAGTAGGGTACTGCAGCGATGAGATCTTAGTACCGTCACGAAGTGGGCGGGATGTCACTGTTCCAAGAATCAAATTAACATACAAATGAATAATTTTTAACAACCGATAGTAATTTATTAATGATTTTAATTTGATTAACAGAAACAACCACACCGTCTTCAGATTGGTGGTAATCGAGAGGAAACGCAAAGTTTCAAAGATTCAATAATAAATCATTCTCTCTCGTATCTAAGAGCGTGCTTTCTATGATTGCAATGAACTTAATACAATTATAACATTCAAAATTCTATATGATTTACTGTTGTTAAATATTAAAACATTTCGAACAATTCCAAGTTAACAATAATAAAAAAGAGAATACGACAAAAAGAACATACAAAAAAAAAAGATGAACGATGACTGGACATGAATGTCATTAATCTATGTTCCTGTGTGTGCTCTGACACGAATAGTTAACTTTATTATTATTAAAACTAAAATTTTATAATATGTATTATTTTACTGAAATATGTAAATATTTAATAAAAAAATCAACGGCTTGAGGCGGTTCTCGACATTTAATCCATTAATAAAATTTTAATCATCTATGGCTTCTAATTCGACCACATCCCAACTTTTTTCTCTCTTCCGCAATTACGTCACTAGCTGGTACAGTGGGCGGCATCTGAGCCTAGTAACTTAGTGCCCTCATGGCCTCTATTCGCTTCGTAATAAGATGAAGGTGAGCAGGTATCTGTGCGGTCGAGTGTACGCAATATATTTTTTCACGTCGGTCATTTGTCTGCACGTGGGGTTTTTGTAGACATTAAGCGTCTTAAAAAGGTCATTTACCTTCGTAATTTTACGCGAGAAAACTCAATTGTTTTTATCGAAGCCTGTCCCGTTGTTTTGTGTGATATATTGTTAACGTTAAAATAAATAAAATACTGTAAAAACAAAGTTATTTTTCGACCCACACAGTATCAGGATAATCAATCAATGTCGAGAGAAATAGTACGCGTAACTATAAGTTAATTAAAGTAAAAGAATTTAAGTAATCCTATTGATATTTCTATTACTTTTAACGTCTTACAAAAAGAAATAGATTTCGGTTGGATATAAAAGAAATGTTTTGCAAATAAAATTACCATTTTAATCAAATGAAAAATATAGTCTCTTTTTAGGTTATATATAAAATAAAATTCGATCAATTCAAACTAATTTTATCAATTCTATTTTTTTTTATAATACAAAATCGCCTATAGTCTTAACCATCATCGCCACCACATCAGCCGTTAGATATCTATTGTTGAACTTAGGGTTCCCCATCATCTCTGTGGGGGTTTACTCACTACTTTTTCACTTGTTTTTTCACTAACCACGCTTTGCAACGGTATGGCGAGCGCAGAGTGTTGCGGCAGGGTATGGTGACGCTGCTGCCTATCACCATTCTGATTGGTGTACATTTGTTCGTATGTAGCAATAGCCTTAACAACTACATGAAATATAATTAATAATATAATTAATTCTTGGCACCATTCCACGCGGACATGATTTACACCAAAACTGTCTGTAAATAATTAGTTGAAGTATTGCTTTGTAAATATGTATGATATTGTAAAATTAGTAATAAATAATTTATAATTAAGAGAATACCGATACATATTTGACGCTATCTATGGATTACGTGAAACAGTTCTCTTCGTTCATCTTTATGTTTGGTAAAAATGAAAGTATAAATAAACTTCATAATATCGCTGTTATTTCGAAGGAAATTACTAGAAATAATTGTTTAATAACATTTACAGCAACATATTTTCGGTAACTACTGTTGTCAGATACGGTTAGGAAAAAGTAAAAAAAGTGTGAGTGTTTATACTTATGTACGCACGTAAGAAGTTATAATAAAACGATGCGCCGAGTTAATGGGTAGAGCGCGCCATCTGTAATTTTCACTTACAATTAGACATGGGTAACTCAACAAATTTTCTTGCGCTAACTCAGTAACTCAGGCGCAGCTGATTGCGCCGGCTCATTGTGTTAACTCAAATTTGCGCCATAGCCCATATGGTGTAATAAAATAAAACGCGCAGAGTTATTCGTAGTGCGCGCCATCTATATATCGCGCTTATAACCTCGTAGCTTAATAATATGTAGGTTAAGGGTCTAGGACACTCTTGCGTTGCAAAAAGTGTCCCTAAAAGAAACTTAAATAAAATAAAGATGGCGTTGCTGTATAAAAAGTAATTTTAATGTCTTAAAATAATTAATATTAAAATCGGCTAAAATCGTCATCACGTATAGTGAATTGTCAGGCTTCAAGTATTACGTAACACAATTTTAACGCGCCGTAATGTTGTATTTTTATCACAATGTAATGCATATCAATGTATTATTATAAAAGAATATAAACATTAATTTATATAATTTTCTAACAGATAGACGTTTAAAAAGCTCATGTCTTTTCAGCCAGTATGTAATATTTTTACAATTAAAATCAATAATAATAAGATAAAATATATTAAATACTTGATAAAAAAAATGTTTTTATATTTTAAATTCCGTTTTGCAATCTTATTTTCTTTTTTCTTTATTTTTACACGAGACAGTGATTATTGAAAAGATTATGTTAATTTAAATATGATCCCATTTATTTATCAAAAGTATAAATTTTAGTATGTCAAAAAACAAATAATATAAACACAGATACAGTATCACTGTAATAATATTCTTTGAACTTACTACGCTATTGCGCTTTGCGTCAGTGCCGTCAGTTAAAAACGGATAACTCAGCACTGGCGCAGCGCACTGTGTCGGCACTCGGCTCTTGAGTTATAATAAAATAAATATGCGCCAGCGCCATTGCGCCATTGAGTTGCGCCTCGAGTTTTGTATGTTGTGTATGCCTCCATCTATACGTCCCGTTCAAAGGCTCAATTTCTCTATCTATTGTGATGACTTTTAAACTTTTAATTTTAATTTTTTGATAAATATTACATTCGTCTTAATACAATACGGAGTATTATTATTTACCAACGAAATAATAAAACGATGCACCGAGTTAATAGGTAGTGCGCGCCATCTGTAAACTTACAAGCTTATAGCGTTACGTAATTGTTATCAAAATTACGAACAGATGGCGGTTATGAAAATCAATTTTAATATCTTAAAATTTTATCTTAAATTTTAAACTTTTTATTTTAGCAATAAATAAATTAATTATATTTTAAGTAAATATAAATTGCGCTGTGCGCCAACACATTTTGAAAAGGTGAGTTGACACATACAGCGCAGTGAAGTGAGTTAGCGCAAATGCGCGGCGCAGCGCAGTGTTACCCATGTCTACTTACAATCTTGTAGCTTTACGTAATTGTTAGCAACTAGCGACAGATGGCGGCTATGGAAATCAATTTTCATATATTTATCTTACAATTTTACATATATTTTTTAACTTTTTATTGAAGTTATACTTCTTTTGGCGCGTTAGGGAAAAATGATGAGGGTAAATTTTTACGATGCGCGCGCACACTGTGAAGACACCATCAATGTCTGTCTGTCCCGATGTTTGTCATTAAATCTTCAAAATTGATCCACTTTCCGGTTACCGATTGATCTAAAATTTTGCATACATGTGTAAATCGCGTGACAATGCTATATTATGATGACATGGTGCGATTGTTACTCGTGGTAGAGAAATTATCCGCCAACCCACAGGTTCACACAGAGTAACGATCCTTATGAGTAAGGATCAGATTATATGCAACATAAAAAAGCTTGTTATATGTATGCAAATATGCATGATAAATGCTTGAAATATGCAAAAAAATACGTAAAATATAAAAAATTAAATGATAAGTTTTAAAAACCGAAAAAAATAAAATAAGCACTTTTTTATTTCAAAATCAGCATACAATCAGTAAATTATCCATTAATAAACGACAAGTGCTGGTGGTGGTAAGGTGAAGTAACACAGCATTATAGTACATTACATCATTTTTTTTAAATATTTTTGTAAACGTAAACAATCAAATATTGTTCCAAATATTCAGTAGTAAGATTGTGTCTTTGATTATTCAAAATATATTTATAACTGGAAAAGGTTCGCTCCACGTCCACTGAGGTAACTGGGCAAAATTTTGACATTGGTGCTATGTTAGCACTTATATTTAGTTTCTGGCAAAAGTTTTGCCATCCCATTAATAAAACTATCAACTTGATACAACCGTTCAAAGCCTGAGTTATTGTTCAAAAAATTTCCAAACTTTTCATTAAGTTTTTGGGGCAATGTAATTGGCAACGTGTAATTAGAAGGCTTCAGTTTTAATGTACTGACAATTAAATTAGCTATATAATGGCCACAACTGTCGATAGTTTCGTCAGCTGAAATCCAAATAAGTTAATCTTTGAGTTCATCTCGTATTTTTTCCATAAAGTGTTGATAAATTGTTGGTAAATAATTTTTATACAATGTTGATCAGTCTGATATATTTTAATTTAAGCAGTATTTATGTAGCTCATAAATTATGAGGTGTCTGTGATAGCAATAGGGCCCGATGGCTTTACGTGCTATACGAAGCATGTTGGGGAGACCTACAAGGACATATACCTAGACGAGAAACAAATATTTGTAGAATATAAATATCTACCCGCGCGGAAATCGAACTCTCGATTACCGGCATTAAAGCAATTAATCGTGTTGTAATATATAGTACGTAAGATGGTAGATGCAAAATAAAATTTGTACAGTAGCCAGTCCGTATCTAGCAACCAGTTGTTTCACTACAACCAGAACATTTATTCATATATAACAGGTTATCTTCTTAGATGAGCTTAGTAGCAAAAGTAAGCATTTAATAAAGGTTTCCTCCCTATTCCCTTCCCCACCATCCTCCAGTTACAACCGTAAGTTTTATATCTAAAGCAGTTGGTTTTATATAATAAGCATAAAAACAAAAACATTCTACATCCAAGAATAATCTAATTAGGGATAATAAATTTCTTCTATCGTATGTCTTCAGTCATAAACTTTTTTCAGAGTACTACACGGTAGGCTCGCGCAGCGGACAAATGAGATGTATTCTAAGAACATTATGAGGACGAATTTTATGTTCTATCATAAAAGTACACATGTTCGGCGTGCGGCGGCTTTTATATCGTTGTTGATTGTACAGGAAGCGTCGAGCCGTAACCGTCGCCTTATCATAATCGAGAAAAATCAAATTTAACAGGATACGGATTTTATGAAGTACAACGCTGATTACGCGTTTTGAATTTGATCTCCTCCCTCAAGGGAACTGGTGGACTATTACGTAACTTGTGCGATTGCGAGAAAGCACTATGGTGTCGAATTTCAATATTAATTAAGGCTCAGCTAGTGTTTCACAGTGTTTTTGTTTTTTGAATTTCAATTCGACACACGGAATGAATTTCTAAATAAAAAGTACCGGGTATCCTACCTAGTATGAACTCAAATCATGCCTAGTTTCATTTAAATCCATTCAGTAGTTTCAGCGTGATGCGTGCTGAGATATAGATATATAGACAAAAATAAGAAAAAGAAATAGCTTTGACATCAGTGTCGATTACAGTGTCATTTTTAAAATATTCAAAATATCTTTAATATACAGAATTAGACCTGTGAAGGTTTTATTTGTAAGTTAAAATTGATATCTTATTGAAATTTTACATAAAATAAGAATAAATTATTATTATCAATAATTTCTAGTCTCTCCTGCGGTTTTCAGGTTCTACTTTCGTTTGACTTACTACGTTTTAATACTCATAAACGAAAGATTCGACAATCACTTAGTCATTTTGCTTACAGTCATCGTTATTTCTTGAGATTTCGCCAGTTTGGATTTTAAATTATGTTATTGAGAACCAGCAAGTAGAAGACCCATTACGTAATAAATAGACCCACTTAAGAGTTGTTTTATTTAATTTCCAAAGTAGACTTGGTAACAAATAAATATTTCCTTAACGATATTAATTTAGAAATAATAATTCTCTTCCACTGTCGGTTGCGATGACAAAAAGTGTTACTTTAAAATATAAAAAAACGACACATTGTGAATGTTTTGTGTTTTCCTCATGATTATTATTATAAGTAAGATCGAGCTAAGAAAATCTAAGCTGAGAAGCTAAGAAGACTAACGGAAAGACAGAGGAGATAGGTAGGTAGGGTAAAAATCAAAATGAAACAAAATGTAGTTAAAATTTCAAAAATGAAAATAATATTATTAAATATTGGGTTTATTCCAAATTCTTTTCTCAGATATTACTAACACCACAATAATATTATCGATTCAAGGCTACATAGTTCTGAACATAAGTCACAAATAAAACAAAGGCGCCATGGTTTGTCAGACCTCTGCCTTTATTACTAGTACTAACAAGTTCAAAGACGTTTCATCCTGTCGTAACAAACATGATCATTCCACTTTTACTTTTACTACAACCCTGCACCAACTTGGTGAATATCGAATATCTCAAATAAAACAATCAGGTTTAATATATTTTGAGATTGAAAAAATCTTTGAAATTGACTTCAGTTTGCGTGGGCCATTGAATAGGAGAGACTCTGTCTTGGATACAGAGACCCTCAGGCACAGCATCTCGATACGGTCGACCGTTATCGACGTGCCGGCTTCTGCTAGGCGGGCCGCCATTTCAAAACTCCTCGCCCGGGCCGTGAGCAAGGTATCATCAAGAATTTCCCTATCATGAATAACGATCGTGATCAGATGTCTATAATAATAACCGGAATCGAGATAGCTTTACGTTCTCTTCGAGGTATGGTGCGGAGACCCACAAGGACATATACCCAGACTGGAAACAAATATTTGTACAAATACAAATATCTGTGCTGAGCGGGAATCGAACCCGCGAATGTAAGCGCGCGGCGTCGAGGCGACTACTAGACACCATTACACCAGAACGGTCGCCAGAACAGGCTCTTAACTTTATTTTATTACTAGTGTTATATGAAACAATTCGACTAAATCCCATATACCATCCATTAACATAAACAATCGACACATAAAGCATAAATTATATCATTTATTGACATTTTATTACGATATCAATAGTATTAGTAGCTTAGTGGAAGGATTGAGCCATGTTTGAGCTTCTTATATGAACAATAAACCAATAAATATGAAATAAAAATAATAAATTAAATGGTCATGCGAAAAAAGGCAGAGGTTCTATTTTAAATGCAGCGAGCGGTTCGGACTGCTTCCCGGAATTCGAAAAAAATATTTTAACAACTTTATTTTGGCGTTTTGTAAACGTTTTTAGCGCATAGAGTGATGTAAGCAGTTTTTGTATGTGACAAGCGAAGCGATAGAGTTATACTATTTCAGTTAAATATTTCATTTTTAAATTATTCGGAAGGTTAATGAATTGTAAAGACTAGCCTCAAGTGTTAGTAAAATTGTTGAGAGTTTTATGTTAAATATGTATATAGATATTTATATTAGTAATGGTACTAAAGTCAAAACTTTTGGTCGTGATCTTTGGTCACAATATCCGAACCTAAAACATGTTTTTTTCCCTATATATTTATATAATGCTTTTATGATATTTTATAAAATGCAGAAATTAATTTATGTAAATCTGAAAATATGAATGAAAATTGACATTTAAATACCTGAGCATTTTCGAGCTGTGCTTAGTTTCTCGGCTAATCGAAGATTTTGAAAAATGTTATTAATTGTAAATGTAATAAGCTACATGAGCGCCGCTATAGCGCCGCGCCCGCGCCGCGCCGCCCGACCCGCTACGGCCGCGGTCTGCGCTCGCAGTTCGCCGGCGCCATCACTTTACGATCCTAGGACGTTTCGACGACATCTATTTTCATATGCGGACATTTCATAGTTTTATTGCGAGCGGCATGTATTCCGCGCGATTTGTTCCCGTTTCAATCTATTCCATTATTTGTTTCGTGTTTAGATATCACCGACACTCGTGCTGATGATTTCGTTTTGGTTTTAACATTTTTTTTACGAATTTTTAAATGAATTTGGTATAATTTTCTAATCAATTTAATCAAAGAGTACTTAATACTTTATATATAAATAAATAATTGATAATATAAATAGGTATATAATTTATTATGTATTACATAAATAAGTAACAAGTAATAATGCGTTTCATAAAGTTATCAGCAAAGTGAGTGTTGGCAGTCCAAACAGATGTTAGACCTACATCATCTAGATCACTGACAGAGACGTATTTGATAAATTATCACTAAACGAGATAAACAAGCCCTTCATACAATGAACGACATACCTAATATTAATGAGTAGCGAAATGATAATGAATGTGTTGTCTACATAATATTGTATATGACTGTAGTTTTAATTCGTTGATAGTTGTACGAAATAACAATTTCATATGATAATTAAAGTTAAATTTGAAATATTTTCACAGACTGGAGGAATCGGTCGTCGGGCGGGCGGCGGTCGGCGGCCAGCAGTACGGCGTCATAACAATATTCCTCTATCGCTCGAGAACTAAAAGGTTTCCTTTCAAAGTCCCACAATGGGATTCTTTCTTGGAGGGTAAACAGACGCTCTAAAGGTTTTCATAGTAATTATTCAGTTTCAATTGTGCACGTTTCAACCGTAATGAACGCCGGCGACTATTATTTCAGGAATGATTTATTGTGACTCCTTTCAAACTATCTCAACAAAAACGTCCGATAATTATTTTGCTTTTGCTCGCAGAAATTGAAATTAAAATATAGATTCCTCCTTTGTAACGAAGCGTTTGTCTGCGGTATTTCTGTCCTGAAGTTTGCGCTGTATTTTTATTAAGTATATGTAATATAATCAAAAATTCTCAAGAAAACAAGAACATAAGAATATGTTGAAAACGCTATTGCTTAACAGGAAAATCTGCTGAGAGAATTTCCTAGCGTAACATTTCCAACCGATAGCTCTGTAGAATTATAGTAAATGTGATTCCGCACTACTTCAAAATATTCTTTTTTTTTTGTAATCACTATAAATACTGTTTGCTTCTGAGAATTTTAGTTGAAAGGGGCATAAAAGAGCCAGTGTATTATTCTGATTCTTCAGCTGTCTCTGTATAAAGTTTAATTGCAATCGGATCTGAAGATTTTCTTGAAAGAGTAACAATCGTTTTTCTATTCATCCATTATGACCATCTTTGGCTTTATAAAGTCGAAACCAAAATTTACATATTATTAATAAAAATCACTTAAATGTAATTTCAACTGTAGAATAATAATGGCAGTATAAAAAAAATATCGTGTGTACGGAGTACACATGTCAGAAGTGAAACATTTTTGGCAAACTCAATTTAAAATTTATTAATGTTAATAGTTAAACTGTTAAACATTCTATTACTTATTTACGCGTTGTTTATGCGTTGCTAGGATACGCGACATCATACTATCTCATTCTTTTCTACACATTTTTGTGTTTGTGTCTCTTACCTGTCGTTTTTTCCGTTGCATCCCGTTTCAAATCACAACGATTCTAAAGAAGTTTCAATTCAAAAAAAAAAAAAGCATGATTAAAAATAAACATTATTTATAATTATGTATATAAAATACCAAATAAAATTAGATATCCTTAAGTGCCATGCCACATCTAATCTATTATAATGCGCGTATGACGCGATACGCTCATTCGATTACTGTGTCCGCTGAATGTCAGATACCCACTTTGTTTTGTTTTGTACAGACTCGCAGTAAGACTTTATGTATAAATTACAAATTCTTAATTTTCTTAAATTTCTCATGTAATTTAATTTGTTGTAGTTCTTTATGAGTATAAAGTTCTTAAGCCATATATTAGTAAATGTTTGTTGTCCACTAAGAGACGAAATACTTTGCAAAAACTTTGTATCTCATGTCTTATTCATGGTGTTTATTACATGGTACTTATGATAAAACTGTAACAGGACCAATAGTGTATATTCAAGATATTTGGGAAAATTATTTGGAGGACATTCTACAGTCGACACTGAAGCCAAAAACGATTTTGTATAAGGTACGATAATGCATATTTTTATTCCAGAATTTAGTACCGTTCCCTCGGGAAAGGAGATAAAAGTCAAATGTGTAATCGCGAACGAAGTCGCGGGTGCAGCTTGTGTTAAATAAAGTCAACAGTGTTAACTCTTTATATCCTATAATCGTATTGTCCCCTAGTTCCAAACGACAGCTCGCGCCGACTTTAAATGGAATCAGGCTCGGAGTGAAATTAGCTTGCAGTTACTGTTCGGAAGTTTGATGGTCGGCTCGCACAAGTACCACACACACATACACATAAACAACATTTAACTGCGTTCAACACAAATTACTTAGCGCGGAATTCTCTAGCGGTTTTTAATGAGCTTATCAGAACTATTCAGAATGCTACAAAATACATAGAAGGGAAATGTTTATTTGTTCGTCTGTTATTGTTAAACTGAACTAATGAATACATTATTAAATAATTATTTCACTCTTATAATACTACATTGTTAAGTATCCTCCAGTGTTCGAAAAAACTCAGTTTTTTAATGATAAAAATCAAAAACTTATATTTAATTGTAAATCTGATAAAGTTAATCTAGGACAGCGTCACTTAGTACTAGCGTTTTTTTTTTCTTAAAATAATTGAAGACCTGATAATGAAAAATATCGCGAGGAAAGTTTTGCAATGAAATTTCGAGATTCGTATATTAGCTTAAGCCCACAGAAGTATTGTTTTGTATTCTTTCTTTACGACAACTATTATCAACAGTGATTATCTTATAAATATTTTATTTATTTATTTTACCGTAAGATTCGTCTCGGTGACATTAATGTATATATGGAGGATACTTTTAAAATGATAAAAATTTAATGATTGAGTCTGTTGATGTAAATGTATTTAACCCTTTGGAGGGAGAACGGATAAATCTCTCAACTCATCAGCCGTTGATGTCCAGTGCTGAATGTAGGCCTCCTCCGTCATCTCTGGGGGGTTTGCCAAAACTCGCCACCCTGGTAGGCGGACAGGATATGGTGACGCGGTAATATGAAAACAATTGGTGATGCAGTCAATCTGCCGATCATTATGCGGGGACTAATGCAGTGTACCGACACTTGATAAGTAATTTGATTGGTGGAAGCATATACATGTATCGACTAATAAACAGGAAAACGCGAGTTCGTTCACAATTTGAACGAATAAATCTCGGTAATATGAAAACAGCTTCGTTCAGAAGTGGTGATAAAGATGCGACCGATACCGCGCTCCCCTAAGATATTGAGAGCGGCGTAAGGGTAAGGGCGTGCGCGGACTGATAAACACGGACTCGTGTATACAAAACTATCTATCTATATCTATTTACAGCGACGTAGATATTACCATATTTTTGATAAAAGATAAGATTTGACGTTGAATTTTATAAAATTTTTATTATGTTCGGTTTTATATGGTTTTTATTAATCGTTGATCTTCCTAAGATTATATCAGTGGGCGTGTGAAAAAAAATTACGCACTTATAAGCTTTACCTGAACAAACCCCCAACAACACAATTAGCTATTTAGAGCATATTTGGCTAGACTTTGATACTATTTTGTTGTTATTATGATTTAAGGAGAATGATTTTAATATAAATGATTACTATATTTATTTTTATGATTACTATTTTTATATTACGATATCTGAAGGATGATGACTATTATTAAAGCTCTGCCTTTTTATTTTCCTTATGCATTTTTTAAATTAAAATAATATTTATGGCAAATTTTATTTATAACCATATAAGTTAAACATTTTAATTACTATTCGCTGCACTTTATTAAACTGTGTGAGAGTGAAAAATATAATAAAATATTATTTGGTACTTTTAAAAGTTTTTGTTTTAAAGTCGTGTTTTAAAAAAGTTCTTTTTTGAAAAAGTAGACTGGTGGCGCAGTGGTCACAGCGACTAAAGGTGGCGCTAGCGGTCGCGACTTTGATCCTCTCATGACAATCGTTTGTACTAAATATGTATGTATGGCGATACATTTGTTTGTCGTGGTCTGGGTGTTTTTGTTTTGTGTGTGTTTGAAGACTCCCGATACAGGACTTTTATTTTAGTGGGGGTCGTTGAGTGTAAGAAGTTTACTTATTATTTATTTATTAACAGTAGAATCATTTTTGAATTGAAAGTAGGTAAAAAGTATTTAATCCTTAGCGACCTGTATCTGATAACCGACACGATGTATGCCAGTAACATTCTATTATTTTGGGTAATTTCAAAATTACGCAAGACATTGGATGTCCGCTGCTGAACGTAGGCCTCCCTTATCGACATCCAAAGCGACCGGTTCCAAGCAGCCTCCATCCAACGGCTTCTGGCGGCTCTCCTCAAGTCGTCTCTCCAAAAAACCAAATATTTAATTTAATGTCTTAAATTACATCCGGAAGTTACTTTACATATATTAAGATACGAATGGTATCTATTAAAGAAATAAAGCGAATATTTTGTTAATGTGCGTACTTTGTGCAGTGTAAACAAAAATAAATAAATAATAATAATAATAATATATATGTGAATATATGTGATCAGAAGAGGTTCTACAGGAAGTTGGAGAACCCGACGCCGTGCTCTACTTCCCCAAAACCGAATACGGCTGACCTCGTCGCCTTTTGGCGAAACATATGGTCACGGGAGGCAGAGCATGAGGAGGGCCCTTGGATTGCGGCGGTTCAGGAAGCATGTGCTAGAATCGAACCGATGAACCCAATCACCATCTCTTCGGAGAACGTAGCTGATGCGGTCCGTCGGGCACCGAACTGGAAGAGTCCGGGGATCGACGGCCTGCATCACTATTGGCTGAAAGGGTTCTCGGTATGCCATGCGACCTTGGCTCGACAATACCAAGAGGCGATAGAGCGGAGGACGCTTCCGAACCTCTTCACTACTGGGATCACTCACCTAGCTCCTAAGTCCAACAACACCGCGGATCCTAGCAACTGCCGCCCCATAACCTGTCTGACTTCCATCTACAAGACACTGACATCCGTTCTGAGCTGCAAGATTTCTCGTCATACTGACGAATTTAACATCTTGTCTGCAGCTCAGAACGGATGCCGTGGAGGCGGCCGCGGCACAAAGGAGCTCCTTATCATTGACTCTGTTGCGGGCCAGCTTGTCAAACGCAACCGTCGGAACTTCTCTGCTGCCTGGATCGACTACAAGAAGGCATTTGACTCGGTGCCTCATTCATGGCTTCTGAGGGTCCTCGAGCTGTACAAAATCGACGGTGCAGTTCGAGAATTCCTCGAAGTATGCATGGGGCAATGGAGTACGATCCTTTGTCTCCAGGGCGAGAGACTGACGACGAGTGCCGATGACCGAATCCGGATACGAAAGGGGATTTTCCAGGGTGATTGTCTGAGCCCACTTTGGTTTTGCTTGTCCTTGAACCCTTTAAGCACTCTGCTGGAGCGTTCGGGGACAGGCTTTCAGTTTCGGAGAGGAGGTACTAAAGTCTCCCACCTTCTCTACATGGATGACCTCAAGCTGCTGGCACCCAATCCTGCACGCCTTATGGAGTTGCTGAAAATCACTACTGAGTTCAGCGGCTCCATCAGGATGCAGCTTGGAGTGGATAAGTGTGCGGTCGTGCATGTAGACAGGGGACAGGTGACGCAATCGGCTGAAATTAGCCTAGAGCTTTCGAACTTCAAGACCCTTTCCGAAGCTGAATCTTACCGTTATCTGGGCATGTCACAATGCATAGGGGTGCAGGAGGTGGATATGAAACAGGCAGTTTGCGAGGTCTTTTTTGGACGGCTGACAAAAGTTCTTCGGAGCTACTTGTCGGGCGCCAACAAGGTCCGAGCTTATAACGGCTGGGTCATGCCCACTCTCTTGTACACATTTGGCGTGCTCAGATAGACTCAGACCGAACTCGATGCCCTGGACAGAAGAGTCCGCACGACTATGACTCACCATCGCATGCATCACCCGAAATCGTCGGTCATGAGACTGTACATCCCACGGAAGTGTGGTGGCCGAGGCCTATTAAGCGCCAAGTCCATGCATAACCGGGAGGTGTGCAGCCTCAGGGCCTACTTTGAAACGAGGAGGGAGAGCGCTATGCATGGTGATGTTGTAGTATGTGACAAAGGTCTCACCCCCTTATCCCTGGCCAAAGAGGAATGGCGAAGACCGGTTGTACTTAGCACCTCCGACCGGGAGACCGTATGGATGGAGAAGGAGCTGCATGGACGGTTTTACAAGGCGCTCCACGCACCTCACGTGGATGTCAAGGCCTCCGTGCAGTGGCTGCGATTCGGAGACCTCTTTGGGGAAACCGAAGGTTTTGTCTGTGCAATACAGGATCAGGTGGTTAAGACGAACAACTACCGGAAGCATATTCTGAAGGATGGCACTCCCGACTTCTGTCGAGCTTGTCGTCATCCCGGCGAGTCACTCAGACATGTGCTTACGGGGTGTTCAGCGCTTGCCAACACTGAGTACTTGCACAGACATAACCAAGCGGCCAAGATTCTTCATCAAGAGCTTGCTCTAATGTATTGTCTCCTGGAACAGAGGATGCCGTACTACCAGTACACACCGGCGAAAGTACTCGAACGCGACGGAGTCCGGCTCTACTGGGACCTGCCTATCGCCACGGACAGGACGATACTGGCGAACAAGCCTGATATCGTGGTGATGGATAGGGCACAGTCGAGGGTGTTTTTAGTGGACATCACCATTCCGCATGACGAGAACCTCGTGAAAGCCGAAACAGAGAAAAAACGTAAATATCTGGATCTGGCGCACGAGATTGTCGACATGTGGGGTGTTGATTCCACTGAAATCATCCCTTTCGTTATATCTGCCAACGGTTTGATCCCGGTTAGCCTCGCTAACCATCTGAGGCAGCTGGGAATCCGTGACGGTTCGCTCGCAGCCAGGATGCAAAAGGCGGTATTACTCGACTCGGCTAGGATTGTCCGCCGATTTCTCAGCCTACAGCCCTAACCCCCGGCCGTTTGATCTCTCTGCCGGGGCGTAATCCTCCACCCGCTTACATTTATCTAAGTAAATTTATGTAAATTTATTATATTCCTTATATATTGTATTATATTATATTTATTTATATGTATGTATTGAACGGGTGGAGTGTACCACTAAAATAATAATAATAATGAGCTGTTTTTTTCCTTAAAACGTTTGGATTCATTACATATAATTAACTATAATAATTAATAATGGTATGATAACGACGAAATTAATAAACTAAAACGTGTTATTTATTATAATAAATAACTAGTTTTAGTTTATTAATTTTGTCAATCGCTTTATGTTAGTGAAAGAATATACATACTGTTGAAAACTGATCAAAATAATTATTAAATGATGAAAAGAGTTTTCCTAAAAACGATATTGTTGACGTCAATAAATGAAAATATTTGTAAAATGTAACTGAATGAAATCAATGCCCCTTTCAAACTTACGTTATTACCTTGGTTATTACAAATACATATTGTCTTTCAGAGTGAAAGCTATTCATTAAAACAAAATAATAATAATATTGATATTGTTTAGTTAATATATAACAAGATATAACTTGAGCAACTCATTATTATGTTAACGATTGTTAAATTTAGCTATAATCGTCTCCTAACTTTAGCCGAACCAAATGTAATTGAATCGAAAAGAAAGCCAAAAATTTACTTCATTGTAGTAACCTACTTCTACTGGCTTCAAAACAAATTCTAATCGTCATTTTACAAAATAATCATTTGCTACTAATAATTAATTATTATTAATATAAAGCTACCACCGATTAAGAATGTAGATTCTGTTAGGAAGAACCTGGACCGAACTAACGGTTACTCGTTTAAAAATTATTATGAATACATTACATTAAAGCCAGCGTTACTAAACACATACATTTTTGTCATTTACTCATATAATATTTTATTTAATAGCATGCTTTGGCTATTTAATATTAACTTAATTTTTAACTAGAACTATTAGTTCTAAAAATTAGATAAATATAGCATATTTAGAAACAATAATTAGGATAAAAACAAAAATTAGAGCATGTAAATAAATAGATTTAAGACTAAAAATATATATTATTATTTATGTATATATTAAATAAGTAAATGGGTGGTCAGTGTAAGGACTCGCGTTATTATAGAGATCCTAAGCTTAGTTTAAGTCTCGTTGTCTAAATAAACGCATTAAAGAGAATGATTATAATCAAAACATGTTAATAAAAAAGGCACGGGCAAATAAAGCCTGTGGACGTATACTTATCTAAAAAAAGAACTTTAAAAGTATTCACAGGTAATTGAAAAATAATTTTATCAAACAAAAAACAATACGCATTAGTTCTCGAACATTCTTTACTCACCCGTGTAGCGCGCTGTGAACACGCGCTAATATTCGACTGAAGTCTGCGACGTCTCAGGAGAGAGGATTGGAGATCCAATCAGAGTATGAAGTATGATACTTACTTGTCACGCTGTCTATGAGTCTGTCAAGGTAAATGCGTCCTTATGAAGATAAAAGAAAATAACGGACGGTATGAGGTTAAGATGTCTTCCACTTCGGTGGTTAATGAGGGATCGTGCTTCATTTTATAACGAAAATGACACGAAAGTATTGTAATTTCTTTTTAGTTCTAAGTATTACTTAAACGTGCTAATATTTTAGTAATATCAATATTAGAATATTGTTAAAGTTAGTGTAGATGGCGATACAAGTTGACTTCAAACGTCATGTCGATACATTTTAGACGAATATAACAATATTTTTATTATTACAAGAGAGTAGGAAGGAGGTGACTCTATATTAGCGTCCGCGTAACCTAACTAGCACGGTACACTTGAGATGAAGCTAAACTGGTACACGTACTAAAAACGTACACGTAGGTGACGGACGCGGAACAAGTCTAGCTCTGCGGGACCAACTCGTTTTCCTAGTTCTTTGAGCATGTTCCTTTATGCTATTCAAACCATAAAAGATCACAAATCCCAGATTCTGGTAACCGATATTCCTGAGCCTAATAGTGGCTTAAGAAAGGGTAGGGCAGGGGATGTTACGAATCTCTAGGAGAGATTCCTTTGATGTCGACAACGACCTTTGAGAATCAACAAAATAATTGTCAAGCTAGAAGAAGGGTTGAGCAAGTCGCACTCGGATATTGTATGATTCTCAAGACAAGATGTGGACTCGATAATACTTTGATTAGGCAACTTGTACTACTATAGAGAGAGCGACTAAAGCGGTATCAGGTTTACTGTCAATAAAATTTCGTCGATACAATTGGCAACACAGTTAAAAAAGGGTCAAATGGTGTAGCTTTACTTAGACTCAGAATTACTGAACAGTATTCTCTAAATATCGTCCAGATGTCTTAAAGGTGAGGTAAGGGAAATATACAAAGATATCTCAAAAGACATACATACATACCTCGAAAACCTATTAAAACTTTGAAATGAGGAACTTCAACGTGAGGGTTAGTACGTAGTAACGTAGGGGGCTGGCCTATGCCAGCGAATCAGTACAGTGTCGCAAATGGGGGATTTGTCTATCGGTAACTAAACTATAGATATCAAATGCTGCTTGCCCTTATTGAAAAAGAGATAAAGAGGCTCTTATGCTCTTATGCTTATCTAAAGATGCTCTTAATACTTCTTTTAGCAAATTCTAAGGTCTTGCAACGAATTTCTTATCGAAATTTTTTATGACAGATCAGGTCCAATGACTGCTGTATATGTCGCTCACCATGTTATGCGCAATCATATTTTTTATGATGTTGACAATGCTGTCATCAATTATAGATTAGATCGAATTTCGACCACTGGGCGACCACTAGTATAAAATTAACTGTCAATTTATTTCATTTTCATCGTTTTTTTTTTTTTTTTTTTTTTTTTTTTATGAAATAATTTGAGCGCGTTTGACTTCTATCTTGTATGATGGTAAACAAAGATGAAGTCTAAGGTGGAGCACGCAAACTCAAATAGTGCCTGTTCACTCTTGCCTTAAAAATCCCTAAATTGTACGTATCGGGAAACAGTGACGCAACTTTCTGTTTCTTTTGTTCATTTAGTTTTTATTTGAAGTGCAAGAGGGAAGGTAAGGCGAAAAGTGGCAGTTACGTGAGGCGCCAGCCAGACTCCACCAGAAGTCACAATGCTGCCGCCCGGTGGGGAAAAAACCTAGTTTGGAGACCGCGGGGACGCCCGGACCCCCCCAGTGTCGGCTGTCGAGGCCTCTCATCCGGTTGCCAACCGGCCCGACAGAAGCAACCCTGGGATTATGCGCGCGATGGCGGAGCAGCCTTTCGCAGGTGGCTAGTCTGCAATTGGGCTCCCTACTATCGGCGGGCGGTCAGCGGAAAACCGTTTCTCTGGATCCCGCTGCTCTCCAGAACTAGGCACCGCGGGCGGCAACACTGTGAGCCTGGGTGCGGCACGCCGGTAGGCGCAACTAAGTTAAGTTTAAGTTTAAGTTCTTCTTTTTGAACTATCATAAGTATCTTTTGCATAATTTCATTGGAGACTAATCGCAAAAGAATTGGGTTATTAAAGTTTTCTGACGCAGTTCAACGCGAGTTGGATCTCGTAAAAATTCACATTTGCAATTTCAAAGAGTTAGCGATTCCGAGACATCCGGCGCCGAGTTACAGGCTTTTGTGGAGTTCAGGTAGTCGCTGACTTCGAGCATAGTGCTTATACTCAATTAATCGTTCATATTAACCAAGTTCAATGAACAAACTTATGAATTTAGTTAACTCTGTTTGCGGGTATTCTGATATCATCGACGATTTTAAGCCTATTTTAATCATTTTTCCATTTGATAATACCGTTAGTAGGTATGTTAAGTATATTACATGTTATATAATAAGGAACAAATAGAAACTAATTTACAACAATGAAGATATATTTCATCATTCGATTTCAAGTTAGTTAAATTATATAGAGTTATAATATACTTTTTGAAGTATAAATTAAATTAAAAACTAATTTTTAATTGAATTATTCAAGTGGGCCTTAAAACGGTTTTGTATCGTCACTGTACAGTAATTGATTGTAGTTAATGTCAAGCTACCGTCGGATTCGGAATGTAAATCCGTCGAGAGAAACCGACGAGAAAATCAATATTTTAAACTTAATAATTATAAGTCAAAATATGTCCTGCATGAAAGTGTTATTAAGCCCACACTTGCACACATCAGCACATCTTTGCAATCACGCTTTTTATTAGATTTTTATATATTACTAGCTTTCACTCGCGGCTTCGACCCCGTGGTTGTATTAACAAAAATTAGCCTATGTCCTTTCCCAGACTTCAGACTATTCGTATCAAATTCTTACAACAGTTCGGTAACAAAGACTCTCAAACAAAAAACGTTGATTTGCACAGTAATATTACCCAGTCGACACTTTAGTGAATTCTCGCGAAAAGAACGTCATAAGCGCCATGAAATAGGTGTCACTTACTCGTTTTCGCGTGGTATTTTTTAAACTATATTATATTATGGGCAAATTACACAAAATCTTTATAAATTGTAGCCTATGCAAGTTAAGTTCTATCTAACTCCATTCAGTAGTTTTTCCGTGTAAGAGTAACAAATATCAAAAGAAACTTTCGAATTTATAACATTAATAGGATTATATACTCGTATATTTAAGATGTTGTTTTGTTTTGTTTTATCAGACGCAAAGTTTAGCCAAGAAGTTGGCTAGAGAAAAAGATAAAGTTTAGTAAATATCATCAAAAAAGAATGTTCGGTAATACACAAATCTGTTATTATCAATTCTGTCTTTATCAGTTATAGAGAGTATTGGATGTGTGGTAGGCAGAAATAATGTGAAATAAAGTTAATAGAAAAAGTAGATTCATTTTTTTACTAAAATTGATATTACTTTGAAAATTCTTAGTACGTTTTTATTTGTTTATAATACAACATTTATTCACACCAAGCTTTACGTTTATGTTATCAAACAACAGTTCTGTAGTCACTGTAGATTAAATTATTCCGTAGATGACGCAGCGGATGTTTAATCATAGCGAACAAATATTACAAACACGCTCGTATCGCTGAGAAGCTCAACGTGTTTAATAGCTGAAAAACAACTCAATGTAGTAAACACAGGCGACACACAAGTACACCGTGTCACATACATCAGCGAATTTGATACAATTTGCCGCCGAAGTCGTCGCTTTGATGTATAGCCGGAAAAATAACAGTCAGATTAAACGGAGACCATCTTTCATTTTTCATTCTTCGAGTGAAAAAGAATTCTATCTGTATCAAATTAAGATCTAATTTCGAATGTCGATTAAAAACTATTCAGAGAATCTATGGTATGCGCAGACTTCATATACTATAATTTCTTAGAAATTAAATTAAAATCGGAAGCAGTCACATAAATATATAGACAAGTCATACAAATATTTTGACAGTCATCTCTACACAGCAATATCTCTCTATCTTATATACTATATAATCTATACTACTATATACTTATATACTATATTATAAAGCTGAAGATTTTGTTACTTTGAACGCGCTAATCTCAGGAACTACTGGTTCGAATTGAAAAATCCTTTTTGTGTTCGATAGTCCATTTACCGAGGAAGGCTATTTAACATCACCCTACAACCAATAGGAGCTGCGCATTCACAAGAAACGTTACAAAAACGGGAAAAACATTCTTTTTTGAGATCTTCCGTTGCGTCCTTTATTATTCCTCTTTCCGAGTCATTTTTTACTATAGTTTTAAAGTAAATATAACATCAGGATTTTTATTCCCCGAAGGGGTAGGCAGAGATGGACATAACAAATGTAACACCCACATTTCGCCAGCTATGAGTCCCCTATTGCCATACACCGGGCACCATTACAGACTCTTTTCTGTTTACTGAGAGTTTTCAAAAAATAAAAAAATAAAACCAATTATACGTTGACTCACATAGGAATAGAACCTGAGACCCGTTTGCTCTACAGTAGCGTTTGCGACGACTAGACCAGCGAGGCGGTCACTCTTAGAGTAGGAGGTTTAAAAATATTTAAGTACGTTTTTTCCTCAAATTAACGCGGTCGAAACCACGGGGCACAGCTTGTAATAAATAAAAGACTTTAAGTACATATATTCAGTAACCTTTTCAATAAAATACTATAACTTTATTAAGTTTCGTCGGTTAAATTTGATAATAAATGTTGTCGTATTTGTTTGGATTAGTGTGTATTTAGTAATTTTATATTTTTATAATTATATATTTTTATAAGTGATCCAAATTATGTATTTATACACAGTATATAGCGATATGATTAATTTCTAAACTACATGTTTTTTTTTGTCGAAAAACTGAACTGGACACAGGTGGATCGTAACCTAATATCGTAACCTAAACTACATGTTAAAAAAAAAAATATATCATTTGAAGAGTTTGGGCATTTGTATGTGCTAATCTTGGGAACTTTTTGTCTTATCTATACAAATAATAAATCTGATAAAACCTTCGTTTTATTAATACACTATATATCATCAAGAATAAATTTCAATAGCGCGTTTTTTTTTTTTTGTATCAGCGCCATCTCTTATCGTTTTTGGTCGTGCACGTATCACGTAAAAAGTACAAAACCAATGTAAATAACTTTAATACATAAAAATTATGCATAACTCACAGTATAATTTAGTTTTTGTTTCATTGTAATTAAATTTAAAAATAAATATTTAAGAAAATAGAAATAGGTACCTACGCCGCCAACGCCATCTGGTCTAAGGAATCTTAAAAACTCACAAAACTTACTTTTGAGTTATTTTTTTTTTTTTTTTTTTTTTTTTTTTTATATGTTAGTTGAATAGGCAAACTGGCAGACGTGCCACCTGATGGTAAGTGGTCGACGTCGCCCATGAACATAAACTAGTTCACCTGGAACTAGCCCAGCCGACTCATTTATGTGTTGCCTATCCTGAGACATATGATGTTAAGTCTCGGTGCCAGTAATTACACTGCCTGTCTTGCCCTTCTTTCCGAAACACAGCAAAGCTGTTTCACGGAAGAAATAAGCAAGATGGTGGTACCCATGCAGCCGGGAGCGCGGCACAGCGCATCCCTCCCACCGGTTATTATTTTGTTAAACTTAAAAGTTTACTAAATATGTCGGATATGAATAGAAATCGTTTTAATATTTTAGATAAACATCATTTTCAATTAATATAAGTACTATTATGTTAAATGTCGACGCATGACGCATGTAGGTGATAAAAAATATAAATTTATAATTTTTAAAATTTTAGTTAAATACCCGTGCGAAGCTGGGGCGGGCCGCTAGTATAAAATAAATCTGTTGCGTAAGAACGCAGCCATATATTGAGAACTTTATTATAAAACACCACGTGTCGACCAATAGAAGTGAAGCAGTTAGAATAAAAATATTTTGTCTAGTGTCTACGCTGAACATCAGCTGCAGAGCAATATGTAAACTAAACCTATCAGAATAAAGTTTATTTTCCTTTGAACATAGTATCAATAGAAAAATTCGGCCATTATGTTGGTGACTTCCCAAAATTTACTATATCGAGGTTTTGTTCGTAGTATTGTTTATGGCGGATTAAAGCAGAAACGACGCTTCCTTTATGTTCTTATGTAACTCTGTTAACGAAATTTCAGAGCTTAAGCTGAGTCCATTATAAAGAACGTATGGAGAGGATATGGGAGATTTTTCGATAACGATGTCAGGAAAGTGAACGTGAGGGATTAGGTTTTATTAATTTACTGAATAAAATAAGTTGTAACGTGACGCTTCTGACAACACGATTATAATATTTTACAGGTTTCTTCTTTTATTTAAGAAAGGAATCATTGAGCGTCGGTGGATGTAGGTACGTTGTACATGTCTCAGAGTTTTTTGTTTAAATGTTGTTTTTTCTGTGATGTTTTCCTTCACCGTCCTTCCTTTTGAATAAAATATGGCACTTCAAAATTCGATCACGCCGTAAAAATATTTTCAAGTGCCATGTTTCTGAAATTCAGACGTAGGTACTGTGCACATGTCGAATCTTAATGTTTTTATTATAATAACAACGTTCCTTGTTAATATCCAAAGCACTAAGACTCTCTTAGATATAACGAATAATTTGTATTATAACAAATAATAAGAACCTCAAGTGTAAGTCCGACCCTTAGTTTTACCAAATCCGTTATAAGAAACAATACAAAGTACAGCTTCATGCGTGTAACAAGCGATTGCCCTCAAAAGGTTTATGGGATCCTCGTAAGTTCCAGGAGGAGACGCTGGAGGGACACTATCTCACGACCCTCCTAAAGTGAATCACATAATTTTATGCACTGTCGAATATCTTTATAGAAAGTTTTATGAGCTCCACTTTTATTTCATCTTCACTTTTTTTTTTTCGATCAGAATGTTTTTTATATTTTTTATGTAAATTATATTTCGGTATTCCTTCTTGGAGCATTATATACATGTAGTAGCACACACTGTGTTGTTATGTACTATGTCTGTTAAGAGACTTTAAAAAAGTAGTAATAGTTTTGAGGATATCTGTAAAGTATACGTCACTCTCCGTTAATCTCCGCTTATCAGCGTCTTTATGGACACTCGCGTTCTAATGACTACGCGACTATTTTATAAAACTATCATATTTCACGTAGTTATGGGCCATTCATTTATTACGTAAGACGAATTTTGCTAGTTTTCGACCCCTTCCCGCCCTATTATAAGAAAAAATAAGAATAGGCCGACTCCTTTTACTTTTGATTCTTACGTAATAAGTATTAAGCAAGGGTGCCTCACCCCTGCTTAATACTTATTATTATTATTATATTTTTCAAAGTAACAATTTTTAGAAGTATGTATTTGTACTTACGAAGGTACTAATAATTTTT
This sequence comes from Euphydryas editha, assembly GCA_036937285.1. Lineage (NCBI taxonomy): Eukaryota > Metazoa > Arthropoda > Insecta > Lepidoptera > Nymphalidae > Euphydryas > Euphydryas editha. The sequence goes on along the minus strand of JAUPFZ010000027.1, from coordinate 13,420,588 downwards.
AGTTTCTGGTAGTAATAAACTTTGGTTTAAATTATTCATCTTTACCTACATATTAAGTCTAGGGGCTCAAAACCCACTCGGAAAGAGGATCTCCCACTGGAACATCTCTAATATTACCTATACGCTTTCGAGCGAACCTCGGCACTCGTGCGGTCGCCCCCGGTTTCTCAGAGAGTAATTTGAACTCTACGCATTTTTGTGATCTTACGTAAGAACTGTCGAGACTCCCTCCCACCCCCTTGTAAGAAAAAATAAAACATGGTCCTTCTTACAAGCTTACTTTTCTTACAAGCTAAAATTATATTACAAGCTAAAACAAGTTTGTGCGTTCACCGCTAAGAAAACCCCATTCACTGTGGCCCCTCAATTCCAGGACACAACCCTTACCATCTCTAACAGTATTGGTATCCTTGGTGTCGACATATCCAGCGACGTCCAGTTCCGATGTCACCTGGAGGACAAGGTCAAGATGGCATCTAAAAAACTCGGTGTGCTTAACAGAGCGAAGCGGTACTTCACGCCGGGGCAAAGACTGCTTCTGTATAAATCGCAAGTCCGCCCCCATATGGAGTACTGCTCTCATCTCTGGGCGGGAGCACCGGCATACCAGCTTGGCCCTCTTGACTCGGTTCAAAGGAGAGCTGTGAGAATTGTCGATGATCCAATACTGACGAGCGATATCGAGCCCTTAAGTCTTAGAAGAGATGTTGCATCCCTATGCGTGCTCTATCGTTTGTATAATGGGTTGTGTTCCGAAGAATTGTTCGAAATGGTGCCAACGGCCACTTTTTATCATCGCACCGCTCGCCATCGACAGGGAATTCATGCTCACACATTGCAGCCCAAATGGTCCCGTACAGTTCGGTATCAGAGGAATTTCCTCCCACGGACCATTCGGCTGTGGAATGAACTCCCTGCCGAGGTTTTCCCACAGGACTACAGTATGGGGTCCTTCAAGAGGGGAGTAAATAGGTTTTTAAAGGGTCGGCAACGCGCATGTGATGCCCCTGGTGTTGCAGGCGTCCATAGGCTACGGTAACCGCTTACCATCAGGCGGGCCGTATGCTTGATTGCCACCGTCGTGGTATAAAAAAAAAAAATAACTCTACTTTCCTTTACAAGCTACAATGATTTAATTAAAATATCTGATAGTCAGTCAGTGTTATTTGCATTATATCGAGATGATTCAATAAACTAATATCTTTTTAATGAAAAATTACTTAAAGTACATGTAACGTACACAAACTAACAGCGGTGTAATTAGACTACGACACTTATGATAAAATCATTTCTTAACCGGCTTTTAAGCTTATTAAAACCTTTAACACTTACGTAGTGAGGCAGTCGTGTTCGCCGTCAGCGGCCGCCACGTGTGCGGACTCCATTAATCAGTTCGAGCAACAAGTTGTTTTAAACAGGGTTACGGCTTTTTTCCCAGCACGCGATTCACGCGAGGTTCTGTTCGACCTGTGACGTTATTGCAGATGATCGTTTGATGCTATCGAATAGCGATCGAGATATTCCTGAAGATGTGTAGCTATAATAAAACAATAAAGATACTCGTACACCGAAATGATGGTAAGAAGCTCAACAACAACTTTTTTTTTATGCAGTAAAAATCAGATTAAATATCCTGTATTGAATTCAAGATATAGTAAGGTATATGTATATTTGTCATCTAAATATTGTTTCATAGAGTAAGGTAAATCAATCGATGGTAGTTATAAACTAATTAATATGAACAAATAACTATATTTATAATGTACACCTAACAATTAATTGCTGTTAGTTTACGAAATATTATTTGTCGAACAAATTTTATGATTATTTGTAATATAACGGCTATGGCAATAAAGATCACTAAGTTTTAATACGATAGGAACGAGTATCCGCGTTGAGGCCGCACCGTGTATTAACTGCGGTGGTTTACGAACAATAGTGAATACAGCACTTTGGGCAATCTATTTGACGTGCTCGCACTTTAACTCCAACGCAGTACTCTCGAGTGTACTTGGTAATTTAAAATTGCTGTTAAGACTTAGGTTTTTCTTACGACGAATGAACACCTAAGTAATTGCACTAAAAGTTTAAAACAGTGTTTAATTATACATAATCACTTGTATGATGTTCTTGTCGCGTTGAGACATGAATAAAACTTTAATTGGTTTTAAAGTAAATTAAACGAAGAGAGTAAATGTATGAAATATATGATAAGCATATTTTCATTCAATAAAACCTGTTCCAATTAAATCGGTAGTGTTGTTACAAAAAAAGATAATTATAGTATACAGTAACAGCCTGTAAACTTTCCATTGCTGCGCATAGACCTTTTCTTTAATATGAAGTATGATGGGAACATAGTCTGATATGCTCTTGGATTACGGGTTGGAAAATATATCGCAGTGAGAACGAAAGTGACTATAAACTCTAAATTTCGGTTTTTTTTTTTTTTATAAATTAAAAACAAAATATTTTGTAAATTAATGAACCTTTTTTTAAAATGTTGTTTGGGTTATAGGTACTGATTGAAAATATTCCAAAAATTATATTAGAAATAAACTAAAGACATTATTAAACTTAACTTTTTCACTTCCCACGAAACGTCAATTTCGTGTTAGGTTCCTTTTATTCTCATAGTGCGATATATGAACGAGAATTTCTCTCGAAACACATTTCCTACATATACTTCCTTACGACATTCTCCTTCATAGGTCGGAACGAGATAAATTTTAAAATTAACTTAGCTATCGAGAACTCAGCTTAGGATCTGTTCGTCTACCATGAGTTTTTGTTACAAGCGCAGATGGCATAACTACAGTAGTAAACACTAAACGTAGAAACGCAATAGTAATGATATTATCCGGTAGAGGCGCTGCTCAACTTTCCATACAAATTGTTGAAATTGTCTACTACACTCGCTAACGTGTATCGTTTCTGGAAACGCATGGTACACGTACTGATCCCATAACCGTCATTGAAATATCTAATTTCTAATAATTAATAAAGCACGTGATAAAACATTAAGAGCTCATATCAGAATGTGCACTATTTAAATTTCTGACTATTTTCGATAGACCTAAATTTTATTTATAGATACTGTTCTATTTTTAACATAAAAATGTTTTCTTATAATGGTTTTTTAATGTAAAATTTATGCATTTCTTACACACGTAATCGAGAACGGACTACTTAATTAGAACTGTAATTACTATCGCTACATGGTACGGCTAGCTATACTGCTATTATGATAATTGATATAAAATAACTAATAAAACAGATCTGTACGTATATAAATGTTAATATTTACTAAAAAACCTACTCGGTCTATGAATATAGTAGTATGAGGGAGCTCTAAGTGGAGATAGAACGTCCTCTGCCAACAGCTCTGTTAGTGTATTTAATGAGTTCCAGTTCGGAGTTGCCAATAGTCTAGACAGAACCTAGCCTACACGTCGGTTATGATTCATGGACTTATCTAAATGGATCAAAACCTCCATCCAAACGGATCTGGGCCGATGGAGATACTACTGTATTACAGCCGTCGATATCTCTTAACAGTTTCCATATCTAGAACTTTCTAGAGAAAGTTTTTAATATGAATGCCTTGATTGTGTTAATCTAGTAATCTTATATTGAATGAAATTTTTATACGTTATTCACTTTATATATTACTAACATATTATATAAGTAATAAGTTTGTATTTCAACATGTTTCCATCCAAATCCATTAAAATTTTTTAAAATCTTTTTTAATGAATTGTTATTATAACGACATTTTTTTAAAAGTTATTTTTGTGTTTTTTAGTTTTGTTAATAATTTTCAATCAATATTTATTCCTTACCTGTAACTGTATCAGCCTGTAAACCACCCACTGCTGAGCTAAGACCTCTTCTTCGTGTAGAAGAAGGGTTGGAGCTTAATCCACCGCGCTGCTCCACTGCGGGTTGGTGGATAATTTCCCTACCAATATTGTTTTTTAACATCGTTATCAGGCGTCTATGATAACAACCGGGACCAACGGCTTTACGTGCTCTCCGGGGCACGGCGGGGAGATCCGGGGTACGGAGATACGGGGGTTAATACATTAAATTGATACGGTAATTTAAAATTATTAGTCTGTAATGTTTTTTTAAATGAAAGTATTTTATGACGATTTTAAGACTGTAAATATCAGCTCGGTTGAATTACGACTACGATCTCGACGCTCGACGCTATAGTGATAAGCGAGATCCACGAGTATTAGATGATTTGATTGAAAGAAATCCAAAATAAAAATGGCGTCTTAAGCCGCCAGCGCTTCTGTTCGCCGCTCGGCGCGGTCGGTGCCAAACGACTGTACATTAATAATAAAATTACACCGCCGAGTGCGAGCCGCGCTGATGGGATTACTTGCGCATTTCGCTTCAGCCAAATAAACATTTGACTGGAAACGATTTGGGCGAAAAATTACGCCCAAATCCATCGGAATGAATTATGTTTTTCGCGGTCTGAGCATCGACCGCCCCGCGCGAGTGTAATAGGAGATGATTGAAATTCTTTACTACAAGTTAGCAACACTTGTATTTGTAACACACACTCACACAGCTAACAAAAATTATGTGATCGTGTGTTGTGTGCGATTCTTATCAAATTCAAGTAACAATAGTACCTATTATCTTTTGTCTATCATCAATTGTCTATTTGTAAAAAGCAAATAATTAAAATAGGACGAACTCAATAATAATAATTTACCTACATCGTAATTATCGATAAATGGACATACGAACGAAAAACGGAGCTTTAGTAAAATGGTTTTGTTGGAATCCTTTGGGTACGGAATCTAAAATATATTACTAAATATATAGCTTATTGGATTCGAAAACATATAATTATCATCTAAAATTCTAAACAATTTCGGCTATTCAATACACGCGCGACCAATCAGTGGGTGTTTGACAAAAAAAGCGCTTGACAGGGCTTGCTAGCGCTGAGAAACGAACTATACAGTTACCGGCCAAGATACGTTTGCTAAATTCAATAACGCTGACACTGTCTGCCATTTTGCTTATTTATTTTGTTTGTTTCGAAATTAGTTTATATTTACATTTCCCGGTTAAAGCAAACTTAGCGTCCTAGAGGAAAATAGCTATTTAGCTCTTGACAGCGCTTACCGCTTAGCGATCGCCATTTTGCTTATAAGCGCTTCCTAGGGTTTTTTTCTATCAAACACGCGCAGTGTATCATAAACAAAAAAAAAAAAAAACTCGTGTGTACGGAGTACACATGTCAGAAGTGAAACACATTTGGAAAACTCATTTTAAAATTATTAATTAATAAATAGGTATTTATTTATTTATTTAATAAAAAGGTTTACCAACAGTGTTTGTACTAATACATTCATAAAATTAGGAACTAAAAACTAATACTAAATACAAAAACCAATTAAAGGTAAACACATCATGCAAATAAATATACAAAAAGAAAAAAAAAAAATGAAAGTAAACAATATTTCGATCTTAAGCTTATTTGCCATTGTACTATTGTGTGTGTATATTCGAGTAAAACCGTTAAAGTTGAACTATGCACAGACAGTTTTCAAATGTGAAAAATATATTTATATTGGTAGGTCTTTAATACAGGAATGTAGGCAATATCTTTTGCTCAGATATTATTATACTTAAAAGAAGTTTGAAACATTCATAATAGTGAGATTTTGGTTCCGCACCATTAGCAAAGTGAAATCGCGTTTCTTGTATAGTTACCCTCTTTTCAACTTAACTTTCAATTTATTAATTAGTAAAACATTGGCATATTACAAAAACAAACATATACAAAACATAAACATATTGCAATTCCAAATATATAGGCTTGTGACAGATGGACGGATAAAGTCCATGTAATCTAGTAATAGGATTATGATCGTTTAGGTATGAAACCATAATATAGGTACTAGTATTATTTTCAAAACCAAGATTATTTAGCACAAAGAATTACAGTCTTTCAAACCATTACGCGAGATGAAAGCCATTTAAGTCGTGATCTGGTAAAGCCGGAGCCGGAGCCGGAGCCGGAACAGTCACGGAGAGACGACGGATCGCTCTAATTTACGTACACTCCGTGTATTTGTCGCTTCACGCGGGATATTCTGTAATTATGAGCGCGAATTCACAGCCGCGTGCGTCTCAGGTGTATTGCCTTATATTTTTATGGCGCTGCTTCTTTATAATATTTAGAATATTTTTTTTACGCGAAACGTAAAATCTTTCGTTTGGAAAATATTACGTTGAGTTCGTGAAAATGTTTTCCTTTTGAATATTTTGAATGCTTATAATTTTATTGAGCTTAGATGTCTCAATCGATAAAAGGCGTAACCGACGTCACGTGTTTAAATGTATTATATGTATATTAGAATTGCTGGATTTTCATCGTGTTTCTATTGAAATCCTAAGAGTACATCTTATCAAACCGTAATTTTAAAGCATGCTGCATTACTTCAGTGCTTTTTCCTGAATAAGACAAGAAGTTTTTGCCCAGCAGTGGGATGTTTATTGGCCTTATAACATTATGTATATAGATGCATAAATATAACTTCATATTGTTTTATTATTATTTTTTATTTTTTATTAATTGTTTTAACGCAACGGATTTGCAAGCTAAAGTGGCAATGGGCAGGGCACATAGCTCGTAGAACTGACGGCCGATTGAGCAGAAAGGTTCTCGAGTGGAGACCACGTACTTGCAAGCGTAGCGTCGGACGGCCGTCCACGAGATGGACAGATGACTTGAGAAAAGTCGCCGGAAACCATTGAATGGAGTCTGCTTTGAACCGATCGCTCTGGAGGTCGATGGGGGAGACTTACGTTCAACAGTGGACATGCAACGGCTGATATGATGATGATGATGATTGTTTTATTTAACCATTTTCTAGTTTTCTTTTAAGATATTTTTCTTATATACCAACGACATATTATGTTATAAAAAAAATTATATATTTAGTGATAAAATGTCAAGGAGTTTTATTAATCTTTTACATTACTTACAAAGTTACTGATTTTATTTATTGCCAGTTCAAGTGTTTCATAACCTGGCTGATTTGTAGGTTTTCTGCTGAGAAATTAGCAACGTATAATTTTGCACCTGAAGACGCGTGTCCTCTGTAAATATATTTATCTTGAGGATAGTCAAAAATAAAAAAAGTTACAAGGAAAACTCACATTTATATGTGTAGCAATAAATGTTAAAATCGCTTGCATGTATTAGGACTTTTGGATAATTTTGCGAACGCGTCTTTAAATTCGTAATTTATCACGCTGACGTATAAGAATTTGTATATAAAAGGGATATTAACGAGATATCATGAGAGATATAAATATTTTGAGGTGCTTTCTTAATGTTTGTGATAATTTTATATGAAATTAATGTTAGGGGGCGCATATTATAGTAGTAAACTTTGACTTCGATCAATTCTTTAACTGCAGTGAGTTGTAGCTAATATAATTACAAAGATAATTAAACTTCAATCAAACGAAACGTTACAGTAATATTTTGTTTGATAAAACTACATCTACCATGTACTTAAAGCGGTTAAGCGTTTGATGATCGTTCTGGTGTAGTGGTGCGAGTAGTCGCCTTAATTCCGGAGGTCGTAAGTTCGATTCTCGCTTTTGGCAGATATTTGTTTCCGGTCTGGGTGTATGTCCTTGAGGGGTTTTCTACTGTACCTCGGAGAGCACATAACGCAGTCGGTCCTAGTTGTTATCATAGACACCTGATAATAATCGTTACTCGTGGTAAGGATATTATCCGCCAACTCGCAGTGGAGCAGCGTGGTGGATTGAGCTTCAACCGGTATTCTATATGAAGATGCCTTTGCTCAGCTGTGGGTTGTTTACAGGCTGATACAGTACAGTACAGTTGTTAGGCAGCTAAAGTATTCAATTAAGCCATGAACTACATATAGTTAGGTACATATATCACCGCTGGGTTGTTATGACGTCACGTTGGGTATTACTTCAACTTACAGAAAGAGTATTTTTTGTTTCAGACTGCTAGGCAATTCATTACTTTCACACCTGCGAAGTATTTCTTCCATTACAATATTAACATATACATTATGAATGAAATTATATAATAAATATATTAATATCTTGAGAATGATCTATAAACATAAAAGCGATAGGTTAACTTTATCCTTTAAATCACTTATCCCTTTTTTCACGATGCACTATTTTACAGTGCCACACCGTGCAATGGCATACTTCTGTACTACGCCGTACCGTAAGACAGCAACAATCTGTACTACACCGTACTCGTACCATAAGATAACGATATTCTGTACTACACCGTACTGTTAGACAGCGACACACCGTACTAGGCCGTACCGTAAGACATTGACTTTCTGTACTACGGCGTACCGTACTAGAGCATCATACTTTGTTACACCGTATCGTGCCACAGCGACTCTGTACTACGCAGTACCGTACAAGAAGGTTCTATATTTATTATTATTTAAAAGCATTTCTAAAGCAAATTCACACAAACTGAAATCGAAATATGATATTTATAACTGCAGCTAAAATTATTTCTAAATGCATTCATTTGTTCAAAGCTTTCATCTTTGTTTCCTCGGAAGCCCAATTACGTGTTGAGAACTCGCTCTCGTAGATAGATACCGCTCTGTGTAATTATTGCAGTTACCTTTGGAACACTTGAACGGAACGATGAAAGTGTTTTGTTTTTGCAATTTTCACTTATAGTTATTATGATAATCTGTGTGATCTAAATTTTGATATTTCTTTTTTCGTAACACATCTTCGGTTTTGAAAAATTTCGGTTTGAATTTCAACTTACATTGAGAAAAAAAAAATTTGTCCCGCTGAGTTTCTTTCGCCAGTTCTTCTCAGGTCAGAGGCTTCTTCTTTCCGAACTGGTGGTAGACTCATGACGTTCAGTAAATAATTGTAATAATTTTATGCTCAATAAAATATTTTGACTTTGACTTTGAACTCGTTCCGTGTAATACGAATTTGATACAAATATTTAAAGAATAAATAAGATTTAAAAATATTACAGTTTTAAAGTAAAACCCAATCAAAAACACGCGAAGTGAAACGGTTCGGCGCCGCGGCACGCCAACGTGACCTTACCTATAATATAATTTGCCACCGACCGAAGCCTGCTCGAGTCGCTTGTTTACAATTTAATCAAATTATTGATACGAGAAATGCTTACAAAATAAACAAACATTAGTTTCGAGCGATTATTCCGACAATTTAACAAATACGGCTCCAAACTAGCGTTTCCAAATTATTAAACAAAATTTACATAATCATATTTCAGCGTTTAGTCGGTCCCCCCGTTTCGGTTTTATTCATAACACCCTTCCGCTGATGTGGGCGCCATCGATATTATGATCCTTAGGCTTTCTCAAGCCGGACCCATTGAGAGCAGACCTCATGTATATCTCAGACAGACCCTCCCCTGCCCTTCCTCTGGCTTCCTTTGGGCCCGGGGGTCGCTTCTGATATAAAAATAAACATAACGCCAATTTCACTGCTAAGTTCGTGACACAAAAGTAGATCATTATTTATTTATTTTGACAGTTTTGATATTCTACTAATCTAATCAGTAAAATAATTAGTGTTTTAGTAGTAGGTCATGTCACAAATCACCTCCGAATAGAAGAATAGTTTATTTGAATTAGAGATATAGGAAGGAAAATAATAAACTAAAGCAATAACAAACTTACTGTTTCTAGTATGATTAAAATTTGATTTATTTTTAAATACCAACAATATTTCATTACAAAAATTTATAACCAATAAAATTAACGTTACAAAAAAAGCATCTCAGCCTTATTATACGACATTTTAAAAACCAATGTAAAGTAAAAATTAAATAATTACAAAAATAATCTTCACAATTACAAAACAATCAGTTCCGATCGCTCGGTGAGTCTCTCGAATCGATATCATAGCGATTTAATCGGAGCAGCTCAACGGATTACGAGTTGATGAGCAGCGGCTATAGGCCGACCTCGTCTTCATGCGAAAACTACTTGTAATCCCTTTTATTAAATTTCCAACTGAATTTCCATAGGAAAATAACAGCTGACATTGTTATATAATATAACTAGCAAACCCAGGGAACTCCGTTTCGCCACCAGATGGATTCGTTTTTTGTACCATTTCGTTTGGTGATTAAAAGATGAAGTAGTACATGCTACGTATCAGAGATGGCGCTGTATGTGAAAAATGATTTTCCCTGTTTTCCTGCTTTTCTGTTGAAACTTTTCCTGAATTTTGTTTGCTATAAGCCTCACGGAGCCCGAGACCTTTCCAACGAATGCAAAACCGTGGAAATCGGTTCATGCGTTCTGGAATTAAAGCGTCAGGAAGGAAAACCCGACTTATTTTGATATTATAGATATGTAATATTTTTTTTAACACACACACACGGTCGTCTGCTCCTAAGGTAGGCAACTTAATGCCTGTGTTCTAGGCAACAGCTGAATGATATATTGTGTAAATATATATTTTTTGACGTGATAACGTCTTGAAAATCGATGAATGCCGGCTGCACGCATGAAGAAGTGTCACGTGTCGCGAGCGAGAGCGCGGAACAAGCGATAGAGAGGCACGATCGGCCTAAGCGTTCGGCTTGTAAATGCAAAACAATAACGAAGATTGAAGGATCTTAAATACCACATATGTATATAAGTTGTAAATAAATTGTTAATAGCACATTGTTACTTGTAATTAATCTGTATAGGTAATTTAAGTAATAAAGTATTTGAATTAACGAGTGCAAACGAATGTTAATTTATCGAAAAAATGTAATTAATTGAATTAACTCATTCATTGTATTATACAAAATAATGATAATTCAGTGATAATAATTCAATTCCATTTATAAAAGTATGCAATTTTTCATCAATGTTTTCTTATGACGTTATCACGTAAAATTATCATCCGTAAACCGACTTTACAGAAGACCAATTTTTTTATTAAATAACATATACGTACATAATATACAAACACCAAGACTCGGGATGGGAATCGAACCCATGACCCTGGAGCGGATAGCAGGATCACTCTCAACTACGCCAACGGCCAGTCAAATTCATTTATTCATTGTCATTGTGTTCCTTATGTGTATCTATGGGCAAACAGTTTAATATTAACTTACTTTTATACTGCATTGGGTGATCTGATCCAGTTTATAAAACGTTTGAATCGACACTAGTTGGTTACCGCTTCAAAACCGGTCCAGCACTGATGTGATTTTCTTGTGCTGATTTTGTGTTTGAAATTCATATCATCCTCGATATTATAGAAAAAAGCGCGTTGAAGTTTATAAGTTTCCGAAGAAATTGTGAGACTTGTATATCTGTCAACTTGTAGTGAAGCAACGCGACTAATGAAGCTCTAAATTCTGTCATTTACAGGAGAAAAGTAAGTTTACATGCTTAAAGAGTTATTTTAATTCTTTTCGTTTTGTAATACTATTAAAATTTGTGAAAAAGAAAAGTGAATTAAATTGGCCAGGGAGTTTCCCACACTTTTTCAAACCCCAAACTACTTACTGATCTATTAATTTTATCAAACATTAATAAAAGCAAATTCTGATGTGAACTATATAATATAGAAGGAACAAAATAGCACTTAACAAAGTTATCCGTAATAGAATTACGTTCGCGGGAAACAGGTAAAGATTTAGTTAACAAGCAATCTTCCGCTCTTCGGTAACGCTTATGAATAGAATTTTATTTACAACTTTTAATAAATTATAATATTTATATAACTACGCGTTGGTGCAATGATCGTGTCAACTGATTAATGCGCTTGCAGTCGCGGGTTCGATACCCGCACATGACAATTGTATATGCCATTGAGTGCGACGCGCTTATTTGTTTATTTTTAGTTCTATCTTTCTTTAATGAAAATATTTAGATTATTATTTTGATAAAAAAATAGCCAGTTTCAAGCTAAAATTTTTGATAAAGAATTGAAATATTATAAAATTAAATAAATTTAGAACACGTTATCTGAATTAAAGACAAGTGCCAAGAGAGAGCATATCGCTATAGTTGGCACTTCGTTCGGGCACTGAACAAGCTGAAATAATATCTCATAACAATAACTGAACTGATCTGAATCAGCCTGTAAGCGTCCCACTGCTGGGCAAAGGCCTCTTCTCCGCGTAGGAGAAGGGTTGGAATTGTGCGCCACGCTGCTCCACTGCGGGTTGGCAGATAATATATAATGATAAGTAACGATCGCTATCAGGTGTTTATAACAACCGGGATCGAGGCCTTTAAGTAGTAAACCACCCACTGCTGAGCGAAGGCCTCTTCTCCATATAGAAGAAGGGTTGGAGCTTAATCCACCACGCTGCTCCGCTGCGGGTTGGCGGATAATTTCCTTATAATGGTAACGATCGTTATCAGGTGTCTATGATAACAACCGGTACCGACGGTTTTACGTGCTCTCCGAGGCACGGTGGGGAGACCCACATGGACAGACACCCAGACCGGAAATAAATATTTGTGCAAATACAAATATCTGCCCCAAGAGGGAATCGAAACCGCGACCGCTGGCGTTGAGGCGACTACTCGCACAATTACACCAGAACTGTCGTCTAATAAACTAACAATAACTGAAACAGGTATTTATTTGGTTTCAAACCTAAAAAGTCAGTTTTAAAATTATACACTCATTTGCAAAAAAACGGGCGGTTTCGATTTTCTTCCTGGCTGAAAAAAATAAAATACCAAAAAGGTTTTAATCATTTGATCATGTTACTGGCCAGTTATAAATGTGCCATAATGTTTATAAGAGTACATTCCAAATCCAAATTTTTGACTGAGCCTGGTTTTCAAAGAAAATAACTTTTAACTACATTTTGTGGCGCGAATTCCCTATAGTTAATATCGACTCTAATTAACTTTTTGTCAGTTTTTATTAAATTATCTGGTGTCCTTGACATTTAAAAGTATTGTTATTGCTGTTTAGCAATCTCGAAAATGGTAGATAAAGTGATAAAAGCGAGCAAAATTATTGCGCTGCTTGAAGAAGGTTGCAGTCAATGCTTCGTGGCTCAGAGGCTAAATGTGAGTCGGTCGACAGTTCAAAGGACCTGGCAGCGCTATCAAGAGACCGGTTCCGTCAAGAGAAGGCCTGGTTCTGGCAGAAAGACATGTACCGAACCACGGGATGATCGTTTTCTAGTTAGTCAAGCGTTGAGAAATCGCAAATCTTCTTATGTGGACCTCAAGAACACCCTCGAAGAAGTAAGAAATGTGCAAATTAGTCTATGGACGGGCAGGAGGAGGCTTCTCGCTGCTAATATACACAGTCATCGCCCGGCACGCGGCCCTAAATTACTCCGTGGACATCGAGTTGCCAGGCTTAGTTTCGCTCGAAATTGTGTGTCATGGACTCATGAAGACTGGGATAGGGTATTGTTCTCCGATGAAGCCAGGATATCTCTGCATGGTGAAGACCGACGTCGGCGAGTGCTACGTAGACGAGGAGAACGCTTTGCAGAGGCATGTTTTGAAGAAATCACACCTTATGGAGGGGGCTCTGTTATGTTTTGGGCAGGAATAAATTCTATGGATCGTACGGAGTTAGCCTTCGTCGAAAACGGTACACTGACTGGACACCGATACATAACGGAAGTTCTAATTCCTTATGCACAACCCGCTTTAACCGCTCTTGGCGAAAACTCAATTTTTATGGACGACAACGCTCGCGCCCACCGGTCTGGCGGTGTGGATGCGTATATGCTAGAAGTCGGAATTCGTCGTTTGGACTGGCCAGCTAGAAGTCCGGACCTCAATCCCATAGAGCATGTCTGGGACGTTCTGAAGCGACGAGTGAGATCAGTGCAGCCGGCTCCGCAGACCATCAGAGAGCTAAAGAATGTGATTACCGCGGAGTGGGAACGTATTCCCCAAGAAACCATAAAAGATATACTCACTAGCATGCCCAGACGAATGCAAGCTGTGATTTCAGCAAGAGGGGGTCACACGCAATACTAAACTTTTATCTGCTTTTAATGTATTCAAGAAAAACAAAGAAATTAACGCGTTTCATTTTTATTTAGCGAGCAGGTACAATCATAGTGTTTTGAGCTTAAACCTAACTAAAAACCTAATTAATTTATAAAAATTAATTAATTTATTTATAAAATTCTGAGGATAACAATACCTAATATTGTCAAACAAACTAATAGTAACTATAAAATAGTTCTTTGCTTAAGTGCCCGTTTTTTTTGCAAAAGAGTTTATGATATTTAAACTTATCTATGAAATAATTATCAATAATATGTATAATTATATGTAATGTTGAAATGGAACATCTTGGAAGTGATAAGGAATATACGCAAGCCGAAATTAAACGTTACGGATCTAAAGTAGTCGCAAATCTTTGACGACTCAATCGCGCAGTGGTCAAAGCTATTGACTGACTGACGCTATCGGTCGCAGGTTCGATGCTTGTCTTGATCTGGACGTTTGTGTTTGTGTAATATGTTTCCTGATCCGAGACTTAAATTTCACATCCTAACGGGGGCGTCGAATGCGAGGCGCTTACATTTATTACTTATACCGTATTTAAATAATAATTATCATAAAGTACTTTTTAAGCAAAAGTCTATTTTACTATTTCCTTTGATCGTTCAAAGTGTCTCTATATTAAAATTAAAAGCATAAATGTCACGTCCGAATAAAAGGTATTTTTAAAAAAATGTATTTTTTAGATGTTAATGGAGTTTGGGAATAAAGTGATCGCCTCGAGGTGCCTTAATGCCTACCTTTATTTATAAAATGAATCGTACTTGAATGAAATGACAAAAAATTAACCGCAGAGTTATGGCCTGTTTATTTTATATTTTAGTTTTATTTTTTTTTATTTCCATTTGAAGTCTAGTAAGTCTAGTATGTCGGACTCAGCACTCGGGGGTGCAATACCGCACTAAACCTCTGCGGGAAGCTTCAGCCGCTTTAATTGGTGGGTCCTTGATCTGCAGGCAACAGGATCCCTCCAGCGACAGGTTGGCCTCGACGAAAAGGCCAGACTTCTCATCCATGGGGTTAATGAAGTACACCTTGCCAGTTCCAAGTTTAATTACATCTTTGTGATCTTCTTCTTTGTAAGTGTTAAGTTAGGAGTAGTATTTTGAAATATAGACTAGCAGTATCTTTGTCTAACAGTCACATGGCTAAATTTCTCTACTTCCTCCACTAGACTTTTAAAGTACTCTTCTTAGCAGAACCGACAAGAAAATGAACATTAACTCTTTTTTTAAATGAGTCGTACAATGATTTTTCTATAAAAAATGTTTTTTTTATTATTATTATCATTAAAGAAATTGAAGTCCATCCTCCACTTGTTTCTATGTAAAAAGTAATCATTACAATTGAAAACCAACATAACTTCAATGTTTGTGTTGTTTTAGATAGAGAATTATTGTCTAAATTACGTCAACTTCTTCTATAATCAAAATGCAAAAAAGTAATCTTGACTGCATCGATCAATCTCTTTCATTCATTCATTCTGCGTGATATTTGCGAATTCATTTGTACTCCTTTAGAACTATTGAAAGCCATTAAACCAAATAAAAGAAGGAGTGAATGAACGAACCTTCTAGAATTTATTCCTCGTTTGCTGTAGATTCGATCGTATGTTATTATCGTATGTACTCGTTAATTTCGCTAATGTTTATTATTAATCATTTTAATGAATAAGCTTTAGTTAATATAATGTTGTGTGAGCGAAATTGAAATATTCGTCGCAATTAATTTACAAGAATAGTGTTAAAATTAAATTATTAAGCAATTTAATGTATCTGCCGCAAATTTGGCGATATAATTAATTTTATTACTAAGGTTAATTATTATAAAACATTTACGGGTCTTAATAGATTCAAACATTCGTGTGTACTGTTTGAATTAGTAGATTGTTTGTTAAGATTTTCACTATTAATGAATCTGTAGAAAAACTTAGAATTTCAAGTATCGATAGTTTTTAGGAAATATTAAAATCTGTGAATGTAATTATATTAAAATGTGCAATATGTTTCTAAAAATGTTCTATAATCCATTCGTAGGTGTATATAACACAAGATTCGATCAGAAACGAATTAAAACAGAAACGAAACTGTAAGAGGTGAGAGTGCCATGCTGCTTTGCAGCCGTATTGGGCCGGCAAGACTGGAGTGGTACCATTCGCTCACATGATACCGGCGTAAAGTAACAGCTATGCTGTCGCGTTTCGTGCGGTTTGTAAGTATCCGGTGGCCTATTGCCACTATGGGGGGAGAGGGCAACGCATCTGTATCCTCTTGTGCAGATGTTCATGGGCGTCGGTAGTCACCAAAAGGCTCCGACTGCTCATTTGCCCCCTATACTATAAAAAAAAGAAACCATGATCTTTGATAATGATGCTTTCATTTCCATTACATGTCCATTAGCTTCATGTGATTATTCTCTTAATTTTCTAAATTTATTCCTCCGTAATTTTTTTATTTTCTATTTGACTTTTTTTTAAACATACCGTTATCGAGATTTTTTTGCCGTTTTATTTATCAAGGGATGAAATCCTGATTGATGTTGATACTTTAAATTGACCCGGTTGTGGATCTGTCTTTGCATGTGGATGCTGCTTATGACTACCTATATTTAAGAACTTTCTTATGATCAAAGATTTTTTTAAGTGAAATTAGTAGATCACGAAAATATTGAAATTAAACAAACATACAAAAGAACTCTATTGTTCTAAATCAATGTATGAGTAATAAGTGTAGCCTTGCGAGTCGTTTATGCGACTTTTTATTATATTTAATAATTTCAAGAGATGCATATGGTGTTGGCGCGTCGCAATCAACGCGCGGTGCCAGACGTCGCTCAGCGGGCGGCGAGGCGCCTCGGAGTGTCTGAACTGTCCAAATGTAGAATATAATGTTGACTCCTGTGTATTTTAATGTTTGCCATCTCTACAGATACTATTTTAAAGAATATTTAGGTCGTAGAATTGTCATGTATTTGTTAAAGAGAAAAGAGAATGTAAGGACTTGGTAAGAAGTAGTATTAAGGAATTTGACGACTAATTAACATGTATACTAAACTATAAAAACTACCAATATTAATATTTATACATTTTTTGTATACTTCGATTCATCGAAAAACAAATCCGACAGTACTTTGATATTCAATCACGCTAAAACCTGCTAAATCGTTTGCAATAAAAAATATTACATAGAACGACCGTGTGAACGACCGAATTAGCACATGATTGATATATTTTTTTATTGATTTAGCCTGCCGATGTAAATGTATTAAAACCTTTGAAAATATAATGGAAAAATCCACCATCACATCAGCCGTTGGACGTCCACTACTGAATGTAGGCGTCCCCAATCATCTCTTAGGGGGTTTGTCAATACTAGTCACGCATGGCAGTCGTGTTGGTGTGCTCAGTATGCTGTATCAGGATATGGTGACGCTCCTGCCCATCATTATATTGGTTGGTGTACAGTCGTTCTTACCATTGCGGCATTAGTCGCCTTTTACGACATCTCATCAAGAAAGAAGTCGGGAATATTCTTTTTTGCGGGTCACCATTCGGCATTTGATTAATAAATAGGCTTTTTAATACTGAAATTCCTACGAGGTCGTGATTTATGCACGTAAGCCCGCGTGTTACGTATAGTCATAGAAGTTTTGTCTTAGGATAGCACAGAATTGGGTCACAAGTCGTTACGCCCCGTCATCGACAGCGACACACTGAGAACGGCACACACCAGGCGCTGGGCGCTGTGTGCAATTAGCACTGCGGACGCACACGCAACGCGTTTAACACGCAATTCGATGAGCGTTACAAGGTTATATTTAACTAGACTTTTAAAAAATGAGCAATTGTGTACAAAAAGGGGGAAAAAATTTATAACTAAGCGCCCACGTAACGTGTATTTTTTTTAGTATTTGAAAGACTGAAACAGGCTTTTTTTATTTATATTACTAGTCGCAGTGAACTGGTTACTGCATAGCAGAAATACCTCATACACGTGTTATCCCTAGGCAAACGACTTTTTACCTTGATAGGAATAATTTTGTAGTTAAATCCACCATGTTGCTCTAGAGCAGGTTGACTGATAATGTCCGTCCCAAGAATAACCATTACATCAAAAGGTCGTCAAGGTTGTCGAGCGAACTGGTTTGAATGGCGACTTTTTATTTAAACTATGCGCTTAGTTTAATTGTTAAACCTGCATTAAAAATTTTTAACACAATGGTGACCGTAACATTGAGTTGTAGTCTTCTTATATGAAAAGCTACTCGTATCATATCAAGCAAGATAAGTTAACATTTTAATTATTATATATATTTATTAATTAATGTATTATTGTATTTATTTCGTTATTTATTATAATACACTCAAACTCCACAAATCCGGATCGTAAGGCAGGATCACTGTTAGTACGCTAACGGATAAGCTATATCAGTCGATTGCGTATTAGACCGGTTTTTAAAACGCGCGTTTTAAGCCGCCCTGTGTGAAGCGTCACCCTCCGCCGGTCGGTCGCCGGTCGATGAGTACCGATCAGTCATTAATCTCACTTTGCTACTCGCGACGCGCGTCAAATGGAAAAGTTCCCGCCATTCTTCCGAAACCCTTCTTATGTAGTTCCGTTATTAATTGACTCCGTGACGAGAGTTTTTATTGTGATAGCCGCTACTAAGTCTTTGTAAGTATATATAACGGCTTGTGGACGTCCCACCGATGGACGTATTTTTACATCTTTAGCATAATAATATAATCAAATAAATTCGATCATTCGAGTTTGATTTTAAAGTTTACAAGCTCTTCATTTGATGAGAAAAGATTTAATTCCGTTTATCGTAATTCGTCACTTAATTTCAAAGTGGTTTTCTAAATAAAATATGTTTATATTTTTATTAATTTTTGACGACCGTTCTGGTGTAATGGTGCGAGTAGTCGCCTCGACACGCGCGAGAGCACGTAAAACCATCGGTCCCGACTGTTATCATCGACACCTGATAACGATCGTTACAGTAGTGAGTTATTTATAGGCTGATACAGTTCCTACAGTTAACGTTATTTAATAACATACAACGTGATATCATTTGATGCATCGTCGGGATGAAGCTTAAACCAAAGCAAATGATTTGAATTAGGATTCATGTATCAAATATCACAAAGATTTAATTGATAGCCAGCACAGGCACATTGTTAATGAATGTAATATTATAATCCTATCTCTCGTGATGCTGCGAAATCATAACTTAATGAATCGGTCAACGAAGCGTGTGCTCATGACATAGAAGATATGAAACTCGAAATTTATATATATACATATATATATATATATCTGCGTCACTTATTACAATTTTCGTACATGTTCTGGTGTAAACGCAACAAAAAAATTAAAATGGCCGCCATTTTGTAGGGGGAGAGATATGACAATGTAGGAAAGTGGATTTATCGAGAAAAATAACTGAAAAATTCCTCCCCTAAAATAACGGTATATCGTGTCCGGATAGATTGTATATCTTCTTGGCACTATTCCACGCGAACATAATTTATACCAAAATTGTCTGTAAATAATAATTAGATGAGTTTTACATTGTCAATATGCATATATTGTAAAATTTGGAAATAAATATTTTTCATTCCTTTATCCTTAGGCTTAATAAAATGAGTAAACAACAGAATGAAGTAGCGGGCACAACTAGTATTTGATATAATTACGAAAAGCGAATACAAAATATTTAGATAAGTTACACCGAAAGCGGCAAACAACGAAATACTTCAGCGACTCGACATCTTGCCACAGTTGACGTATAAAATACGAAACGCGAAAGGGAATAAGATTAAAATAAACATTTAAATGCTTCATAAACGCAGCCCTATAATAACGTATTATCTCTTGAGTCTACAGTGAAAATTAAAAATTGTCGACTGCAAACACAATTTGAGAGAGTAAACAAGTCGGGTTAGGCTTATCGCACACCGAGTCGCGCTCCGTCTGCGCCGGCAGTCTGATGAGGACGTGGAGTCCTGGAGATTTTGTTCGTTCTAATCCGATTTCGTAAAACGTTTATTTAATAACCCACCATATAGCTCTGTAATTTTTCGTGTACAGATGAATTCAACTTTTTTTACTATGTATAATGATTACACAATTATGGTTAACCTTAGAAAAAAAAAGCAGCCTCTATCTAATAGATATTGAGACCACTTTTCTACTTTTTAGAAGCAATATTCACTACATATCAGCGAATTTCAAAAACAAATTTATGAGTACTCACTAATACACATACACATATTCAATGGTCAAATCAGTGGACTCTGATATTTATATATTCATACATTAAATTATTGAAATTCCACTGATTCATGTTTAGTGAGTACTTGGCTAAAACAGAAATAGAAAAGTTGTAAAGTGTATAGAATTAACCATCTAAACTAATCTTTTTCCATAAACGTAGTGTCTCTTAATTTAACGTTAAGTGTCTCTTAGAAGTAAACTGTAAGTTAACTGCATTTGAATCTAAACTTAACACGGTACCAGGTGACGCAATGTCATTGAGGATTTTTCTCACATATGTTTAGCTTCTATGCCTATTAATTTGTTGATCGAGATACCTTTCTGCCTTTAAGCGACTGTGAGAAAGACTAAATCGACTAAGAAGCGAAAAAGTGTCGTCACATACGCCAAGTTATATCTATACCGTTTTTAGTCAAACCACTTAGACCTAGAATGCTGCTAGTGTAAGAGGATTACTAAATTTTTTACTCTATGACTCAAAAAAAAAAAACGTCTCACTCTCAACGGTCCCCAGTAGGATCTGAATCCTGTGTCAGGGCTCCGGAACCACACACAATACACAAGCACAAACGCCCAGACCACGACAAACATCTGTATGGCCTATACAAATATTTGTCATGTGCGAGGATCGAACCCGCGACCGCTAGCGCATCAGCCAGTTGCTGTAACAACTGCGCCAACGTGTCGTCAATCAATCTCTTTTGGTATCAGTAGGGCTAGTTAATGTTTAGCCCAGGTGATCGAAATTTAACAGAGAAATTTTGCAAGAATTCTTGCCACCATTTCATGCCTACAAGATTCTTATAATAATTATCTTTGTTTTGTTGATATTACTGAACTAAATCATCTTATAAGTGGCTCACTTAACCACGGCCACACTACATGCAAAGGCTTCTTCTACATGTAAGAAAAAGGGTTGGAGTTTTTAAATTATAAATTACAATAGTTTTTATTTGATATATTTATAAAAATAGTCAAATGTCGGTGGACGAATGGTCTAGGGCTAGTCTTTGTTGGCGTGGTTTTATCTCTGCGCTAATTAATCTCGAGATAACGGAAGAGGAGACCGCTCTAAGTTTCTTTTAATGCTAGAGCAACATCTGTGGAATGTAAGAGTTATTATTGTTTCATTGTCCCCCAGATATTTCTAGAATACATATTATCACAATAAAAAATATCTTGATGAGTATTTGAAATAAATTTTAAAACTTTCGATGAAGATCTTTACGCTGTTCTATCTACCGGGCTATATTTACTGAAAATAGTAATTACTCTGATATCCGGTTTGTAATTACCGGATATCAGAGTAATGCTTTTGTATAATTTACCTAAGTTCTTTTTATATAATAATAAATATGAATCCCAAGTGAAGAAAGTAACTTAAACAATGAGAAGGCCTGTTATTAAAACTACTCTTATGAGGTCAAGTAGAAAAGGAAATTTTTGGAAAGTATTATTATTTACTCTTTATCTCAGTCGATAAGAATATGTACTAAAACCAAATAGTTTGGTGAAGTAAATCGTTGGCTACTTGCAGTAGTCATTGCAATTGTACTGGTAACTTTTGCGCTAAGGGTAATGAGTTAGATTTCCTTGACGGATTTTTTTATAAAGATCATACCATTATTATGTCTTGTTCTCGATGTTGACGTTTATACTGTATGGGTTTTTGGACTCCGAAAAATTTTTTTTTCTTTTCTTTTCTTTTTCTAATAGAAAGCAGTGTAATAAACTACTAAGATAAATAATGACTTGAATCAATCGAAAGGGCAGACGAACTGGCCAAAAAGGCGGCTCTAACAAAAAAAACGGCCCCTGACTACGATAAAGTTCCAATTTCGTATGTCAGGAGGCAGACTGTTCGTTTGTGGCAGGATAAATACAATTCTAAGGGAACTGTTTCGATCATTTAATTTTAAGCTTTGTTTTTAAAAAGCCCTCAATTTCTTGTCGTATCAAAAAAAAAAAAAAAAACAATAGGCTCGCGAGCCGAGAGCCGAGCTCTCTTCAGAGAGCTCGCGGGATCTGTCACGAGAAACACCTGGACGCAGAGCTACAGCACGTCAAGCAGGTACTGCGAGACAACAATTTCCGAGCACCGTGTTAGCGTCACAGATTACGAAGGAAGAAGAGAGCCACAGTTGAGCGCCTGCCTGCCATACTACCTTATGTCAAAGGAGTCACTGACAAGATTGCGAGCGAATGCGAGCTTCAATCAAAACTTACTGCAAGCCGCCAACGAAGACGACTCAACAAGATACCAACCACTATATCAGATTTGATAAGCCACAAATTCTCGCTAAAGAACACCGATTCCTACCAAGGATGATTCGCGAGGCTATTGAAATCAAAAAACATTCTAATTTCAATAGAGAGGATGGTTGGAACGTACCACCAGCCTGGGAGCCAGTACTGAAATTAATTGAACCCAAGGAAAATAAGAACACAGCACGACTTCCAGACCAAATAAGTTCATTCTGCATGAATAGGAACGGTTAAAAGTAATAATTTATAATTGAATAAAAAGCGGTGTATGTAAAATTTTATTCATTATTCGAACACCCACCACCTCAGTCCCCCGAGATCATGGACGCTGTAAAGGGTCCGAAACGTCGGGAAATATTTTAAAATATTGTTAAACTGTAAAGTTTTAAATAAACGCAATAAAATCCGATATAGACTTTTAATTAAATATAATTTTGTTATTTACTAGCTATGCCCACGGCGTTACTCGCGCGTAAGTTTAACTTTAATATTTTGACGCGTAGTTGATGGGAGGTACATAGACAAATAATATGGGACAGTAGCACTGTTATTTTAACACAAAACTGAGTTGAGAATTAAAACAATGACGTTGAAAACAACATTAGTCGCGAAAACACGATCTACTAATAATCAAGGCGCCTCGTCATTGAGACGGCGAATCTTGACACAGCAAATTAAAACTGTCGTAATAACGTTCAGTGCCATTAATATTAATTATTGAGTATAATAATTATATGATATAAGACATTTGATATAACATTATTAACAGTGTTTGGGATAAGATTTAATTAAATGAACTCAGTTACACTAATCTCAGTTCACTTGCGCCATATTTAGAATTACAGTAACTTTAGCTAGAGTTAACTGGTTGTAATAAAATAAAGATTAAATATTATTTAACGATATGCTCACTAATTTTCGCTGTTTTTATAAACTGAAAACTTAGCAGTGATTACATTATGAAAGATACGTGAAATTGATATATAATGATACAGATATTTTTAGTAAATAAGTGCCATTGCAGGTATTAAATATGTTTATTGGAGTTTACTCCTTAAGAATCGATTTTCATATATAAGGCGCCCGGTATGAAAAAAATATGAGAGCTAAAATCTACTGATGAATGACCTCGTTACTTTTTCGGTGCGCGCGCACCTATGGTGCGGTGCGAAAGTAATGTTGCTCTAATTAATATTGAAAAATAATATTTAAAAATAAATGATAATTGTCAGATAATAATAATTACATAATTTATCAACATTCCTAATGAAATATTTGTGCACATCTGAAATTGACTATTGTGAAAAGTTTAATGTAAAATATTTCGCCGATTAGTTATAATAAATGTATATAAAATGAATAAATTTATATATGTATATTATTTTCATTAATTTGTTAATTTACCCTTTCATATGGTATTAATCTTATTTTCAGTTGGATAAACTCTTTTTGCGTATGTTTAGACAATCGTACTTAAGGAGTAAACTCCAGTCGTGCGTCGGAGCTGACACACACAATTTTTTTTTATTTAAAAGGCCTCTTCTTCGTATAGGAGAAGGGCTCTAGCCCGTAAACTCTAGTTTAATCCACAAAGCTGTTTCACTGCGGGTTATCAGGTATCTATAATAACGACCGGGACCGACGGCTCGGACGGTGTGGAAAACCGAAAGGACATTAACCCACACCAGAAACGATTTTTTTACTAGGAATCGAACCCGTAAGTGCGTAAAGGTCACTCGCCTACTACACCAGAACTGTTGTAATGTTAAATGCATTAAAATATATACTTTGTAAACTTTTTTAGAAACAGGAAAATATTTTCATGTGATCGTAATCGCAGTTCAATATTAACTCTCCTTTCAAGACGGTGGTGTACTGAATACGCATTAAATTTTCCCGTGTGTTGAGATAATGGATAAGAGACGGTTAGAGGTCGCGTCCTGTGAGACCGGGCGTTGAGCTCGTTACGATTATATTACACGATTAAATATAAATAGAGTCGTGTAGTAAAATTGTGTAAAAAAATTACAAACACAAATATTCATTATTCGTAATCGATAAACTTTGAAATTACTACATATTGTAAAACATATGTAAACTTTATATATTGTGTTTTTGTATCTCCTTGTAAATAAAACTGTTTCTTATATGTATATACATATAATAAATTCGTAAATTTCGTCTGTCTATGTGTTTTATTTTAGATTTTGTTTTGACGAAAAGTTTTGCACATGTCTAAAAACATTAATTATATACATTTCTACCATTTTTCGAAATGTCTGTCTGTCTGTTTCTAAAGTAATAAGTGTAGGTTAAAAAATCAACATGGAAATTATAAAGCATATCCTGAAGTATCATTTAGTTTTTATTTCATCGAAATTGCTTCACTTTATTAAAAGTAATACCTAGTAATTTTAATTTTGTATTTTGAATGACGACGTGAAATAGAAAATGGTAGGTAAAATGGTAGGTAAGTACATTGAAATGTGATCCGAAAAAATGCAATAACGTTGTGAAAAATAATGTTATGAAAGATTTAATTCATAATAATTAACAGTTTATATTTATATTCAAACATCAGTAAACGAAAAAAGGCGAAAAAATTGATGTCAAAATGTCCGATAGCGTTTTATTTTTACAACATTTTGAAGTACGATACTATTATAATAGATGGCGCTGATAGTGTTTTTTTCAATCGCGTTTAGTTAGTAACTGTACTAACTAAACGCGAAACAAACTACTGAGTTAGTGCCTTCAATTTCCTCACACAACTACAAACTAAAGTAAAAATTATGTGCAGGTGACGCTGCGGGCACAGCTAGTGTGATATAAATGGCTTTTAAACCTTATTTTATATAATAATTCAGATAATTATTTCGTTATTAGAAAGCCACATTATCTAGTATCATTATAAAAATCGTATTAATATTAAAAATACGAATTTTTTATGGATAGATGTTTGTTATTCTTTCACGCAAAAACTACAGAACAGATTTAGATGAAACTTTACAGTAATATAGCTTATACATCAGAATAGCACATAGGCAACAATTTATAATATGTGTGTTTCGACTAAACCGCAGCGCTTAGGACCTTTTTTTCGCGAAAATTCACTAAAGTGTTGTCTGGGAGCACTCTGCGAGCATGGAGGGACGTTTTTTTATAAGAGCCTTTGTTACCAAGCTGTTGCAAGAATTTGATACGGATAGTCTGAAGCCTGAGGAAGGATATAGGCTACTTTTTGTCAATATAATAACGCGGGCGAAGCCAGGGGCGGAAGCTAGTGTTATAAGTGCAATGACTAAAATTTGATACGCAGATAGGTGGTGACCTGGAATAACACATAGGCTTTTCACCCTTAAATAATAAAAAGTCACGCGGGTAAAACCGCGAAACGTAGTCAGGCTATAAAACATCGAGCTATGACCCATTGTAGCGAAACAGTAACTTTAGACGTTAAAAAACTAAAACCGTGAGAAATTCATCAAATTAAAAGTGTTTTCCTAATTGGCAGTTTCATCCTGACTTTACATTCGTTTTTGTTTAAACTCTTAGAAATGGTGAAGAAGGAAACGGAAGAGTTTGTTGTTAAGTTTGAACGCGCTTATCTCAGCATCTATTGAAGCGATTTTAAAAACCTTTTTTCTATTAGAAATAGCTAATATATTAGAAATATAAATAGCTAGTCTGTATTTTAAATAATGTTAATAGTTATATGATATTACAGTATAACTCTTAAGAGTTGAGTAGTTATCATCAACATTCGTGTCAGGATGACTATTCATTCATACATAAGTACATGAATTACAGACACCGAGCTTAGCCTTTCACTATTATTGAGATGTAGAACGGGACAATTTTATTAGGTTCGACTCCATATAACACTATTTTTCAAAACCGTTCCGGTATAGTGGTGTAAGTAGTCACATAAACTCCGGCGGTCGCGGTTTGATTGCCACTCGGGGCAGATATTTGTATTTATGCAAATATTTGTTTCTAGTTTAGGTGTATGTTCTTGTGGGTCTCCCCACGGTACCTCGGAGAGCACTTAAAGCCATCGGTTCCAGTTGTTATCATAGACACCTGATAGGGAACTAAGCCACCAACCCGCAGTAGAGCAGCGTTTTCCAAAGTACTTTTAAATTGATAAATTTAATAATTTTAAGTACGTAAAGCTCCCACCGAAGAAAAGATGTCAAGAAACTCTACAATTTGTTTTAGAATTGTATAGGTATACAATCCGGTGTTCTTTAACGAAAGTCGGTGCTACTGAGCCCACGCATCGTTATCGTCTACATAATCTTATATCAAATAATAAGCTACAGATGGCCCACGCGGTTACACCTGCTTTGACATTTAGAGTTACCAGAGATAGACAAAATTGTTTAGCGAATGGCGTATTCAACTGTCGACATTCAAGAATGTACTTATAAAAACGTCAACTACGTTACCAGGTACTTCTTCTTGAGGTGCCATCTCCTACCGGAGGTCAGCTATCATGTTGGCTATTCGGACCATACACACAACTGCGCAGAATAAAGATCGAGTACTCAGTCCAAACCATGTCCGGAGATTCTTAAGCCAAGAGGTCCGTCTTCTTCCAGGGGGGTCTATTTCCTTGTATCTTTCTTGTACCAGGTGCCTTATCGAATATTAATGTAATTTTCATAAGTTTTGTCATAGAGGAATTTACAACCGTTCTGGTGTAGTGGTTACGAGTTTGATTTGTACATGCAACAAATATTTAAACAAATTTATTAGTCTGGACCCACCGTGCCTCGGAAAGCACCTCTAGCTGATAGAGCTCCAACATTTCACACTCCTATATGAAAATGAGTTCTTTGCCTAGCTAACGCTAATAAATTATGTATATACTATGAGTTTAAAGGCCCGTAGTTTAATACGCACTTCTTTATTAAGCGACCCGAAAGAGTGGTTGCCGCCATGCTTAAAAAACTACACAGTATCAAGAAATGTTCAATGAGTCGAAGTGTGATATTCTGTAATACATGTAGTTACATATGTAACTACTCGCGATTAGCGAACAAAAAAAAAAAAACGAATAAAATAACTTCAATTTTTGTGTTAATAAAATATATTTATATAATTATTTTTCTTCGAATCTGCAAATAGAATGTTGTACATTAAATAGATTCAAATGATAGGAGTAATAAGATATGTTTCCTATAAAATTCTTAGTCTAAAGTGTCTGCGATGTTTATGATGTCCCAAATAAATATATTCTTTCTTTCTAAAATGTGTATATAACAACTGCGATTGAACAGAATCGTGGATTAAGCTACAACACTTCTCCAATATGGAGAAGAGGCTATGCCCAGCAGTGAGACGATTAAAAGCTGAATCGGTTTAATTCAGTTAAATCGAATATCCCATCTGTGTTATATGTAACAGCGAATAACCTTGTTTGAAGTTAATTAAAAACACAATACATTTTAGTTAAATGTAAATTCTACTTTATCACAAAATATATAAAAATGGATCGCATATAAGAATCCATTTTAGAATTCTAACATCAAACTTGCACTCATGTATCCCTTAACAGATTTCAATGTGCTCGATAAATGGAGAAACGCTCAATTTTTCATGTTTGCATACACTCAACCACACGAACAAACTCAGCACGCGTCACGCCACTGTAGCCTCTACGTCCTGTGTCATTAGGGACAATATCAGCTGGCATCTGCATATATGACGATATTGTCAAACATTGAATTTTTTACGCTTGAAACGTGAGCTGACATAACTTACGATCCCCTACTTTCTAATACAAATATTGTATCACCGTTAATAACTAAGTTAAATCTATTGTACTTTATAGAGTTCGTTGTTATGCTATCAATTTTAAATTGGACATATTAACAATCACATCAAGTTTTTTTTTTAAAGATTGGAAATGCAAGAGCAACCTCGATATCCCTCTATTCCCCTCCGCACCTTCTCGGTGCCACTCGGTCATAGGCTGAATACTCCCTGCATTTCACTGCCCCAATTCTCCAAGCGTCGATACCTCCTTGGACACACCACTCCCGGTTGGATGCCTGAATGGCGGCAATCAAGGCGGATCTGTTACTACATGCCATGCGATCCGGGTCGCCACAGTCAGCGACAGCTAGAGAAACATCGCTGGCCGTGTCCAGGGTAGCCATGATCAATGTAGAGTTGACCATGATTGGGGTAACCACAGCGCAAAACTTTGTCCTCAGCGTCCCGATGCGCTTTCGCGCCCACCTGTCGGTCGTTACCCAGAGCCAGCACTAATGGTTCCAAAGTTACTGCTGACTATGTTGCCCAGGATGCACCACAAGGAGGTCACCGACACAGCACCCCAACAATCACATCAACCTAATTTAAAATTTTGTTACTCATTTCTATTATGATTTAAAAGTACTTTCGATTTGGTTATACAAGTGTTTATAAGCTCCATTTATTTAGCGGCCCAAATGGTGAAATTTAACCTCTTAAAAAGTGGTCAGATCTAGTCACTCCGGAAAAAAAACATCTTTTAGAAATTATATATATGAAGGTCATTCTTAATTCAAGTGTACTTTGCTACTGAATTGAACTGAACCGTTCTGGTGTAGTGGTGCAGGTAGTCGCCCTAACGCCGGCGGTCATGGGTTTGGGTTTGAATAAATATTTGTTTCCGTTTTGGGTGTATGTCGAGAATGTTATGGTGGGTCTCTGCACCGTGACTTGGAGCGTGTAATGTCTTTGATCCCGCTATCTTGAATAATTGATATCGATTGTTGCTCATGGTATAGAAATTATCTGCCAACTAGCAGGAACAGCGTGGTGGATTGAGTTCCAACCCTTCTGTATGAAGAGGCTTTTGCCTAGCAGTCATCTCACTGCTAGACTCTGTTACAAGTTCATTGAAATGAAATGAAATGAAAATATTTATTTCGTCATAAGGTGATTTTACACACTTAACGAATGTCAAAAAAATTTCATTTAAAACTGATACGTCAAATGATTACAAGTTAATGTCTCGGTAGACATAACATTACTATTATATCATCGGCTTTATTAAGGTTACGATAAATAACTTAATCTAATGTCCCTAGTGTCGGCCGAGAGGGAAAAAAAGCCGGAGGAAAAAAATTCTCGGTAGGTACTCTTTTAAAAATTAAACGACATCATACAAAATATGTGAATAATGCACAGTATGACCATAAAATGATCACCACAAACACGAGACAGCCAATCGTATATGCCATTCAAATCAGTATCTATGTATTGATCTATAATTTTCAAAACTAATTCCCAAATATATACAAATATCATAACGAAGTCATCATTACATTATGTGCAATTTCAAAATGAAAACTATGTTTTATTTACAAAAAGAAAATTTTGTATATATCCAGCACATTTACTTGTATTGTAACAGCCTTTAAGCTTCCCACAACTGGGTATAAGTCTCTTCTTCTATGAAGGAGAAGAATTGGAGTTAAGCTCAAACTACTCCACTCCACAGAGAATAAGTTTCAGAATATCTTCCGTCGGTGTCCTAAATGTTTTTCTTGACAACCGAACATGTTTGTGATTTTTGACTAGCCCGTTGGCGCAGGCGGCAGTGACCCTGTTTTCTGCTTCAGGGTTGTTGGTTCGATTCCCGCCTGAGTCTGGGTGTAATATATATTTATTTACATATGTATATTTATTTAAAAAAATGTATATAAGTCGGCTGTTACCTAAAACACAAGCATTAAGTTGCCTTTCTTAGAAATAGTCGTGTATGTTAATCACAAAAATAAACATAAAAAAATTCAATAATTGTGACTATTAACGATCGAGTCGATACCTGCTGCGTTGGGACGAGATGAAAAATGATACTTACATTTAGTATAAACCGGCCGGCGCCGGCTGCACCGACATCGCGACAATATTCACCCGGGGCCGTGTCACGAGGACTTGTTCCAGAGACTTTGTTACAGTTTTCGGAGCATTACACTTTAATATGTCGGCGCACAATGTACCATCATTCGAAAGCGAAAAGATTATGTTAATTCGGCTAAATATATACTTTATTCCTCGATATTGAACGGGATTAATAGTTATGTTTTTTTACCAAGGAAAGTATGTATTCGACGCGTCTAATTTTTTTCTACAGTTAATCCGTATACAAAAATGGAACCATTTTATTACACAAATAATTTTAGAAGAACAAGGATAAAAGTTAAATATAAGCTAAAACAAACTGTACTATGTTCAAAAACACGTTTTACAGTATATAGCGGAAATCGAGCCCACAACCATCGGTGCTGAGGTGACTACTCTTAGCACTACACCAGAACGGTTGTCTATAAATATAAATCGCCTCTTTAGAAGAATAACGTGATCTTTTATAAACCACAAAGTTACAGGAGAGCAATTTCAAACATTTAAGAGTTGGTAAATTCTAAAATATTGATAATTTTACTGTAGAAAAATAATTAAATAGTTAGTAAAATTATCAATATTTACAATTTATCAACTCTTAAATGTTTGAAATTGCTCTCCTGGAAAGTTGTGGTTTATAAAATATCACGTTATTCTTCTAAAGAGGCGAATATGTGTATATAATAATGTTGTAACATCTGACTCACTACTGGATCTTTTTTTTTTAATGAGTACTTGTACTCGGACATATATAACAATAACTCACAATTTAATAGAGACGGTAGGACAGACTTTTCAAGTTCTTAACTTGTCAAAAGTTTTGTACATCTTATTTAACTTCTTAATCTACTTCGTTAAAGTAACGATTTATTACATTCTCTCATTCCTTTAATTAGGAAATGAAAGAATTAACAAAAAAATTAAATACAGTTTAAATCAAAACTTTTAATATTGATTTAGCTTGCTAATGTAAATCTTTTTAAGCGTTTAAGTATTTATGTATGTGCTGTATAATGGAAAAATCCACCACCACATAAATGGATATGTATCGTATTTTAACATTTCTTTGACTATTAGTAAATTACGTTACTCACAAGTCAGTAGTAACAAATGTCAGTCGAATATTATCTTTCTTAAATGAACAAAATGGTAATATAATTGACTTGATGTTAAATTCAAAGATTGAAGTTGTTTTAATATTTAAAGTTTTAGTTGTTAAAAAAATATAAACCAAAAGTATTTCACATATTTTTAACTGACTTAAAAAAAGAAAATTACACGTAAAATCCAGCCGTTAAATCTCCACTGCTGAACTTAGGCCATCCCCGTGTACTATAAAGGTGTTTACCAATTGATATTATTATATTAATGATAAGGGGTTAACCGTTATCCCGTTATTTATATTTTTATATAGACGTGATTGATAATCAAAACTGACATGAAATAATTTCACGATGCATATACATTAAGGAAGGTGGAAGGGGACACCTAAATGGAAACATTCGCGTTTTAATTGAGCAAAATCCGCGGGTACACTTGCCTGTCATCTTTTTTTAAATAAACAGGATAAAAGAAGTAGAAAAATTCAATTATCTGCACATCAAAGATTTATCTACGAGTATCTACCGATCATCGATATCGTAACGTCAAAGAAACGTTAAAATACGATAATATCTAGTGACAGATGTTAGCGTAAAAATAAACTAATAACTTTTTCCTTTTATGTAAATGTTTATACAAAATTTTCCTTATCGTATTCGCGTGGATAAGAGCTCAAAAATTAAGCAAAGTTTCGCGATATCCTATACTCTTAATAACTATAGAACTACTCTTAAGATGGTACAGCGAGCAGGTAGGAAGCAGCGACGCTCGCTAACGATCGTTTTTATGCCATGTACTTTTTTTATCAAGTCAATCTACCCGCAGACGGTCGTTACTCGATGGCTTGTGGCATTTCGTTGATGTATATATTTTAAATTCGTCTCTTGGGACTAAACCTTAATGGAATTATAATAATATGAACATATATCTATATCGAAAAAGAATTAAAGTGCTTAAAGATGATGTTATTGTGAAAATTAATTTTCAAAGAGTAATCGTCATTTTATAATCTACACGAATTGAACTGAATCAGCCTGTAACGTCCCACTGCTGGGCAACGGCATCTTCTCTATATAAAAGAAGAGTTGTAGCTAATCTACTATGCTGCACCAATGCGGCTTGGTGGATAATTTCCCTACCATAAGTAACGATAGCTACTAGCTGAGTCTCAATTAGTTTTGAAATTCGACACCACAGCGATTTCTCACAATCGCATAAGTTACGTAATAGTTCATGG
Source organism: Euphydryas editha (assembly GCA_036937285.1). Lineage (NCBI taxonomy): Eukaryota > Metazoa > Arthropoda > Insecta > Lepidoptera > Nymphalidae > Euphydryas > Euphydryas editha. The sequence continues at coordinate 13,387,748 of JAUPFZ010000027.1, read as the reverse complement.
GACCGTAGTTGGCATTACGTCCTCTCTGAACCAAGGTGGGGTGACCCTAAAGGACATATATTCTAGATATATACATTTTTTGAAACGCTCGCCAAAAGATAAGTTCAAATCTAAGGCAGGGCAAGCGTGGCGGGTTAATTAACAATATTTATATTATAAAGTAGGACGAGGCTTTTGTCCAAAACTGGGAAAATTCCAGGTTGTTACACTATACTAATGTACCTGTAGTATATTATCAATATGTCGGTATAAAGTTATTATTACTAGTAATTTTATATGTATACAATTACGATTACATAGTTCAAACAATCTAAGTACAAAGATACCGTAACAAAGAATGCAACAGCTGTGTTACAGAGATTATTTAAATCGCCTTAAAGAAAACCTGTGCTGCTCGAAAGGTTCATTTTACTCCCGACTTCGCTTATATGTTAATGTCAATAATGTGTGTAATGTATATGTGAAGAAATGACTCAGTCTCACTCCTATCGAGATTCGATACTTCTCAAAATTGTTGAAATTTATGATTACTCTTCTGCCTCTTAAAGTCGTGCCGTGTTTTTTATTGCCTTCATTTTAATAAACAGTCTTTATAATGGGAAAATACTTCAGGTAGCTCCTGAGATTAGCATGCCAAACAGTTAAAATCTTAAGCTGTTTTACATTAGTGATATATTTAAAATTACATTTGGGTCTAGAGAAGTGTGAATGGTTCGAAGTCACGAATTATTCATATACATAGAATCGAATTGAAACTTTCGACTAATTCAAAAGTTCAAACCTTTTCGAATAATGGGCAAGTTTTCGAATATTTCGAAATTTAACGAAATTCTTTGTCTGGTGCTGCTCCAGACGAATAGAGTGAATATATATTTTTTTATAATATTTATTTATTTATTTATCAAAAAAATTACAGTTAAACAAAATATAAAAATTATCTTCAGTTTAAAAATATTCTTGCTGAATTAACTTCTGGTGCTGAACTAAGGTAAACCTGTGTCTCAGCTAAGATAGATCATAAAGATATAAGATATTCGAACAAAGAAATTTTTTTTCGATTTTTCTATCGACTTTTACAATTAATAATTTGACTTATGGTATGTAAAAAGAAAAGAAAAAAAAAGACCTTTATGTAGGCCCATTTTTTTCGGTTATCGTTTTTAATTTGATAATCAAATAATTTTTATTTGAAATAACATCATTTATTTAAGTGTAAATAAATATTAACTCGCCAATCATATTTATACCTACATTAAATAAATACGCAATATACTCAAATCCATTATCGTTACGCACACTTCTCATATTCTAATAAATTAAAAAATATATTTTCTTTGATTATTTGTTAGATTTTGCTGAAAAATAATATAACATGTAACTAGTTATTTCGTAAAGTTTAGATGTAAAAAATAAATAAAGGGATAGCTGATGTTATGTGGTTACTGCCGCCCGGACCTCAGTCACATTAGAGGAGTTGCCGGCTTTTAAACATAATATTATGACCATGTGTAACTTAAAACTGACCTCAATGCTGTAGTCGTGCAAGGTAACTAGTCTTAAAGTTCGCTAGCTATTCCAGCTGATTCTCCTTAGGTTTTGTAAGTCACAAAAGCTAACTCGTCTTAAGACTTGCTAGTCGCATCATCGGAATTCTCTAAGTTAACGAATTTCCAGATACGTTTAGCGTATAAAACATTGTTTAACTGTAATTTGAAATAAACGCGATAAAATCCGTTTTTAGACTTTCAATTAAATGAGTATAATTCGCGTAAATATAAGAGAACAGTACGTTTAGCTAACCGAACTGAGCACTGAACCAGCCTGTAAACGTCAAAACGCTGAGTAAAGGCGTCTACTTCATATAGGAGAAGGGTTGATGCTTAATCTATCCCGCTACTCCATTCCGATTCCCGCAGTCTTCTCCGAGGAACTGTGGAAAGATCGATAAGGGTATGTACTCAGATCAGAAAGTATATTTATATATGTATATACAAATGTATGAGCCGAGCGGAAATCGAACCCGTGATCGCAAGCGTTAAGGCGGTTACAAAAACTATTACACCATATATTAATATAATTTTTTTTAATTCAATTTTATATTTGATATGAAAAAAAAAACGACGAATTCACGAACTCGTAGTAGCGAGCCGAAGTTAGTCAAATATTTGAACGAGTATTAAAAAGTAGATACTTTGACTCTCAACAAATTAAGACGTAAACGGTGAGGCCGTTTAAGGAAAGTTAACTTGTCTTTATTAAAAGATACTGAAAAAAATCATAAAATTCATTAATTTGTAACTTTTCGAGACATTAATTAAAATAAAATAATATCGTTTCGTACGTTCAAACTAGTGGGTATAAACGACGACCGTACCGGTGCGAGTAGTCGTCTCGATGCGGTCGCGGGTTCGACTCCCGCTCGGGGCAGATATTTGTACTTGTGTATTTGTTTATGATCTGGGTGTTTATTCTTGTGGGTTACCCTATTGTGTCTCGGAGAGCACGTAAAGCCGTCGGTCTCGGTTGTTATCATGGGCACCTGGTAATGATCGTTACTCGTGGTAGGTATATTATCCGCCATCCCCGGAGTGGAGCAGCGTGGTGGATTAAGCTTCAACTACTTTTTCTACCTTGTTTACAGGCTGATACAGTACAGTGCAGTGTGTATATAAGATAGCAATTTTTTTTTTAAAGTTAATGCTAAAGTTTAAGTTATGTTAACTGGAAATAGTCAATTATTACTATTTTTGGAATTCTTTTCGAACATAGGTCACAATAAATACATACGAGTAGGAACAAAGACCAGATAAGTATCAATGATAGTAAGTGGTAAGTAATGAGCAAAAAGTAATAACAACATATTAATATAATACTAAACTTCTAAGGCTTCTGTTGTTCTTGTTTAGTGTCCTCATATTTATAATAATTCTGACTTAAACATAATATTCTGGTAAACTTTTTAGACTGAAAATCTATATACTCAGATCAATAAAACTTTACTGAGAAAAACAAGATTCTATCCAAATTAATATTAATGTATAATTGGTTTTAAGTTTTTGTCTATACGTCTATATGGGTCATAAACAAAAATCGAAAAAAAAGTGTTCCTTCAACATAAAACCGTTATCATGGTAATAAATTTACAATAACTATTTTTAATAGTTATTCGTTATTGATATGGTATCTAGTTTAAAAAAATGTACAAATAAATGCAAGAAAGATATTTTTTTTCTGTTTCTAAAACTTTCAAAATCTCCTTCTGTAGACTGTTCGCATGCTAAGTAGTTGAGATTAAGCGTCAATAACAAATACAGTTTATTTTTTTTATACTGTTATTTCATTCCAAAACATCTAATATATTATCAAAAATTATGTTACACAAAATAATAAAAATAAAATCTTTGTAAAATGTGATTTATCGTATTTAAACAAGTCGTTCGCAAAATGTAGGTCTACTCCTGTAGACACATAAAACACACAGATAATTGATTAAACGGAACGCATCGAAAATATTTTGTTTCTTCAGTTGGTAGCAGTGCGTTCTCTTTCATTTGCTCGTTTTAAATTTGACATTTTAAATTTATCATTGAACAAGTTTTCGGTCAAGATCAGTGTTTCTCTTCTGTGCTGAGTATATCTAAGTAAGTACCCTTTTCAAAACAATAAAAATATCAGTATATCATATACGGCAGGGTGGCATGTGGCATTATATTATTACATAAGTTTTAACCTCTTGTAGTGGGCCGCCATCTTTGCTTCTGTTACAAAATGTCTCTCCTGTAGACATCTTTTCTGTAGATCTAGTGTCTACAGAAGAGATGCATGTCTACATAAGAGAATTAACAAGGAAACTTCGGTACAGATTTATGTCATATTATAGTGTCAATTGTGTTATATTGACAGAATTATATTAAATAAATAGTCTGTGTAAGTGTTGTAATATACAAGCTATATTTAGCACAACTGGCTATATTATATCCCGTAAATTATGCTTTTAAACATGAATTAATATGTTAATTATTTTAAGCATAATTTAAATTAAATTATAATTATTAGTTACTAACTGTTGCTCGCGGCTTCGTTTGCGTGAAGATTTTGATGTAATTTTTCTGGTATAAATATAACCCCATGTGTTTTTCCAGGCTATAACCTATCTCTGTGCCAAATTTTATGTAGATTCTTTTCATAGTTTTTGTGAAAAAGTTACAACACATCCATCCTCACAAACTTTCGCATGTATAATTAGTAACACTGTTTGATATCAGACAGACCATTAGCGCGCCTGTCATCAATCGATATCATGTAATTCCTTGAAATGCATGGTGTTTTCGCTCTATTGTTTCAGTAATTATGCCACAAAATAGCAGACCAAGAAGTCAGTTAACTGAAGAGGAAAAAATGAAACGTCGACGCGAACAGAAAAAAATTAGCATCCGCCGTGCTCGAGCAAAAATGGATGTGGCAGCTCTTGAAGAAAGAAGAAGAAAAGATAGGGAAAAATACCAAAGAAAAAAAAAATGGTGAAATTAAGTCCGTAAAAGACTATACACCAAAAGAATTGAGGGACATGCGAAAAATATGGAGAGAAAAAGCGAAAAAGAAACGGGATAAGGTGAAAATGAAGAGAAAAGAACTTCAATTTGTACAAGAAAATACACCTTCAACAAGTCCTTCTTTTTCACGTATACTTGTTGGAAGAGCAGCGGCCACTCGTAATAGACGACGACTTGTTGCAGAAAACAATTATTTGCGAAAAAAAGTCCTTGAATTAGAATCAAAACTGGCTAAATATAGAATGCGATGTACAAGAGCAACTCAAAGACAGGAAAAACAGAAAGAAGGACCTAAAAGAAAAATAAAGTCAATGAAGTCTCAGGAGATACAAAAAGCAATATATGACTTTTTACTCAAAGATGAACATAGCAGAGTGACACCCGGAAAAAAGGAAACAATTACACGAAGAAAAATCAAGAAACAAATTCAATTTTTAAATGAATCACTTTTAAATTTGCACAAGCTATTCGTTAAAAAGACTGGTATTTCTATTTCTTATCAAACATTTCGAAGAAATCGTCCATTTTGGGTTTTATTTCCCAAGGTTGATGCAAGAAGCACTTGTTTATGTGCCATTCACACAAACAACGATTATATCATTAAATCACTGTATCATTCAAAAATAATTCCATATGTGTCTATTTCTGCTTTGTTAAAATCTTTGTGTTGTAATAATACCCTAAAAGTAATTTGTTTGGAAAGAAGTTGCTCTACTTGTAAAGATAAAAGAATTCTATGCAATAATTTCGCTGATAACGATACTTGTATTTTACGAGAGATGGATAACGAAAAATGTAACTGTTATTGTCAAAGGAGAAGGTAAACAATGCAAGAAAACAGTAAAAGAAAAAGTACAAACCACCAAAAAGACTCTTGTACAAAGATTATACTCAAACTTGCCAACTTTAATGAAGCACGTTGCTTATATGATGCATCAATTTAAGCCGTTGAAAATATAAAATCACAGCTAACACCGGTAGAAGGACTTCTCCACATTGATTTTTCTGAAAATTATCACTACAAGTATGGCCAAGAAATCCAGTCTGCACATTTTGGCGGTTCAAAAACACAATTATCTTTACACACATCAGTCTACCACTTTACGCAATTAGATCCTCCGAACAATTATGTAGAATATACTTCATTTTGCACCGTGTCAGAAAATGTTAGGCATGATCCAGTTCTCATCTGCGTCCATTTACAGGCATTAGTTAATAGAATAAAAGAGTTGTCTCCAAATTTGAACAAGTTGCATATTTTGAGTGATGGGCCTTCTACACAATACCGTAATAAATCAATGTTTTACTTGATTGCTTCATACTTAGGCAAAGTATTTGGCGTTGATTCCATCACCTGGCACTACACTGAAAGAGGGCACGGCAAAGGTGCTCCTGATGGAGTTGGTGGTTGCGTAAAAATAATTTGTGACAATCACGTTGCCCGAGGCCATGATGTGGCTAGTTTGGATGAGTTGATTTTATGTTTGACTAACTGTTGTAAGGGGATTGAAGTTTATAGGATCAATGAAACACTAGTTCCTGAAATTGAACATATATTAAGAAACAGCGCTACACAATCTTTTAAAGGTACATTAGGAGTTCACCTGTTATCATGGAGTGTTGATGAACCTACTAATATCCACGCAAGACGACTCAGTTGTTTAATTTGTGCTCCTAGTGAGATTTGTCGACATTATGAAATGGGTCGAATCCAAGTAAAACAGATGAGGGATTTGATATTGCCTAACACATCTAGAGTCATTAATACTTCAAATCCATCCTTGCACAGTATTTCATTAAAATGCTCTGAAAGATCAGCTTCATCTCTAGACATATCTAGGCCCAATTCTCCTATAAGTCCAACTACTTCTAATGCTCCTACTGAGCCTAATTCACCGGGATTCTCTGATATATTTACACCGGATAATTCTACCAAAATATTTAAGCAAAATGTTAGACCTCGGAAGAAAAGATTGTTTTCCAACGAGTCTAAAGCATCCTATGATTCACCGAAAAAAAAAACCACCAAAGAATTTTATTTGGGATGATTCTGACTCAGATAACATTTTTAATATGACTACAGAAGGTATAATCCTTTCTGTGGATCTTGGTGTTCTTACTTTTTTTTTTTTATTGAAATGGTAAATTTTTTTGATTATATCTTTATTTAAAATGAAAAAGAAGTCGATTTTGAGTAACCCTTTGCTTTTATTTAAAATTTTCTAAAAATGTGATTTTTTTCGAAAATATCTAAGTCTGATCTATTGTGATATTATTATAATAAGATTATTAAACCAATAAACATTAGTACATAATTTCATAGCAATGTATGGAGTTTTATTATCTTGACTTTGGTATATCCTCATTTTGTTTTTGACCCATTATATTTATTCCGGATATTCTCCAAAACGGACTTTCGGATATTCTTCAAAACGGATTCTCAAATTGACAAGACTTCCAGAAGACAGAATTATTAACATGTTAATCAACAATATACAACAACACATTACTATAACATTTTTTTAATGGAAGAGTGGGCAAATGGACAGTCGGTTCGCCCGGTGGTAAGTCAAAGTGACATCCATAGATATCAGAGGATTAGCAGGTGCATTGCTGGCCTTTTAAATAAGATTATGCTCTTTTTTTTGAAGATCCTTAAGTCGTATCAGTTTGGAAGCAGCTGGTTCCACATAGTGGTCGTGCGAGGCAGGAAATGTCGTAAAAATCGAGTTGTTGTAGATTATATGTGTGCTATACACGGGGTCTGAAATAGGTAAATGTTAAGATTGATCAGTGTAACTCATACAGCTTCAATCAGTGTAGCTAGAATACCAAATACGCTTTGTCAGAGTTAGTTTTAAAAAATCGACATAGTTGTCACAAAAAGGTTCCATGTTTATACAATGATTTAGTTCTAAATAATTATTAGTATTATATTTTCGTATTGTTAAATTATAACATTATCCGGTTTATGTCCACAATCGTCACGAGAATAATAAATTTCGAATACATTAACATACATTTTTGTATTACCTCATAATATTGATATTATTCATAAATATTCTGAAACGGGAATAAGTAGGAAATTGTAAACAAACTTGTTTACTTCGATTTTAATCGGAATACGTATAGCTGTTGCTGTAATCGAACTAATTTTCATCTTCTACGTAGTAAAGATTATTTATTGGAAATAATTAATTAAAAATACATATTCATAGTATAACGTATAATAAATACAAAACAATAAACAAACAATAAATTAAAAGTTAATTAAAATATTCACAGCAATACAAGAGAATAATATTTAGGAACACAGCTCCGTTAAAACTTAATTGCCTCACACTCATTCCCATAGATGGATTAAATTCAGTGTCAGAGTTTCGTAAGCACACACAACACAAACACAAACGCCCAGACTGACAAAATATGATATTTCACTTACTAGAGTGTAGCTGTGGGTGCGTAAAGTTAATATTAAGTTAAGTAAGTTTAACTTACAGGTTCCGGCGGTTCCGGAATACACAACACAAAAACTCCCAAACCACGATATCTACCTGGATTACAATTATATTTAATACACGTTTTTTTATTGTATTTTTATTGTTACAATATCCATCATACTCTTATAATAATATAAACTTAATAATTATATCAATATATCTACGTACAGATGTATATGTGATAGTAAGTTAATATAAGGTACTTGTCTTCTCAATAATGCTCCCGATAAAATATTCCCAAGTAGGCAATAACTACTGCCGATATCTATAATATTGCCAATTTCATAACGATTTTTTTTTATCTCCGCGAACTCTTTATTTGTCGAAAACATCCATCACGATAAGAAATGTTAATTAAATAGGCAACTTTTACTTAAAACATTTTAAATAAATATTACAAGGAGATTAAAACTCCGATTAAATTCGATAGAATATACCATTAAATATTTTACGTTACAAATTATATTCTAAAAACTGTCAGTATCAGAAATATTCAATTTTTATATTTCGTAGATAAAAATACGTCATTAAAAAAATAGCAGCTTAAAACCAGAAAAAATAGCATCCATTTATATAGGTAAAAATAAAGTAGGTATAAAGTAATGAATTCCTTATGTAATTCTATTTAACAGGAAATACACACAAATTTCGTACATTAACGCATCTGCATTCACAGAACTGGGACCTTATTAAACGAAATAGTGTAGCGAATGCGCGGGACGACTTCGGTAATGAGCATCGTAGACGACTACGACCGACGACTACGGCGTCTCCGATACCGTGCTACGAGAGGTCTACGCTAGTCGTTCGCAAGACCGCGTCGCGAGAGCACGCTACGCGTTATGCTGCGCTACGGTTACAATTAAATTGGTTAAACTACGCGTTCGTTAACTGTTACAAAAATATATTTGTAAAAAAAAATATAACTAAGTTACTGGTGTGTCTGTGTTGTTTTTTATGTGTTTGATGTTCGTTAAAATTTGAAAAATAAATTACTTTGCAAGTTAATTAGAAGAAGTAAATTAAATGATTAAGATGAAAAGGATTTGCCACCTCATCTTCCGACTGCTGTTCCTGCTCGACGGTGAGTTTTTTTTTAAAATATAAATTATTATTATTAGAGTCTGCAATGAAGAGAATTTTTTAATTCAAACTTCGCGGCACCATTTTTTATGTAAGTTCTCGGTTATTTAATTAAGGAGTTTGTTGGAAATTATGTCCCAATTAACTGAATGAAAAAGGTGCCAAGATTCTTTGTACATTATACGTATCAAACAGTGAATGAAGATTTGAATTAAAAAAAAAAATTTATCCAGCGAGATTTCTATCTCATTAGTAAATAAATACGTCATAAAATACCCTTTATTTAATTATTCATTAAACGGTATATTTTAAAATAATTAAATATTTTTAAAAGCCGAAATGAAATTTCAAAGACATTTTTAATTATGTAAATAAAAACGAATATTTTAATTTTGAACGTAATATTTAAAACGTCAAAGAACAAAATTAAATACGTTGAATTGAAAACCGCAGAAAATTTTTGTGTACCCAACATAAAAACATTACCGGAATACTCTTGGTTTTACATTAATTTTGTATAAAACGTTTGGACTGATGTAATTCATATAGGTTTAATATATGTAATACAAAGCGAGAGTGTTACAGTTCAAAAGATATCAGTAGTTATATTCGATATTGAATAGCATCCAGATATTAAATAACAACTAAATATAAAAGAAACAAATATCAAAAATATAGATATGACATGTGCCGAAACTCAAAATAGGTGAATAGTGAAACAGAGGAAGAAATAGTGAAACCAAATGGGAAGTTTGGTAATTAGAATAATTGAAAAGTAAAAGTATGAGTGAAGAAAATAAATGAAGTTATTTTTAATAAATCAAGTAAAGAAGGTACGAGGAAATCAAACAATTATATAATACCAATATTTTTTTTGTATGTAAACAATTAACATTGTTAATAAGCAATTTATTTTTTACAATATTATACATATTTATAATTCAAAACTCAAACTAATTATTTACTATTAGTTTTGGTATAAATCATGTCCGCGTGGAATGGTGCAAATAATAAACTAATAGTGCTGAACATATTTTGATCATTCTTAAGTCATTAAAGGCTATCTTTCAGAAGTAACATAGCTAGCTATACCGTTCGACTTATTAAAACGTAATAGTAGACATACATGACCCATACATTCACAAGCACTCATGATGACAACACAGATGTAACAACGGAATGGTTTTAGTTAAAATCATCGATAGTGATTACAGCAGAAGACTTAATTTTTCTTTCATTTTATATTGTAAATAACCAACGCGTAATGGTTTTTGTTTGTTGTATTAAGTACTTGGTACGCGTGTGAAGATAATCGTAGCAACAAAATTACCTATACAGTAAACTTATAATTAAAATCGTGTTTATCACAACAAGCTAATAAATCAAATATAATTTTAACCTTCATTCAGAACATTGTAAGTCGAAGTAGAGTTTTTAACTTGTGCCTCTTTGTTTCCCAACAATGGCTATTGACTAGCGCGCCCCGCGGCGCCTGTCGCAAATGAGCCGAACATAATTTATTATGTTTTAATTTCCTCCGACTTCTCGCTTCTACATAAATTCGAGCCCTTTTATTTCCCCTCGATCATCGCTCTATTCGCCGTGACGTTGTTACGTCGACTGAGGTTTATTTTACGAAATCGTGAAAAAGCAATTTGTATTTGTATTTTGTAAAACAATATATCTTTTCAAATGCTAATATTTGACGAGGTTTTTAAATATGGAAATATTATTCGAAAAATCGCTGCGTGATTTTATTTTATTATTATTTGTGATTCCGTGGGAAATACAAATATTTGACACACGTATTTATAGCATTTAAGATAAGTTAGAAAAAATAAACACTTTTGTTTAGCTGATCTAAAACTTCAAACGACGGTACATTATGGGATAAATGTAAAAATTTCATTTTTGATTTGTTCACATATCGACGGAAGCCCGTTGCGACCCTTTTTGTAATATAACAATGTTGCTGACACTTGTTTTGTATGTGTCAGCTCTATCGAAAACTTAATCGAAGTTGTATAATCTTTGTGTATTACATGGAATATACATAAGATATAACATCTAGGATAAACATTTATCTGTAGCATAAAAACATTAAGTATCATTAAATCATTAATGACTGAACTTGTTCATATTTTGTCTCGCACTTAATAAATTCGGTAAAGATTTTCTTTCGATGTCATATATTGTATAAGTTACCACCTTACAATAAAAATATTGACAAAAAATTAAGTGCCATGAAAACTCTGAAGGGTTTTGTCTCGGTAATTTACCGTTCGTAATTTATATACTTTTAAATATTATACATGTTTGTGCATGTTTATCACTATTTTAATAGAGAAGACAATAAGACAAAAACTGCGTCTGTCAGCTCCGACGCTTGACTGGAGTTTACTCCTTAATGACGATTCTCTAAATAGGCATAAATAATTCGTATGTGACACATAATAACAGTTATCGCCTATTTTACAGTTTTTACGCGGAAAAATAGCGGCCTATAGATTTCTGAGGTAGTAAATTGTGTAATTAAATATAAAGATCAACTTCCAAAGTCATTTAACTTACTATGTTAACATCGGATCGGTCATTAAAATAATATAAAGCATGCATTTAATTTGTTTTATGTGTATGTATGCATATATAGAGGATGATATATTGTTAAATAAATCATTTTTTTATTATTTCATATATCAAAAATATTTTACCACCAAAAACGTGTACAGTTACAATTAAACTTCCATATTTTTTGTTAAAAACGAGTTAAAAAATGTTTTTTAACAAAAAATATAAAAATAACTACAACAATATTGTTAACACATTTAGGGCCAGTTTCACCACTTGCTATTAAGTACCGGATAACCTAAGTGGCGCTTATTTTGACAGATAACCCATACATTTACGTGTCAAAAAGTGCCAGTTAGGTTAGCCGAAACTTAATATTAGCAAGTGGTGAAACTGGGTCTTAGTTTCTGATAATAAATAGTAAATATAATATAGTTGTTCGAACGTAAAGTTACCAACAATTTAATTATAAATTAACGTAGATATCATAATCATACATCTATGAGTCGCTTCCGTAAAGCTAATTATAAAGTTGGTCGCCAGTGTTCCAGTTCGGAGCGCACGTCGGTATGTTGTGAGCGAGGCGGGATACATGATGTTTTTAACTTACGAGTATGTATATAATGTGAAGCTGGACGTGTCTGTCGATCGCACATTATCACTATCACATATTCTGTGAGACATACTGAAAAAAAAGAAACAGGTTCTTATATTCGTACGAAACACCTAAATAAAACACTTATTACCCGATTGCGACAGAAGGAGGGTTATGTTTTTCGAGTGTATGTATGTATGTATGTATGTATGTCCATTTCTTTGGCCCTACAGCCCAAACGGCTGGACGGTTTTTGACATATGAGGTGTCGTTGAATTTGTCTAAATTGTAGTAGTGACATAGGCTATATAAATTTTCAAAATGGCGCCCGCAAATGGCGGAATGAGGGGGGGGGGGGGGTGTTGAATTTTTTTTTCTTACTGTAAAAATATGGGTATCAAATGAAAGCTAGTAAATTGTTTTATTCTTTTTAATTTATAATAAGAGTATTTTACGCAGTCGGTTCTTTTTTTTTTAATTAAGCATACTTGTTTTTACACAAAGCAAGTAGGTAGATTGTTTTATTCAAAATATAAATAACACTAATAAAGTACACCTAAACAAATTAACGCCACTAATTTATGAACTTTTAAATTTTTTTCCATACTTAATGATTACTTAATTTTTACAATAGAGTAAGTCGGTAAGTCACAACATATCACATTTATAGGGTAACAATCCTGCTAGATATATTACAAAGATGGCGAATAACCAATCAGAAATCGGTATTAATTATTCTGAAGACAGTGTCGCCATCTTTGCACTTTTCCGGAACTTTATTTCTATAAAACGAATAACAATAATCGTAATACTAATGCCTTACAAAATCAAATAATTTAATAATTATACTAGAAGTAATAGTAGATAGTACTAGAAGTATTTTAAATACTAACAATTTGAATACATTCGATGATTCATAAAATTTCACTAAATCTCTAGTCTTTATTGAACTACGTACAATCTACAATTGTAAGTAGTTCAAAATTATTGTTAAAAAAATTAAAATTTTGGTTGCCTGTAAAGTCGGTATACGGGCGAAAGTTTTACGTGACAACGACTTTGAGTGGTAAAATAATTTTAATGTGAATATTCATTCGTATAGTAGGAAGAAGGATGAAATAATAGTAACAATTTAAAACATTTATTTATACAAAGAATTATATTTAAAACACTTTCACTTTTTATGTCTGTCTCTCTCGCTCTTAGGCGGGCTAACCATGCCCGAGTGGCCTCTCACTCGCTCTCATTGTGAGCGCATAACGTGAGCGGAGCGTAACGCAGTTTCTTGAAGTGTCACCCGGCAAACCAATTTATAAGACGTTGTCACGTCAAAAAAAAAATCAGGACTTAAATTATTTTTCAAAAATCAAAAACTTAGACTAAAGAATAGTCATAATTTAGCGTTAGCGTCTCTATACATCAGTTCGGATGACACACCCGTACATTATATTATTATCCGCTTGTATCGGTTTTTACACGTATATTAAATTCTCACTTCAATTGAGAGACAGGAAATTGTAATAAATATCAGAATGAATGATTCACTGAAATTACGATACTTAAATTAAGAGATATTCGAATTTAATGACAATAATGAACTGTGCGTAATATAACTGAATACTGTTCATATGATAATAATCAAACAATCGTATGACACTTCTAGATTAGTGACTAATAATAACTCACAAATCAATCTCCATTGCGTATTCTTCTTCCTACATTACATTGATGAGATTATCTGTGATCTTTTAACTCCATTGAAAGCCGTCATAAATATTAATAATATATAATAACATTCTTTATTGCACACCACAGAGAAAAAAATAATAAAAAGCACTATTACATGTAGAAAAAGTTAATATCTAGATGCATAATAAGGCTGTCTTATCGATTAGTAGCGATTTCTTCCAGACAAACTTTCAGGTTTGGAAACAAAATCAAGTTCTTAAATTAACGATTCACGATTAACTCCGCAGTTACTCTATTGAAAATAATATATAAACTGTATTTTAGTACAAAATTAGTAATATCTTGCATGAAATACAGCGCCACTAAGTCCACACATCTTTATTAAACAAGATATATGTAATATAGTGTAGTGCTGAATATATCTTTAAAAATAAAATAAATACATAAGCTTTTAATTATAATATAAATACATCTATATAAATATACATACATATACTACATAAATAAATATACATTAATTAATGAATAAGGAAACCGCTCCAACTTTTGACTTTTTATTTATGTTTTTTTTTTTTTTTTTTAATAACTCTTAGTAACATCAAGACAATTTTTTTCAATGAAACATATTACAAATTTTACTCTATCCTTTCCATACATACTCTCTTTGGGTGTAACGATCCGAGTTTAGAAGAGAGCTCTTAAATTATAGGTTATTAATGTTTATTTGTTGATCTCAAAACGTGATGTATGAAGAGGTTGTGCAAAACGTTAGCGTGTATTTTAGCGAACTGTCAAGATTGGAAAATCACTTTTGATCTGATGATTTTCTCAAAGTATTTCAAGTGCAGACTTCTGTCACTGATAATTATGGTCAAAGAAGCTGGTGAGGGATAACCGCGGAATCATAGCTATGGTGTTCATTATTTTATAATATCACTGTACTGTACTGTAAACAACCCACTACTGAGCGAAGCCCTCTTCTCAATATAGAAGAAGGGTTGGAGCTTAATCCACCACGCTGTTCCTCTGCGGGTTGGCGGATAATATCCCTACCATGAGTAACGATGTTCTCCGACCCACGGTGGGGAAAACTACAAGGACATACACCCAGACGGACATACTGGAAACAAATATTTGTACAAAAACAAATGTCTATCTCGAGTGGGAATCGAACACGCGACCGCCGGCGCACGCGTTCTTGTGGCGACTACTCGCACCACAACATCACAACGGACAGAACGGTTTATAATATTAAAAAGCAGTAATGTTGAGAGTAATTTAATAATTCTCGTAAAGGAACATCATCTTCAGCTTTACAATTCAATGATTATTACCGCTGAACAAGACTTGTATTTTATTCTAAGAATATTAAACAATGAAATATTCGAACAATTGATACTTAACAAAGTAATAACAAATTTTCAACTAACAAATATTCAAACAATAATTATTATTATTATTAACAAAGTTTCCGAACTATATTTAATTTTGAAGTGAAATAAACTTAAAATGAAGTGGTGATATTGTTCATGATACGATTTTGAATTGAAAATCATTTATTCACAAAGATAAATCGACTGATATCAAGCCGCATCATTAATTTGAGAGGAAACAAGAACAACTTTCGTCCTTTGAAAGTCATCGTATTAAGCGAACAGACAGAATTTCGGAGCAAGTTATAATGGTCACAGAAAATAAACTCAGAGGGTTCGTTGTTTATTAACAATAAAACTATATTTGTCATTTTGTTCCTATAAGACTTTCCTTTAAACGCTAGACACCTAACAGTCTGCAGCAAGATGTAATTCTTCGTGAAAAAAAAATAATTGAATAAAATTTTAGACGACTACGTATATTTTTAATTACAATTATTTTTCATATTAAATAATAATAATAATAATTAAATGCTTGACACACCACGGTCCCACACCATACATAATACTAACAGTAACGGCTAGACCGCTATGCGTTTATCTATTTATTATTTATTTATTTATATAAATATCCAAATTTACTAGTTACATATTATATAAATATATATAGACGGTACCAAAACTTTAGAGTGTTATAAAGTTCCTAATTATATTTTAATAATACACTAACTCGACTGACGTTAAATCACAAGCGCACATCGTCCGATGCGGCTTCAAAATTATTATCAATAAACCGCAATCAAATAATTCGGTGATTGTATGAATTTACGACAGTTAACACATTTTGCGATTACGATAGCGTTTATTTTAATATTTAATCATCAAATATGAACTTGTTTATATTAAATATATGAGTTTGTGTGTGTGCTTGTTACACAATTGTTATAATTATATTCTTTACATATAATAAAATTGTAAACAACCGTTTAGTGAGTAATAGTGAGTAGTTTTTCATAATAGTGAGTAGTTTTTCTGTCTGTCTGTGTGTTTGTTACATTATAACGCAATTTTGCTAAACTAAATGGGAAACGGTTTTCATAGTTGTGATCTTGGAGATCTAGTATTAAATCTACTGTAGATTATTTATCTAGATACACTATCTAGAAGTTGATTAATTACTCGATACACAAAACGAAGATTCCCACACAATATTACTTATAAATTTTTCTTTTGAATAGCATTACATAATTTGTAAACATATCAAGTTTCTTTTGACATACGGATTGACATAGCCTTATCTTACTAATTGTAAGTATGTCTCTAAGTATGATTTTGTCTTTGGATGAGGAACCCTAAAAAATTAAGTGCAGCCTCACTGCTGAAACTGTGATCTACCAGATAAGCCTTGGCAGATGACTAAGTGTAAAAAAAAAGTAATATACTAAAATTTCATTTTCATTGAATTTCGAGGACATTCTATATTTTAGAGAAACATTTTCGCTCTCTAAAATAAAAAGTGTTTATGTCGCATTGTGGATTACGCTGTTTAAATTCAGAGCACGTTTGTCATATTTTAAAGTTTTATTTTTACATTTTTTTTTTGTTATTTTAGAAATCAGTTTTCATTCCTTCGTGAAAATACATTTTTCAGCAATACATTTGTTGTTCCTATAGTTTTGTGAATGTTCATGAGTGCAGTGGTCATTTAACACAAGAATATGTTTACTTTGACACACGCCGTATCCAAAAAAAAAATCCATCTAAAGATTTCTATAAGCCGGTATGTTATACACTATATAATATTCTCCAAAAAAAAAAAAAATATTGTATCCACAAGTTGATATTAATTTTTTGATTGGCTTGTTGACAATGCTTTGTGCTCTAGGGTTGTGGGTTAGATTCCCGCCCCGACCTAAACACAGGCATTAAGTTGCTTACCATAGAAACAGACGACTGTGTGTGTGTTTTTTTTTTTAATGATATAGGGGGCAGACGGGCAGTCTGAGCCTTTTGGTGACTACCGATAAGATAAGAGGATGCAAATGCAATGACCTCTTTTTCCCCAAACCCAGGCCCAGGCCCAGGCCACCAGATACTCACAAACCGCACGAAACGCGACAGCATAGCTATCACTTTAAGTCGGTATCATGTGAGCGAGAGATACCACCCCGGTCGTGTCGGCCCAATACGGCTGCAAAGCAGCATGGCACTACCTCTTACAAATAATGTGTGTGTATTTTAAAATAAGAAAAACTGTAGGTACATTTCGTAGACAATTTTTTTTTATAAAAAAGGAATATAAGAAAGTGTACTTATAAGTAAACTAATATCATAAAAGAGTCAACTTAACGAGATTCGGCAGTTTTAGTACTCGGATAATATTCTGAATGTAATTGTATTTTTTGTTACTTTTCATGTAATTGTATACCAAGTGTAGCTTATAATTCGAAGCACGTGAGATGTGCTTGCTGAAAGTGATTATTTATACTTCAACTCTAAATAGGCGGAGAGATGGATCAGTCTTAGGAGAAATTTATCTCGTGAATTATATACGTGTGAGACTATTTTACGTACAGTACAGCTTATTAGACACGTGTAAACATGTAGTAGTATGTTTTTTGTTATCAAGACCAATTTTCAAGTCTTTCGTACCTGTACAAAAATTATTATTTTCAAAATAATATATTATTCTGTAAAAGAAATGCGTTACAAAATTCTAGATGTATCGAAGGTTGACGTCATTTATACTTTTTACAAGCTTAAAGTTTGCAAATCGTATGAAGATTGTTTGAAATATTACTATCAATCTTCAACTATTTGCTTGTATACAGTTGACATATTTCAATACTAATGCAAGTTCTGTTGCCATACGATATTGTTTTGTTCTCAAGAACCTTAAAGTTAAAGTTACAAATAAAGATCATGCTATGTGCCATGTCCACTGCCACTTTAGCTTACAAATCCGTTGGGCTATGTCACTAAAATTAGTTCTTAATAAAACATTTTGATGAAAACGATTTAATGCTCGTTGCTAATATAATTGCCGCGTGTTTCGTTTGCTTACCATTTTAATGCATGTTTTTTTTGTATAGGTAAGTAATTAATAGTTTTGTTTATAGATAATGTTGTGAAGAAAGAAGAAGAAAGTAAACATATGTTGACCGGATAATGTATTTTTTGTAATATTACTTCAGTAAAATGTTAGTATACCCAAATAGAAACAATTAAAAATTTTATAACACCCATATAATTACATGTATATATACAATGTAAAACCTCACAATTTTATTGTTATATAAATCATGTTCACGTGGAGTGGTTCCTAGAATATTGATCGTATTTCTTTGTTGAATTACAATAATTGAAAATTTGAAAAGTGAACTAGCCCTCCTGTCACCAGTTGAGGGTATGTAGGGGAACCTGGGGATGGTTGATCCCTAGGGGACACTTGGTAAACTTGATTTCTAGTTCTAACAAACGTGATACATTTTTTTACGATAGCAGAACTCATTCATTTATGCCTAACTTCACTTTCTATCTTGGCGCGTTGTGACTAATATCACTAGTTTGCAAATGACGGACGGTGGAATGTTTATGTCGTGCCATACTTAATTTTCGGTAAGTTTTAACTGGATTTGTTTAATGAAAAGTGAAGGAAATACTATAAGTAGTCGTGTTTATTGTGTTAGTCGTTTATTTAAGTGTAGATTGGCCTTTATTACATTAAAATACGTGACCACTAGTTTTGAGTATGGCATGTTTTATAACCTTACTATGTATGAGGAGACTTAGTCCTTTTATTTGAGGGTGAGATGATCCCGGGATCTTGTGTCCCAATGAGGGATCAAGTCTTACCTACGATTCATACCCTGATTAAACAAAATGATTTGAAATGATTAAAAATGATTAATTTTTTAATCATATTGAATCATTTCTAATCATAAAATAGCTTTGTGAATTTCTGTCACCTCTTATGATTTAAAATGATTCAGTTAGGATTAAAAAAATTTAATCATATTGAATCAAATCTAATCATAAAATACTTTGTGAATTTCTGTCACCTCTTATGATTTGAGAAAAATGATTTGAGATGATTAAAAAATTTTTAATCATTTTAAATAATTTCCGATCATATTTTAATAATCAAAAATGATTGAAATGATTAAAAATTTTTAATCATTTTTAATCATTTTCAATCATATTTTAATGATTTAAAATGATTTAAAATGATTAAAATTTTTAATCATTTTAAATCATTTTGTTTAATCAGTGTAAAGCTATCGATGATATATTTCATCCAACTACGACAAAGCCAAAAGGAAATGTTATGATTTTAGCAGTCTATGTATATATCCACTATGCATATTTGTACTCGATGTGTGTTCTTTAGCGGGAAAACTATTGAACCAATTTAGACGAACAAGGTGTCGATCGATTCATTATTATAGTCAAGTGACAAAGGATACATTTCACCAAAAATGTCAAAAAAAAAAACTGCCGTCACATCGAGTGATATATGTCATATGAAAGAATATAAAATTTTAAAAACAAAAATATAAAAATAGAAATAGTTTTCCTTAGTTAGGTAAAACTTTTTCAACTTTTTGCTCTCTCCTTAGGAAATCATGCCGCAAAAATATAAATCAAGAAAATGTTAAAAAAAAGAACACCAGTAGCCAAAGAAAAATTAAAAATTCTTCGATAACTTAAAAAGCCTCATGGATAGATACTACTTTGAGCCGCAGCAAATATACAAAATTGATGAAACGGGTTTAACAACAGTCCATAAACCAAAGAAAACTGTTGCTTGTCGTAGCCTCAAACATGTATCTAAAGTTACATCTACTGAAAGAGGAGAGTTCGTTACGGTCTGTTCTGTCTGTTGTTAAATAATTTGGAAGATTATATCAGACTTAATGTTTTTGGAGATTATAAAGAGTCGGCTTGTTAGTCGAATTCTAATTGTTAGAAGAAAATGATGTTTAAACTTTTTCATAGTAAAGAAACTGATCACCAGTTGTGTGTTATTATTTGGAAAATAATACAGTTAGTTATTTAAAAATATGACAGATTAGTACTATTTCTGTGATTCAAGTCAAATAATTAATGTGGAATCAACCCTCTGAGTATGTTATTCGCACTGAAAATCCGTTTACCATGTGTCCTCAACTATGGGAGATTTGATTCGTACAAATAAAGTCATCTGATCGGTGGGAATCAAACTTCTATTTATGGAAGATACGATAAATATCTATTTGCTGTACGTTTTCCTATTTCTAGACACACTGTTGACTGCAAATTAAGTTATTTATTCGATGAGAATCAAGTTTGGGGAGACACGGTAAAAATTGGCTTACCAAGTGTCCCACGTCCCTGGGAGATTCGATCCACCTGGGATCAAGGCTCCCAATCAGGGGTAAACAAGTCTCCCTTACAAATGAGACACATGGTAAAAGTCTACAGTATGGTATTTAATTAAATAATGAGTTAAATTGTAGCACGATCTTTTTTCTATTTAAACTATCATTGAATAGATAAATTCTGAATCTTTTGACCAAAAAAGTTTTCTAATATTGTAAAAAATAAAAAATATATAGTCCAAAATCAAAAAGGGGATCAACCATCCCCAGGTTCCCCTATCATAAAGTCAATAATTATTCGATTTTTATTTGACTTCTACTAAATAAATAAAACTAGCCAGTGATAAGAGAAACATCTCAGTTGATATATTATGATCTTGTTGTGTTAATGTTTTTATATGCGAATGTATTGCGGAAAGTCTCGACTTTATCCTCTAGTGAATAGGCAATTTCATATTTTTCTAATACAATAAAAAATATTTAATTCTTAGAGTTTTTGTCTCGTCGGTTTAGTTTTTAATATTATACTTATAAAGTTTACCAATGTGTATGCGAATGTTTATTTTATTTCTTACCTGGTGCCGCGATTAAATAATTCAAACCAAAAGTCTCATCAACTACAAAACGTTTAAGAAAATCTAAATTGTATTCCGACATTATCGTGTGCCAGCATCTCATAATGTCGACACACCCGCGTCAGTAAACTGTCAGGACGAAGCGAGACGACCCTTGGTACATCCTACATGTACATGTTATATGTACATGTCATATATTAAAAAACCGAGAGAGTTACGTCAAGGCTGTGTCTGTGCTTCAAACCCTTTTCCTATTTTATTGCTAAAATGGGTAAATGAATTTAAAATAAAGGATAGTCTGAATTCCGCTTAATCCTCACCCTGCTTTAACTTGTATATTATTACATCTTGTTTTTCTATGTGTATTTTATTAAATTTAACTAAAAAATACCCTGTTTTTTGTTTATTTTCTTTCATATCTTTTTCATTTACCTTTTTTAGAGATTTATTAAACAACAATACCTTATTTATAAGATGAAAATACATATGATTATAATAAAATATTATATATACATACATATATATAAAATATTCATTATAAAATGGGTTTATTTATAAATATCAAAAAAATAAAACTTATGCTATGTAACCAACAGACAAGAATAGTTCCAACCTCTTTCTTGCCGAGGAGGCGTCTTAAAGGCGACTACGGGCGTAGTGGTGCGAGCAATATACATCAACCAGGATGGTGATGGGCAACAGCATCATCATATCCTGCCACAACACACTGCGCCAGCCAACCCACCTGCCGAGCGTGGCGAGTATTGGTAAACCCTCCCAGAGATGATGGAGGACCTACGATCAGCAGTGTACATACGACAGTTGATATGTGGTGTATTTTTCCATTCTACCCTCAAATTAATGTTTAAATACATTTACATCTGCAGGCTGAATCAATAAAAAAAAATATTGGTTGTCTGTAAAGTCGGTTTACGGACGATAATTTTACGTGATAACGTAATAATATGGAGTATAATAATAATATAAAGGAAACATTTATGAAAATTGCATAATTTTATGAATTTAATTATTGTCACCGAATTATCATTATTTTGTTTAAAAAAAAGTAGAAATTAATTGAAAATTATACTTTTTTTTCGATAAATTAACATTTATTTCCACAATTACCGATACTCAAACATTTTTTCTCTTCTACTGGACGCATCTGCCGATGGAGTGGAAGAGACATAGATGCGTCACAAGCCGAGCGCTTAGGCCGATCGTGCCTCTCTATCGCTTGTTCTGCGCTCTCGCTCGCAGATCGTGACAATAAGTCATTCTTTTTCATGCATGCAGCCGGCGTTTATCGATTTATAAGATGTTATCACGTCAAAAAAATCCTTAATCCAATAATAAATAAATAAAAAATGTAATAAAATTAAAAATAAATAATGGGATAAATAAATGTGTGAATGATTTGCATTTGATGGTATAAAAATCCGTTAGGAATATGTTGGTAGGTGTTGCACAAAGTGAAATCAAGTGGAACGAGCCCAGCCGGAAATCCGGCGCCGCTGTAATAAAAATGAGACTCTATCGAGTTCCCGTCGAGCGACGAGATGAATGAGGATGGAATTTGAAATATTGCCGATCATTGACGATTATGTATCCCTGGTAGTTGTCACGCAACTCATAATATATTTTATTCTGAACTCAACTGGAACAGTTTGTAAACGTCTCGCTATTGAGCGAAGGCTTTATCTCCATAGACGCCGCGCGGTTTCACTGTGGGTAGATGGATAATTTCACTACCATGACTAACGACAACTGGGAGCGACGGTTTTACGTGCTCTCTGAGACACAGAAGGGAGACTCAGGAGACATACACTCATATAAGAAACTAATATTTTATAAATGGAAATATATACCTCCAGCAGGATATGATCTCGCACCATTATACTAAAGTTGTACTTTTTTCAAGTGAGCTTTAAAGCATTTTCTAAAACATCACATTACAAATATAGATAGTTTAACATGCAGCTACCGCTTGGCTCGCAATGTATTTACATGACCTTTGAGACTTCCAAAGACTTAATAGCGACCAAAAGTTAAATGCGGTAACACCTGCTTTGCATTTCAATACTTGCCAGCTTATTTGAGATGCATAATTACCGTTTCTATATACGTAGAAAGAATTACAACGCGATGTTTGATAGATGACTGATTAAGATTGATCTGTGAAACAAACAATTTAAAGTTAATTACTTCAAATATCAAGGATCATTCTAAAATGGTTCCAAATAAACAGTTTTATGACATATATGATAGGCGAGGTGACGGCGGATATTTTGTAGGAAGGCATATATTTTGTACGGAACATACATATATATGAAATATCGGTGTATTAGTTAAATTAGGAAGAACAATTATTTAGAGCTCATAAGTTTTTGCCACTGCAGACATTCAGACATTATTTGGCAGGGAATGTTTAGCGCAGCGATCCCGTGGCGTCCTTGTACGACGACGAGGGCACCGCTGTGTTTTAGTGGGTATTCTGACTTCGCAGTCAGCGAGTCCCACATACCCGTCGCCTGCGGGTGGCGGGATGCGTAAACGCATTTCACAGCGTCAAAAAATATATATATATATATATATATATATATATATATATATATATATATATATATAATATATATATATATTTATATTATTATAATATGATACTATATTATTATCGGTAACTAACGTTTTATTTTATTATTTGACATTATTTGTTTACAGAATGTTATAAGCGTTATTGTCCAAAAAAGTGTATTGATATTTATTTGTAATTAATATAACGTTGAAGACGTTTTTGTAATATACTGTAAGGGCCTAGAAGCGTCCCACTGCTGGGCAGAGACTTTTCCCAAAAAGGAGAGGGTTGGCGCTTAAAATGCTATGCTGCTCCACTGCGAGTTTAAAATTATGATTCTTAAGTCTCGTAAATATATATGAATCTAACGCTCCAGCTAAATTTATATAAATACGATATTCCAAGGCTTTTAAAAGAAACTCCCGATAATAAATCGGTCCACATGACAGTTTGAATACATCTCGATCACAAACGATACGACAAACATCACGAAACGGGTGAGATCTCGGTCTCGGAGATATTCGACGCAGAAATCATAAACTATGACATTCACAATATTGGGGTTCTGAACTAAAATATACCAATGAAACGCCTTTACTATGTACGTCTGTCTGTCAAAGAACTATTTTTATTTATTTATCCAACATGGAAAAAGTAGACACTGCTATATAGATAACATAATATATTATTCACAAAGGTTCTAATAAAGATACTTAGTAGTTTATAAATAAGGTGTATCCTATGCAAAACATCTCGAGAAATTATTTAAATTTACTCATTTTAATCTCATATTTGAACGACAAAAATATAAAAATAGGAAAAATTATTGGATACTTTTTTTTGGATACAATTTTTTTTAAACACAATCTTAGTAAATGGACTGAAATGAACTGGTTGTCTGTAAACGTCCCACAACTGGGCTAAGGCTCTCCACTCCATATAAGAGAAGGGTCTTAATAAATGTGTATTTCAAAAATGTGGTCCACTAGCAATTGATATTTTTTTTAGATATCGGAATGTTACAGTAGGAGACCCTGTGAGCGGTGCGAGCGGCTCCGCGCGGTCACACTATTATAACGATAAGTCCTCGCCCTCAGCCCACGCAGACCTGACGAATATTACTCTGTATTCCTTGTTATTTTCTATTGAAGAGTATCGTAATGGAAAATGTATGTGATAAATTCACTTCTCGTAACTCTGATTTAGATATATATTTTGATTGACGCTAAATTTGATATGTTTTTTCTGTCCACATTTTGTTTATTTTTTATATACTCGTCTTACCTTTTTTTCCATTATTTATGTTTAAATATATATTATTGAAATCAATATTTGTAGATAAATTTTTTTTTTTTTAATACCTACTATTTGTGATTTTTAACACGTTATTATCCAGTGTGATAAGTGCGATTTTTTCAAAAATGTTTATGATCCGTTTCCAAAAAATAATGGGGTTCTATCTACACCATTTTTTTTTTGTATGTCTGCCGATTTCTTTTATTTTATCTAGAAATTTTTTTTTTTCTTTAATAAGGGTCACTCAACATATTATTTTCAAATAATTACGAGGATGGTGACAAAACTCCAGGAAAATATTTTAAGCAACTTTCTGAGCTGATTGATCTTATTTGTTATAGAAAAATTGTAATCTTATAATGATATCTTGAGATATTTAACAAAACTCAATGTTTGTCAGTACGTATATCAAAAGTGGTTTAAGGTCCACTAAAATACTCTTATAATAAAGAAGTGATTTGTGAACCTATTTTAAAAAACTAAAATAATATATTTGTATATAATACACTTATAGAAGACTTAGTATACTCGGCCAGGCTTCGAAATAGTACGTGTATGAACACTGAAAAAAGCATTAGTTTAATAATTAATATCCCATTATGGTTTTTTTAAGTCGGTTTTTAATTTTTCGGTCAGACATCCGTTCTGGTGTAGTGGTCCGAGTAGTCGCCTTAACGCCAATGTTCGGAGGTTTAATTCCAGCTCAGGGCAGATATTTGTATTTGTACAGATGCTTGTTTTCGCTCTAGTTGTATATCTTGTCCCACCGTGCCTCGGAGAGTACGTACAGAACAGTGAATACCTGGTAGTGATCGATATTTTTGGTAGGAAAATTAGAGGGAGGGAGGGAGAGAGAAAGAGAGAGAGACGTAAGTACTTACCGATTATTAATATACATTATGCAAGGATATCTAAAAATCTTGCATCCAGACAAAGTTTTGAGTTATTAACTGTGCTCCCATGGAAGCTTACATACGTATACGTTAATGAAAACAAAATATTTTCCGAGAAAATGCAGAATTTAATTAAAAATGGGTTCTGACGAAAAGAACACGATATTAATCCCAAGTCAATACAAACGTGCCAGACATAAACGAAATTATTAAAATTAAGCATTTGACAAAACTCGAAGTGAAAGGTTGACGTATCCTCGAAGCAGGGCGCGATATTTGTTCGGGACTCCTTAATTGTCCAAATGAAAATCTATTAAAGTAATTAATTTAAACCCTTTTAAAACATGTAAAACATTTTTAATTATTATTTTTTAAATAAAAACAATCAACTTATGTCAAGCTGTTGGTTAGTATTAAAATATGAATACATACACACTCAACCACTACAATTAGTCGAGATAGCTCAGCGAAAAGAACACGTGGAACGACACCAGATAGTCGCAGTTCGAAATATAGACTGGTACCACCTTTTTCCAGCGGTTACATCATCACGTTAACAAGGCTAGATTTCTCTACTTCTTCCTTTAAGTAGTTTTAATGTACTCTACGGAGCAGAACTGGCAAGAAAATTAAGACTTACTCTATTAAACGAACCGGTCGTTCTGGAAGTTGATGGGGAAGGCCTACCTTCAGAAGTGAACATCCAATGGCTGATATGATGATAATGATGATGATGATTCTTTTTAAAAAAAAGCTATAAATGGTTTTCTTAAATAGCTTTTTATTATTAATAAACAAATTGAAGTCCAACCTCCCAAGTGTTTCTATGTAAAAAGTAATCATTGCGATAAAAAAACGAATAGAACTTCAATGTTTGTGTTGTTCTAGATAAAGAATTAACTACATTAGGTACTACTATTTCTTCTATCCTCAAAATTTAATGAAGGTTGTAACTTTGACTGCAACTACCAATCCCCTTCGTAAATTCATTCATCTGTAATCTTTTAGGATAATCAAAAGCCATAAAACTAAATGAACATACGAACAGTCAAACAGACGCTAAAAGTATGCCGTTATTACACATATTAAAAAAATGAGCTAAATTAAGAACCATTTATTTCTAAAATTAGTTAAACATATTTAGATTTTTATATAGAAGACAGTCACATATTTAGCGTTCGGGATTCATTGTAAACACATTTCTAGGTCAAGGCTGGCGATTTACCGCTGAAAATCGTTCTAGCGGAGTGTGAGCGAATGCGCTTCGATACGGATTTATATTTATATAAATAGATCTCCCTCGTGGTTCTAAACGCAATTCAATACTCGCTTCGATAATGGTTATCGTGACGTTTCAAAATCTATAACATTTTCTATTAACATATTATCTAACGCAATAATATATATATATGTATATCGGCGCAATAACGTATTTCCTATTACGATATTGTGATTTTTACTTTCCTATTATCAATTATAAAGATAGTTGATAATGTCATTGTTATTACGTTTTCATAATTATATTTTCATACAAAGCTAATTTTAATTAAAGCTAAATTGTAATTGTTTAGTTATCTTAAAATCATTGCATGTAAACCATTGGTATTATTATTAATACAAAAACCGTTTTGATAAAAGTTTTTGTAAAATTTATACAAACATACTTATGATTCTGATATAAATACGAGTGTTACTACTCGATTCGTTCTTGTGCGAACAGCTGTAGAGTGCATATCTCCTGATTCAATACGAGAATATTTGAAGAGACTATTGTGATTATTTACACCATGGAAAACGATGACAATATAGAAGTAAATGACGTCAGAAAAGCTGACGTCGTTCTTTTTAAAAACAATACATGGCTGATTCTCAAAAACAAATCGAAATCGATCATATCTTAGATCGAAAAGCAAAGATATGTCCAAGAAAGTACCCTGAAAATCATTCCCTCACTATGTCCCAAGTGCTAAATTTGAAGATAACCATTAACTTAAAACGTAAAATTCCTAAGAAATTGTTTATTATCATATTTTTTACTTATATAGAATAGTATTCACTATACCTATATGAGTTCATTTTTTTTTTACGCAGGGGAATCCATTTACGGATGATATCCAGGACGCCCAGGTCGGCAGTCCTAGACCTATGTCGGACTCGGCACTTTGGGAGTGCAATACCGTACTAAACCCCTGCGGGAGCCTTCAGCCGCTTTAATTGGAGGGTCCCGGATCTGCAGGCAACAGGATCCCTCCAGCAACAGGCTGGCCTCGGCGAAAAGGCCAGACTTCTCCTCCATGGGGACTGTCCGGCTAACCTCTGAACAGTCCCGACGACGCCGTGTCTAGCAGGACCGGGTTCCCATCCCGGCCCGACATGGGCACAAGGGCGTTACAGGAGGCGCATTAAATAGCGCCTCCTACGCACCCCCATTCGTCGCCCGCGGATGGAGGCCACGTCGGCGGCCTCCTCTCTCATCCGCTCGTCAGCTTCCTTCTGGGACATTACTGTCTCGCAGAAGGAGACCATCGCCTTCCAGGACTCGTCGTCGCCGAGCATCGCGGTGATGACGCTCGGGAGCGACAAGTCCCCTCCGACGACCGACGTCAGATCTTGACGCAGCACCGCCTATTTCGGGCACACCTCGAGGGTGTGCTGGGCAGAGTCCACTGCTGCGCCACAATCGTGACACTCAGTCGTCGGCTCCCTTTGGGCCGTCCGACACAGGTAGTCACCAAAGCAACCGTGCCCGGTGAGAACCTGTGTCAGACAGAAGGTGAGGGGTTTGCGTTTTCGACGCATCCACTGCTCAAGGACCGGACGAATGGCAGCCGTTACGCGTGTGCCATATGGCTGCACCGCCAGGTCCTCCCCCCACCTCCGCATTAGCGCTTCCTGCCCTATCCGACGCACACGTAGGATCCCGTCCAACGTGGGGTTCTCACCAAGAGCCCTCCTACCCTCGGGTAGGAGGGCTCGTCTACGTCTCGACGTATGAGTAGGTTTCGGCAAGAACCTCCGCCACAAGCTCCCACGGGGGGTCGCCGGCTAGAGCAATAGCTGCAGCCCACGATACCGTACGGTACTCCCGAATCACCCTCACCGCGATTGTTCGCTGCGCAGCGCGCAGCGCCGCCTTATTTTTCGCGGTGAGGCGATCCGCCCAAGCTGGGGGAAGCCATTCTGGGGGGAACGAAGTCCTCAGGTTCGTCGGGGAAGAGTTCCCCGACGATCCTCCCTAGTTGGTCCGGCTGGAACGTATCGCTGATTGGGGCCGACTGGGCGCGAAGCTTGTTCCGCGCCCACATATACGGTCGGCCTCAGGGGTCCCTTTCTAGGCACCCCACTAGCTCCAGCCAGGCCTCCTCCTTGGCTCGGCATATGGCCTGCTGCAGGATCTTCGTCTTCTCCACGTAGATCCTGCGCAGCCTATCGTCCCTGTCAACGTCCTGCGGGCGTCTCCGCCTGCTCCGGGTATATTCCCTCCTGGCACCGTTGCAGGCGGCCCGGAGACCAGCTATCTCGGCCGACCACCAGTATAGTGCCCACCGCGGGGGTGGACGCTTCGCGGGCGGCATGGCCGCTCTGCAGACAGCAGAAAATGCGTCGCAGAGCCGACTAGCCGCCTCATCCAAACCAAAGTCCGACAGCGGCGGGAGGCTCCAGCGGCCAACGATAGCGGCCTCCTCTGCCAGTTCCCGGTCGAGCTTGGACAGTGCTTCGCCCCCTGGACGACGTTGACGACGACGCCGGACAGACGGGAGCTGGAGACACCTCGAACCTTATGTACCGATGGTCCGAGAGAGTCTCCACTCCCGTCTCCACCCTCCTACCCTCCACTCTGCGCGCGATGGCCGGCGTGGCGAAGGTGACGTCCACCACGGAACCTCTCGACCAGCGCACGCACGTCTGGACTGCCCCACCACTCCTCCACCTCCCTCCCTTTTCGGTTCGTAGCCGGATTACCCCAAGCCGTGGACTTGACGTTGAGGTCGCCGGCCACGAACACCTGGAGGGGGGCTAGCTGCCCCACCAGCGGTCCAAGAACGTCGAGAAACCGTTCCAGGGCCGCCAGGTCAGGGTTCGGGGAGAAGTAGACTCCGACGAATGCCACCTCTCCCCAAACCGCCGCCACGTACCCGCGGCCCCTCGCCTTGACGACGAGGGGGGGGGCCGGCTCCAGGCCTCACCACGATCGCCACCGAGTCCTCGGTGTCCCCCGCCCAGTGTGGGCTAGGAGGCACAGCGTATGGCTCGGCGACGATCGCGACGTCAATACTCCACTCCGCCATAGACTGCAGGAGAAGGTCCTGGGCCCCGGCGCAGTGGTTGACGTTTGCCTGGAGGACGCTGAGATGCCCAGATCACTCGGCCATCTCAGCGTCTGCTGCCTCCACTCGGTTCCCCCCTTGGGACAATTGCGGGGGGAACTTCCCGCGGGTTGATGGGGGCTTGCATGCCATGCCCCCCATCACGTGGCCTGCCGGCCTACCGGCGTCCGCGCACACCGCGCAATGAGCGGCGGCCGAACACCCGGCTGCTTTGTGGCCTGCCTGACCGCAGCGATAGCACAGAGTGCTGCGGTCAGTACCATCTGGGCACGCGCCGGCGACGTGCCCTAGTCCCAGGCATCGGAAGCAATGCCTGGGACGCGCCTGCAGGAGGTGGACCGTCGCTTTGGTCCACCCCACTTCTATGCTCCCGGCCTGCAGCAGCTTTTTCGCAGTCGCCGCCGGGAGCTCAATGTGGGCCGACCCTGGCCCCATTTGCCCCGTGCGGATGTTCCGCACGAGAGCGAGAGGAGAGAGGCGGCGGAGAGGGCCCGGGAGGACTCACTCCTTTCTGCTCCAATTCGCCGCCGACGCGCGGGGAGGTGCAGGGCTACCGACGGTAGGGTCGGAGATTGCCCACCGTCCGCCGAAACAGCCTACCGCGAAGGTGCAATGCCCAAGTGCGCGGGGCGTCGCACAGGAGAGAGTGCCCGATGGGGCTGCCGTCTGCGGGCCACGGAGCAACGTACGTGGTACCCGTGGTCCGCATTGTTAGGGCGGGTGAGGGCGCACGGTGAGTTATTTTAGTGGTTAGTGGGTTAGGGCCCCACACAACCTTGTTGTCTCCCTGGACGTATTTACAACTTATATACTCGTACATGTGTGATATATAATATCCTTCAATGTGCGTTATTGTTTTTCATTCACAAGCTGATGAAATGAAAATATGATGCTTAAGCCGATTGTGCCTCTCTATCGCTTGTTCCGCGCTCTCGCTCGCGAAACGTGACAATGAGTCATGCTCCTTCGTGCGGTGCAGCCGGTATTCATCGATTTACAAAACGTTATCACGTCAAAAACTATATTGTTTGTCTAGTACGTAAACATATAATTACCTGATATAAAATAGATATATTAAGCGATGTAATATCTCACACTACACGATAGCAATAGACGACTTAACGAGATCAAAATTATCTCTAATAATAAGATTAGATGTTTCAAGTAATAAACTTAATAATTAAACCGAGAAATTGTATTATAGCACTATTAATTATAATACATTTAATTGAAGTGAAAACTAATTTCTTAGAAGATACTTCAGAATATTATTAAGCCGTCTTTATGTTTATCAAATTTTTGAATTCTTGAAAATCTCGACTTAATCTATAGTTTGATTTAGTTTAGTTATACAACAAGCTATAAATTTCAATACAAAGTAAAATATTAAGTCTAGGAATAATTTATAAAGAAAAAAAAAAAATATATTCCCCGTTCCAGAACTTTAGATCTCTCAAGTATTTTTTTAGTGTTAATTTTATAGTGAGTGTTAAAATCAGTTGGTCTACTAAAATAATAGAAACATAACCCAGGACTATAAATAATACATTTAGATGAGAACTTGTAAATAATTATCTATATAAGGTATTTGAAAAAATCCGGCAAAGTGCGAGATGGAATGTCAGACGAAGTATTCCATACAAATATTTATTAGATGTAGGTGTTCGGATCAGATTGGATCGGTCCAGTCACTTTCTTATTAGCCTTTAAATCTTAAAACATCCTTGCTATAACATTAACATGAAAATGATTTATCTCCTCTTGAAAACTTAACGAAACCCTTTAGATACGGGTAAATTAAAAATTATTTAAGAAAATAATTCAAAAACTTTTCACAAGGAATCTTGAAAAAAAAAAAAAACTTTGAACCAGTTTCTAAATAAGAAAATGCAACAGATAATTAAATACAAATACGTTATAAAAAGGGTCTGACACAACAGACAGAAACAGTTTTCGTAGAATTCTTGGATACTCGAGAGCTATACAAATAGACCCCAGCACTTTAGTGGAGAGTCTTGAGGGCCTGTTGACGACGCTCGAAGTACCTCGATGGAGATACAACGATTCATTTAATTTATTCTGCAAATAAACGAAATAAAACGACGCTATGATTTATATTTACATAATGCTAGTTGAGAGAATTTTATAAGGATAACACTGCAAAAGCAATTCAAAATGATCATTACAGCGTCTAGTAATTCAATTCTAAGTTATTATTGAATGTATGTTTTTTATTTAAGTATTCCACTTGGTTAAGCATGTATATGTTCCACTGGTAGACTGAGACCTCTTCTACTTAAATCTTCCCAATTTTATATATGTTAAGCTTTGTGAGGATGGAAGTAATATAATCCTCTTTTACGCAAAAGCCAATGAACCGGATGAATCGATGAACTTTGGTCTGTAACTAGTTGGAGATTAAGAATCACAAATAAGGAGAATCAGTTACGCGGGAACACTCAATTATTATATTCTAAAATTCTAAATTAACGTTTGTGTAAAATAGATTATTATAATTATCCATATGAACACTCCAATAAAACACCTATTTTTGAGAGAGCAGGTAGATTAATAAAAATAGGTAGATTAAGAATTAATTACATCTAAACAAATTAACGCCACTAATTTCAGCACTTTTATACACAAATTATCGATAATTAATAACTACTTAATCCTTCAAATAGTCAATAATAACTGGCAGCTGACTAGCTGTGTGACTACTTACAACAACTACTTTTACAGTGCAAAAATCCCGTCAGATTAGTTACAAAGATGGCGACTGACCATTCAAAAATCAGTAGTAATCATTCGAAAAACAGTGTTGCTATCTTTGCAATCTTCCACTACTTTATTTTTATAAAACAAATCACAATAATAGTAATATCAATGCCTTATGAAATTATATATTTTAATAATAATATTAGAAGAACAATTTAGATGCTAACACGATTGACGTAAGACTAAAACATTTTTGTTTATAATTAATGAAATAGGCACTTTCAATGATTAATCAGAATAAAGAAAGAGAAACAATAGTACAGTAATGACACTAAAAGTGTTCTAACTCAGCACCGACATAATTAACTGAGCGAAATAAGAAAATCTTTATTTAGCCCGCGGAAGGAAACAAACGACGTCTTAACAGAGAGATGAGGTAGCAATTAGTAAGGCTTTTAACGAATGAACATTCGAGCGTAAATCACTTCGCTGCTTGCTAATGCGAATCCTGAACGCGATAATTTGGATGTACCAACTATATCCACGGTAACTTAATTTCCTTAACAGTTCGCGGAAACACGCTCAACTGCTTACAATTATTTAACTTTAGTTTAGAATTCTGATTGAAAATTAACCTTATGTGTATATCGCTTAATCAATTGACAGATCTGACTTGAGATTTTTTTTAAATCATTTTATTTTAACTTCTTGACTAAATTTTTCTTTAGGAAGTAAGTTGAAAAAATACTTTTAAATCGTAATTTTACATTCTTTTATAGTTTCATTAACTATATTGATAATAGCTTCCAGCTACCAATGTGTCGGTATGTAGATTCTGTAAATAATAGACTCTGTAACTGTTTTGAGATTTTAAAAGAAAATCAGTTTTACATCCCCTCATCAATCAGTATTAACAAGACAGTAATGAATCGTATTGTATCCAAAAAATACTTACTGATTTTCTATAGTAAACGAGTCTTAGATTATTATTACTTCGATGGAGGGAAATCGGGAAAAATAATAAAATTGTTACAAACCGATGTGTACATGAGAGTTTTTTAGGAAAAATAATTTTAAGGGTCTTTATGAGAACAACAGTAGGTAAAAAAATATATTTTTAGTTTTTTTTATATCTTTTTTTTTTGGTATGATTGGTCGCAAAATCTGCTTCACGAAGTTGAAAACTACCAATTGTGATCCTGGAGGTCAAAATTAAAAAATGGTGTCAGTTTCATCCCAAGCAGTAACTCCATAAATTATTATAGTGACATTATAACGAAGTACCTTCCACGCGTTATGTCGAGGTCTAACGTCTTCGCTTCGATAGATAAACGACTCTATGTACAGTCACGGGTAAAAGCTAGTCGGTAATAAAAACTTTATATAAAAGTAATATCCTTATGATGTCTCCCCGGTGGTGAAATTCTTACAAAAATTAAATGTACATCTATTCGATATAAACTTTTTTTTTTCCATTTGAATGGAAAAATTGAAGAATAATACAAAAGTGTTTAAAAAACAAAAATCTACTTCAACCTTATACCCACATGTATGACTTTTTGTTTTTGTTTTTTGTTAAATTTCATTAAAAAGCGCTAAATCGATTCTGATAAATTTTCTATGGGATTACTTCTGAAGTATGACCTGATATATTGATTAAAAAAATCATCTAAATCGATTCGTAAGTGACGGAATAGTCGCGTAACAAACATACAAAAAAAAAAAAACGGTCGAATTAAGAACCTCCTCCTTTTTTGAAGTCGGTTATAAATATATAATTATGATAAAAAACGGTTATAACATTAATAATAAAATATAATTAAGGGCTCTTTTAAATCGTCTTTGTACGTTAAAATATTGAAGATAATCTGAAGCTACCAATAATTCGGAATCTAGATTCTGCTGAGGAGAAAAATAACACTTAATAGTAAAAACTTGACCTCAAAAAAAAAAAAAAAAAAAAACAAGTTTTTAAGAAGTAAAACTCTTTTAAAAACTTGTCGATGCGTTATTTTAATAATCATAACTTTAATCAAATACAATTAAGCCAACGTTAATAAACCAACACATCTTTATTTATTTATCTACTTGTCTATCTATCTATTTATTTATTTTTATTTATTTATTTTTACTTTATTGCAAACAAAAAATAGTACATGAAAGGAGAAAAAAACCTTAACAGAGTGCAAAGGCAGTCTTATCACTAAATTCTTACAGACAAACAGGACAAAACACACAAACACATAGACACAACACAACAAGACAGGCACACGGTTTAACTAGGCTTAAAATGTGAACTTATCTAATGTATTAAAATATGGTATATAATTATAGTAAAACTTAATGTAGTGCATGCAAGAGATACGATTATAAATAGCAAGTACAATACAAAAAAAGTTAAACAAGTGCGAGTCGGACTCGCCCATGAAGGGTTCCGTAGTAACATCGTGTAATTTTATTGTTTTAATAATAGTGTATATTTTTTTAAATAAAAAAATAAATAAATAAAAAACTACTTACTAGATCTCGTTTAAACCAATTTCCGGTGGAAGTTTGCATAGTAATGTACATCATATAATTATTTTAGTTTTATAATTCTCTTATTTTAGAAGTCACGGGGGGGGGGGGACGACACACCACCTCCTAGAAACCTCAATATCATAGGTATAGTTCTTATAGTTTCGGAAAAAATTGGCTGTGACATACGGACGGACAGACAGACAGACATGACGAATCCATAAGAGTTCAGTTTTTGCCATCTGGCTACGGAACCTTAAAAACTATATACACAATTACACATATTATACATAAACATACGTATACATATTATACTAATATGTGGGATATTTAAATCATTATTATTTTCAATCGCTTTAGATATATGTATATACGTATTTACTAGCAACTAAAATATTTGTGGTATTTTATATACGAGTACATTTAAATTATCAAATTATATTAAAAAAATAATTTGAATGAACTTCATAAAAATAATTTTTTTGGGTCACTTCCGTTTTTCTTCACAGAAGAAGAATCAATCCTATGCCCAACCCACTGCTGGTATTTATAGACTGTTAACGTAAATCACAGTAATATTTGAAACAAATTCTGGATAACACCTACCTTACAATACCTTATTAGATCAACTGATAATATATCCTAACTGTCTACATAACTGCAATTACAGTTCTAATATACTATATATTCTTAAAGTCATATTGGCCCGCGGGGCTGTGTGCGGCAAACTTATGTAGATACAATAGACATGTGTGTGTCAAGAAGTATAGCCATTTTTACACATTATACACATTTTTACACATTTTTATATTACAAAAAACGTTTCATTAAACATTTTCATCACTTTTGTACGTGCGTGTGTGTGTATGAGCATGTTGGCTGACGCGTCACTTTCACACAAATCAAAGCTACATACCACACGATTACAAACTGGCGTAGTGGTATTAAAAACTGTATATTTCACTAGCTGTAGCAAATTCGATACCGTGTCATACAGATGTTTGATCTGGGTGTTTGTTTTCGTTGTGTGAGTATCTGGTCTCCCCATACAGGATATCATTATACGGGGGCCGTTATGTTAGGCCTATTGTTTATTTTTACAAATACACACACATACAAATAAACGTCAATTTGGATAAATTAAACGATCAGTCATCATTAACTAAAACTCCAATCAATACTTATTTAAATTCAGTTAAGCGACGAGGAAAATAGTAAACAACGCAACAGAAAGATAAGACGGCAATTATTTTAGCTTTTAGCGAACGAACAGTGGGGCGGAACTCGCCCTCGGCCCGTAAATACGATCCAGACAAAGGGATTTACAAATTATCAAGGCTTCCGCGGCAGATAACGCATCAGCCGATTATGTAACGAATTAATTAGTGAACTGCTACAAGAAAACGTCTCCTCAATTACATGTGCTTTATTACTTGCGAAGATATTATTTGTCCCGTTTGAGTTATTAATCGTACTAAACCTATTATAATTGTTTTTGACCGGCCCGTTGACGCAGTTCGCAGTGTTTTCTGCCGTTGTGGTTTCGATTCCTGCCTCAAGTCTGGGTGCTATATATATTTATTTATATGTATATTTATTTAAAAAAAATGTAAATTAGTCGGCTGTTACCTAAAACACAGGCATTAACTTGCATACCTTAGGAACAGACGACCGTGTGTGTATGTCAAATATATCTACATATATTGTTATTATTATTAATTATTTCATTCAAGTCACTAATTCTTATAAACTTGGTATATAGAAAGCTGAAGATCCAGAACAACACACCGTCTGCACAATGGGTCGGAAGTTATGCGGTAAAAACTTCGATGGGAAGACCTTGTCTTCTCAAACACCTCGTACCCTTTGACTGTGACTGACCCAACAGATATATTGAGCGGTATTGATGCCTATCACCCTCCTATTCAAATAAATTTGGCTATTGATATGCAAAAACCACTTAAACCTAAAACAAATGCTGTGTTACAATTTTATAAGGCTGACTATAACCGTATTAGGGAAAGATTGCTTAGTGTAGATTGGGACGTGGAACTGGATCTCTCCCTCACAGTTGATGAGATTACACAGATTTTTTATAATATCATAAATAACATTATACATGAAGAAATACCAAAAAAGAGACCTATTAAGAACGGTTATCCAGCGTGGTATGGTATCGGCCTTATAAAAATACTAAAAGAAAAAGAAAGGCATAGAATAGCTATGAAGAAATTTAACAACAAGTTGGATGAATATGAGTATAATTTACTAAAAAAGAGATGTAGAATATTAATGAATGAATCGTACTCTAAATATATTAGAAAAGTGCAGACCAATGTAGTTAAGGATCCTAAACATTTTTGGTCTTACATAAAAGCTAAACGTAAAAATGAAAGTTACATTCCACGGTGCATGAAGCTCAATAATGAAATAGCTTCCGATGGTGAAGGGATAGCTAATCTTTTTTGCAGACATTTTTCTTCTGTGTATACAGTGCCACAAGCTTCAAGTCACTGTCACGCTGGGCATGTTGCATCCGCGTTTGATTCTAGATGTCTGACAGGTATACATATTACAAGGTCTGAAATAGAGACTCATTTGAAAAGACTGAACACTTTTAAAGGTCACGGAAGTGACTGTATACCACCAATTTTCTTTTCTAAAAACGCAGAACCTCTAGCTATACCCCTTCAAATTCTATTTAATAAATCACTGAAGGACGGTGTGTTTCCGAGTGTTTGGAAGGAAGCCATTGTGGTACCGATTCCGAAATCTGGTTCCAAACAACTGATAGAAAATTATCGACCTATCAGTTTACTAACGGTGCTAGCAAAAGTATTTGAAAAAATCATTAGCCGACACATTACTTGGCACACAAAACAAATACTAGGCGAACAACAACATGGTTTTATAGCCAAGCGATCAACAGCTACTAACTTGGTATCTTTTGTTGAGCAGCTGTTGTCCCATTTGGGTTCGGGTGAGGAAGTGGATGCAATCTATGGGGACTTAAGCAAAGCGTTTGATAAAGTGGACCATAATATACTTCTTAGCAAATTGAAAAATCAGTTTTATATAAATGGCTCGTTGTTGTTGTGGTTCAATTCCTACCTAAAAAACCGTAAAATGAGGGTTGTGATAAATGGGTATAGTTCTCATTATTGCATCCCTTCATCAGGCGTCCCACAAGGATCTATTCTGGGACCAATATTGTTTGGCTTGTTCATTGATGACATTAAATACTACATTAAGCATTCAGAATTTCAACTATATGCAGATGATCTAAAAATATTTAGAGTCGTACAGAATGAGTTTGACGAGGAGTTGTTACAGAGGGATGTTAATGATATTGCTCAATGGTGCAAAATGAACTCTATGACTATGAATATTGACAAGTGTCTACACATAAAATTCTCAAGAAAACGCAATAAATACAATTCTAAGTACCATATTTATAATAAAGAGTTAAAAAGAGTGGAGGAGGTAAGAGACCTTGGCGTAATTATTGATTCGGAGTTGCGATTTCTTTCTCAGATTAATTATGTTATTAAAAAAAGTTTAAAGATGTTAGGATTTATAACGCGTAATACCAAGGAATTTACATCGATAGTTGCTCTTAAGACCCAATATAATGCACTGGTACGTAGTAATATTCAGTACTGTTGCTTTTTATGGTATCCTGTTTATCAGAATAATCTACAACGCATTGAAAAGGTGCAAAATTTTTTTTTAAAAAGACTATGCTTTAAGGCTATAACACAAAACGACCCGCATCTCAATAATTATAATGACCGATTGCGTTATTTCAACTACCTTCCTTCATGGAAACGTAATCAGGCTCTTGGCTGCATTTTTCTGTACAAGCTACTTAATCATATGATCGATTGTCCTTCCCTCTTGAATCGAATTAAATTGAGTATGCCCAGAATATCGTCTAGGTCTAGCTTCTATAGAATATATAAACCATTTTATGTTATTAATAATAAATCAAGGTATATACATAATTCACCGCTTAATCTCATGCAAAAAAATTTAAATGCAGTTTTTCTAAACATTGACATAGACATCTTCGCAGATTCGTTAGACCAATTTAAGAAAAAAATAATTAAAGTGTTGATGGACATTGACTTATGATTATAATTATAATAGTTTTGTTGTTTTTTTTCCTCTTTTAAATTGTAATCAATGTAATTTTTTTTAGTAGATTTCACAAATAAGATTATTGTCTGTTTACAGTGAGTGGCATTATAAAATGTTGTGCAAACCTTTAATTTAAGTGCATAATTGTATAAGTTTATGGTATTGTTTAAATGTATGAAGTCGTTTTATGTACTTAGTTGGTATGCCTTTATTAAATAAATAAATAAATAAATGGGCCGCTAATATGATGACATATGCAAAATAACTTTCGGAACAATTTGATCTACATAATATATTCTATATTCGATAACTGAATTCCGTTAATTAACTAATGTTAGGAGGTCAACCAACCTGGTGTGTACCTCAACATTTGGCATCCCGGGTTTGATTCTTGCTCGGGGCAGAAATTTGTATTTTTACAAATATTTGTTTCCGGTATTGTGTATGTCCTTGTGGCTTTCGTCATCGTACCTCGGAGACCACGTAAAGCAGTCAGTCCAGATCTTTTGCAAAGACACCTTATAGCGATCGCTACTCCGCAACCCGCAGAGGAGCAGCGCAGTGAATTAAGCTCTGTCTGTTTGATTGAACATCCATTACTGCTAAATTACTAAGAGTTGTTATGATGAACACCTGATAGCGATCGTTCTTCATGGTAGAGAAATTATCCACAAAGCCGCAGAGAATCAGCGTGGTGGATCGAATTCCAACCCTTCTCATAAATAGAGAAGAGGCCTTCGCCCAGCAGTAGAATGTTTACAAGCTGATTCAATTCACTTTAGTTATTATTGTTTTGTAAGGGACATAGTCCATTGAAAAGTTACATTTGGGGTTGCGTTTTTTAGAGGACGCAATTTT
Organism: Euphydryas editha; assembly: GCA_036937285.1. Lineage (NCBI taxonomy): Eukaryota > Metazoa > Arthropoda > Insecta > Lepidoptera > Nymphalidae > Euphydryas > Euphydryas editha. The sequence goes on along the minus strand of JAUPFZ010000027.1, from coordinate 13,347,127 downwards.
ATTTTTTTGATGAGTAGGGGGGGTCAGTGTAAAGTTAAAACCAAGTTTGTGGGGTCGCCACCCTTGTCCCACGGCCGCCATCTTGAAAATAGGGGTTGAAATGGTTTTTACGATATATCTCTTAAACTATTTATCAGATTAAAAAAAAAATTTAACATTTTTTGTTGCAAATTAAATTCTCTACAACTTTGGTCCAGTAACTTTTTGTCGTAGAACTATAAATAAAAAAGTTAGAAGCGAAAATGTTCAGATATTCGAGAAAAAAATTTAAATTTTTCGATATAACTTTTTTTTATCATTTTACGAAAAAATGATATCAGACCATTTTTGTAGATCGTTTTTTGAGGAACAACTTATAATACAATAATAATAATAGCAGGCAGATGTTCTTTTGTTTCATCACAGTCACTTGGGTATTTTCTACCTTTATTTTATCTATTTCCTACCTGGACAGTATTCGCGGTAACGGCCATCAGATTTAAAATTATTTTTAAAATTATTAATTGTAAAAAAAAATAATGGAGTGGAAAAGAGTCAATAATTATTAATAATTAATTATTAATAATATAGCAAAATTAATAATTAATAAAATTATAAAAAAAAAACAATAACTGATGACACACTGTTAGTACACACGTATAATATATGTATAGTTAAGAGTACTGAAAAATAATACTCCGGAGCGCTGTGTTTTCTTAGCTATTGACTTAATGAAAAAATGTTTTACATAAAAGTTGTTCCTCAAAAAACGATCAAAAAAATGGTCTTATATCATTTTTTCGTAAAATGATAAAAAAAAGTTATATCGCAATATTTAATTTTTTTTTCTCGATTTTCTGAACATTTTCGCTTATAACTTTTTACCCGACTGCGACAGGAGGGTTATGTTTTTCGAGTGTATGTATGTATGTATGTATGTATGTATGTATGTATGTATGTATGTATGTATGTATGTATGTATGTCCATTTCTTTGGCGCGCCCTACAGCCCAAACGGCTGGACGGTTTTTGACATATGAGGTGTCGTTGGATTTGTCTAAATTATAGTAGTGACATAGGCTATATAAATTTTCAAAATGGCGTCCGCAAATGGCGGAATGAGGGGGGGCAGTTGAATATTTTTTCTTACTGTAGCAATATGGGTATCAAATGAAAGCTAGTAAACTGTTTTATTCTTTTTAGTTTATAATAAGAGTATTTTACGCAGTCGGGTTTTTTGATTTTTTTTTAATTAAGCATACTTGTTTATTTATAGTTCTACGACAAAAAATTACTGGACCAAAGTTGTAGAGAATTTAATTTGCAACAAAAAATGTTACGAATTTTTTTAATCAGATAAATAGTTTAAGAGATATATCGTAAAAACCATTTCAACCCCTATTTTCAAGATGGCGGCCATGGGACAAGGGTGGCGACCTCACAAACTTGGTTTTAGCTTTACACTGACCCCTCCTATACATCAAAAAAATAAAATTGCGTCCTCTAAAAAACGCAAGGTAAGGCATAAAAAATGTAACATTTCAATGGACTAACAGCTTAATATTTTTTATTAGTCAAAATTTATTGTCAAGTTATTGATTTTCTTAATACTTACTCGCAAATTTATTCGCCTTAAATTTTGCAAAACTGATAAAATTAGTGTAGCTACGTATCTAGAAGGCAAACCGGGGTCATCAAACAAAACTCTCATGGGCGGTAGTTTAAGGGCGTGCCAAAATCAGAATAAAATATGGTTAAAAAAACTCGCTTCACGAAGCGTAGCTAGCATCAAACGCACGTTCTTTTATCAATTATTAATTTTATGTTCAAATGCCTGGTGGTTTTTAAATATATTATATTCTTTTTTAAAGGTTTCCTATGGTCACAGAAATTAGCATCCATTATACATTTGTTCCTTTTTTTTTCTTTCCAATATTTATCTCAAACGTTAGTAACCCGTGACCCATTATCAACTTTTTGACCCGGTTCGAAAAAATCGTTACAAAGTTAAAAAAGTTCTTTTCATCCATCATACCTCAGTGTCTGAAGTCAAAAGTCTTCGCCAATGTGTGTTACCAGTGATGACATACGGATCTGAGACGAAGTCTCTGACTAAGGGCTTTTTAAACAAGCTCCATGTCGCACAGCGTGCAACGGAGAGGGCTATGCTTGGTATTTCTCTGCGAGATCGAATCAGAAATGATGAGATCCGCAGACGAACGACAGTTGCCGACATAGCGTAACGGATTCACAAGCTGAACTGGCAGTGGGCGGCATATAGCTCGTAGAACTGACGGCCTATGGAGCAGAAAGGTTCTGGAGTGAATACCACCTACTGGCAAGCGCGGCGTCGTGTGGCTGTCCGCCAGATGGACAGATTACTTGAGAAGATTCGCTGAAAGTCGTTGGTTGGGGGCTGCCTTGGACCTGTCGCTCTGTAGGTTGATGGGGGAGGTCGACGAGGGACGTTCAGCAGTGGACATCCAATGGTTGGTATGATGATAATGATGATGAATTACAATTAAGTACACATATTGACTTTGATCTAATCTACTTTTCTCCCAAGAAAACGTACGCAATATAAAAAGTACTTAGTGTCCTACCTTGTAGTATAAACTAAATTCGTTCCAAATTTCATTCAAATCCATTCAGTAGTTTCGATGTAATGTGATACAAGATACACAAAGACAGGCAGACAGACAGAAAAAATACATTTATGGCTTCGACGATTATAGAATGTCGTTAAAAAAAAACGTCCTTCATGCACAGTGTTGGACTTGTTACTGTTTTATTATAACTAGTGGTAGGCCAATGGTCGAAATTCGACCTTATCTGTAATTGATAGCATTGTCAATATCATGAAAATATGATTGCGCATAACATGGTGAGCATATGCAGCAGCCATTGGATCTGATCTGTGATAAAAAATTCGTTTCAAGACATGAATTTAAGACCGTGTTGACAACAGACTGATAAACATTTGTGTATATATGTACATTGTACATATGTATGTGTGTGTGTCGTAGTGTGTTTAGTGTCTTTTTTAATTAATTTAATGTATTTTTGAGCATTATTATAAAAAATATTAGCATTCTGCACTTCTTCTCCATATCAACTTTAACTGTACCGAAGTTCATACTTCTCCGTCTGCGTAATTTTCGTAAAAAGGGGTACAAAGTTTTTGCTTCACGTATTAATATATAGATTGCATAGATGGATAAAATTATATAGGTTTAAAAGCACAGAGACAGCGAGCCCATTAAAAAATATATTGAACTTATGTAATGTAATACGAATTACTGCGTCTAAACAATATTAAAATAAATCTTTAAACGGCTTAGTTATTAAAAAAAAAAAATATTTAAATATCTCATATCGACAAGTTCATTACGATCAAGATTTTAATTAATAATCTTTAAACTTAAAAAATATACCCCATCATGTTGTAATAGAGTTTAGAATCGTTCAATAAAAAAGTTTTTCTACATTTATTCGGTAATTAATATAATTGACTATCGGTTTAATTGGCGGAGGCTTCGCTTAAACTCTGATGAGCGAAAGCGTTCCACAGACGTATTTTAAAATATGGATGTAGAATTATGTTACTGTGATTTTATTAAATTATTTAAATATATTCTATTTTTATATTTAATGTAACTTGTAATATATATTAACATACACATACGGTCGTCTGTTGCTAAGGTAGGCTGTAACTTAATGCCTGAGTTTTCTGTAACAGTCGACTGATATACGTAAATATATTAATATTTTTAGTACATATAAATTCATAATATACAAATATTACACCTATACTCGGGGTGGAATTCGAACCCACGACCCTGAGTGGAAAGCAGGGTCACTGCTCACTGCGCCAACAGGCCAGTCAAAGTTATAATAAAATAGAATATTATATTAATAAAATATAAGGTGAGGGTTTTTTTTTTGTGTCGCAGGGGAATCCATTTACGGATGATATCCAGGACGCCCAGGTAGACAATCCTAGACCTATGTCGGATTCGGCACTTTAGGAGTGTAATACCGTACTAAATCCCCGCGGGAGCCTTCAGTCGCTTTAATTGGAGGGTCCTGGATCTGTAGGCAACAGGATCCTTCCAGCGACAGGCTGGCCTCGGCGAAAAAGCCAGACTCGTCCTCCATTGGGACTGTCCGGCTCACCTCTGAACAGTCCCAACGACACCGTGTCTAGCAGGACCGGGTTCCCATCCCGGCCCGAAACGGGCACAGTGGCGTTACTGGAGGTGCATTAAGTAGCGCCTTATACGCACCCCGATTCGTCGCCCGTGGATGGAGGAAACGTTGGCGGCCTCCTTCTGTGAAATTACTGTCTCACAGACCATCGCCTTCCACGACTCGTCGTCGCCGGAGGTGAGGGGTTGCCGCAGTGGTCCTAGCAACTATAGACAAATGTTGCATATGCCATACAGATGTTTGTCCCGTGGTGTGTTAGTAGTTGTTTGTGGCTATTTTTGGGCCCTCGATAAAGGATTTTGTCCTATTAGGATCCATCACTGACTGTAAGGTGCTTATTTACTAACTCTGCCCGGGGTGTCGCCCGCGCATAAATTTTACTTTATCCACACATCTACTACTACTAAAGTACGGTAGCAACGTGGTAGCAACTAAAAGAGATTCAGAAAGCGCCATCTATTATGATAGTGTCATACTTCAAACTGTTTTTTTTTTAAATTAGGTTTACAAATTCAATGATACAATATAAAAAAATATTATGTGTGTAAACAATTTGATAGGCTTACGATGTTTATTCTTATTACAGTGAACAACAGCATGCAAACTGTTGTACTTATTGTTAGTGTAAAAAAAAAAAATCGAATTTTTGACATTCTTGTTTTTGTCGTTTTTTGTTATAAATGTTTTCAATATGGCATTTAATTAATTATATATTATTAATTAAATGCCATATTTTTTACACAACATTATTACAATTTTCGGATCATCTTTAAATGTATTAACTTTCTTACTAATTAAATAAATGTAATTCCAAATACAAAATTAAAATATATTTAATTTTTATATATTTATAATTATTTTTTATAATTATTTAATATTTTTTATAATTATTTAATATAATTAAATGAAGCTGTGATATTAGCAGCGTATAAACGTTCCGATAATATGACAACGAAACAAATCAGTCTAATTCGCCACGTTGCTCCACTGCGGGTTGGATATAGGTACTAGTCTCTATATATATCTATTATATATAGATATAGGTACTAGTGTCAATATATATTAAGTAAAATTTATTTGCGGAATTATTTTGTTTAATAAAGATCCCTTTTCGCGTTATATCTTCTAATTTAATTTTAAATAAGGAAGTACATGCTTCCGTCCACAGACCTATAAAATAACGATTATTTTATTTTTTATTTTATTTTATATTTATTTATTTTATTAAAATCTAAGGATCATCAATAAAATCAACGATAATGTACCATTTTTTATGCATTTTTATTAATATTGTGTTTCTTTATACAACTATTATGTCGATAAACTTTCCTCAGTCCTAGATCCACGCCCGTCAATCTGGTCGTATATTTCAAAGATATAAAGGGAATTTTTCTCGTAGGATTCTCTAAAGCTAAGTATTCCATACATCATTCTCAACTTGTAATTTATTATAACACAACTAAAACGTATAAAAGGCCCATTGAGCCTGAATACAACAAAGACGACAATGTTGACAACAACAACAACAATCAATTCATCACACCGCCGCCTGTCCTGTCGCATAAATCTTAACATGTTTAGGGATCAGCGCTCTTGTCCTTTCAACTTGTCATGTCAAGAATATACATATTTTATTTTTATATATAGTAAAAACAATTTTATTATTTTATTTTATTTCTTTTAAAGAGTGAATAATTTTTAATTATTTACCTGTTTCTTTTTTTTTTTAAATATTGTAAATAAATTACGGCGACAAAATATACGATTTCTACATTTTTACGAGTATACGATTCATTGAATTAACGGATTTGCAAGCTGAAGTGGTAGTGGGCAGGGTATATAGCTCGTAGAACTGACGGCCGATGGAGCAAAAAGATTCTCGAGTGGAGACCACGAACCGGCAAGCGCAGTGTCGGACGGCCGTCCGCAATATAGACAGACGACTTGAGGAAAGTCGCCGGAAGCCATTGGATAGAGGCTGCTTTGAACCGGTCGCTCTGGAGGTCGATTGGGGGAGTCTTAAGTTTAACAGTTGACATCCAATAGCTGATATGATAATGATGACAATGATGAAGATGATGATATGCTTCATCTGTTTTAATGTCTATCTCGTCAATATTACGTTTTGATGTCTCACTGAGATCTCGTACCACTTAAATAATATATCCACACGAATGAATAAGAAATTATAACACTAGAAAATTAGCCACATTTCGTTGTATAGACATCGCTCTTGTTTCGTTAAAATGTTTTTAATGTCAGGTTCATTTCGTTATAAGCAATGTAAATTTATTAGAACACCTTTAAAATAATCTTAATTGATGTCGACAGACTGACACAAATCACTGCCTAAACATGCTTAAGAAGCAGTAAATGTTTCTCGAGAATTTCTCACATAACGAAGGTCAGAACTATAAAATTTTTTAGGGATTGAACCTTTTTTTATGAAAGATAATATCTTTCTAAAATAAAGAAAGCTATAAAATATTGGAGTGTAGAAAAGTAAGAGCAAAATAGTAGACAATTCATATAGAATAGAAATCATATTTTCTCAATATGTGGTCTGCAAGAAAAAATATCTTCAAATGATTTGGAAAAAAAAAATTAGATCTTGTTGCAATAAATGCAAATTAAATTATAAGAACTTAATTAATTTATATAAGTATTAGATAACATTATTGTTTGACTTTTAAAAATGCACAAAAATCTGATGGTAATTTTACGAGTAAAAAGAGAGACAATTCAGAATGACGTTAATTACTGTGTAACTTAGAAATGTTTCCTAGCCGTTAATTTTTAACCAACTAACTAATTTGTTTATCGAATAAATTTTTAAATTAAAAAAACTACAAGCACGCGGCTAATCATTTTAATCATTGTCCAAAACATTTGAAATGGTTCGTAAAAGCGGTGCAGTAACGATAATCTCTAAACATAAATCCATGGAATTATCATCAATTACGTTAGTGAAGCTATATTCATTTCATATCAGTGAATTTCAATAAGAAGTTAGTAAATACATACTAATACACATACACATATTCAATGGTAAAATCAGTGGACTCTGATACTCACGTATTCATACATTGAATAGTCACTAATTCTGCGTGGTACGATTCTCACATTGATCAAAAGTGAATAATCACTTAAAATTTGTAAAATTCCACAAATTCATGTTTGGAGAGTGTATAAAAAACAAAAAAAAAAAACAAATTCAAAGCTGGTAAAACTACGAGTAGTGTAGCGTGTATAATTCGTGGCTGAAATTCACATAAATCGTACCCATGAAATAAAAATTAAAATCTGACAACGGAATAAAGATCCGGCAAAAGCCAGTATTGGTCTAATTAAAGGGTGGCCTTCAAACAATTGAGAGTACAAAAAGCGAAGCGTGCAGCTTTGTGCTTTGTCCTTTTGTCTTATTGAGAGTCAAACACTGGTGCAGGTCGACTTGTTAAACACGGAGCTGTTTTTTGTACTTTTGGCTAAATCTAGTATTTATATTTTTACAGTTTAAATTTAGTAAAATAAGATATTAATATTATACACATTTATTTTTATTAATCGGTAAAATATGACAATTAGGGCGGGTTGGTAACGCGGTTATATTAAAGTTATAAAACTGTCGTAGTTACCTGAGGCGAAATTTAAAACTGACATAGCTCCCTCAAGTCCGACATAGAACCTATTTAGAGGCCAGTAGTCCGATTTAGCGCCTATAGGTGCTAATTTTTATTCCATTTAGGTCCGATTTTAGTCGTAAACTAGAAAAAATGGAATTCCATTCGTACTAAGTCGTAGCTAATTTAACATGGGTTAGGACCGACTTTAAGCTTAGAGGTCTAATATAATACTTCCTAGCGTAGGCGGCGCTAAATCGGCTCTAAAATTCGACTCGGGTAAATTCGATAATAATCGAAAGTGATATAATGGGGTGCACAAGCTAGTTAATTTTAAATTATAACTATAATCGAAACCTATGGAATATGATCAGTCAAAGTTACTTTTTTGAAACTTTTGATGAGATTTCTTAAATTGCCATTAATAAATAATTAATACATGGGTAAATAAGGTTATAACATTTATATAACAAAAAGAATTTAGAAAAAAATGATATTAGAAACCTCAATATTATTTTTGAAGACCTATCCATAGATAGCTTGATTTCCAATAGATACCGATTTCGGAAAAAAGTGGCTGTGACATACGGACGGACATACAGACAGACATGACGAATTCATAAGAGTTCCGTTTTTGCCTTTTGGCTACGGAACCCTAAAAAGTAATAAAGCTATTAAGTATCTGCCTTTATAATCAGTTTATTGGTTTTGTGAGTAAAACTAGAACATTTATTATACGGCGGTATGGGGCGAACAGTGCAAAAACACCATTAGAGAAATAAACCAAGATTCAACCTTAGTATAACAGCTATAATATCGAAATTTCAAATATGCTACATTAATGAATGATGTTGTAAACATTATTTAAAATAATTTCCTTTTAAAATAAAACAACTTGTATTTAACTAATTTTGTAAACCCTGATGCATTTAATTTTTTAAACTAACTCTATGACCATAAACCTCAAACTTTCAAGAAACCCGATAACCCTTTAAGACTTGACGACCCAGAACTAAATACCAAATTATGACGACAAGCAATGAATTAACCCTTCCTCCGGATACCGCGGTCTCTTCGGCTCCGGCGATATTATCCGTAATGGCGACATTAACATGATAACGGTATAACCTTTATAACGTAATCGTTATAACATAAACGTTAATTCAGTGAACGTTCTTCGTAGAGACGAAGCTGAAATTACCGATTAAGCTGAATTTGAATAATTCCGAGATAAATTCAGTACGTCTGAAGGGTTCATCAATATTTTGTTACTTTATGTTAAATGAAATGCTAATAAAACTGTTTAATCTGATAAATACCTTGTTAAAATTATATCTTTCTATTTTAATTCGAGTGGTTAAAACAATTATCAAAGAAACAGAGCGTGCGCGTTAGTCTGCTGTTACAGTCGTGTCACAATGGTAGTTTAAGGGTTGATTATTGACATAATTATAGTAAAATATATACATTATTTCAAAATTTACAGTAATATAGATGTTTATATTGCCTAACTTAAAAAAATATTACTTGCAGATAATAGTAGAATAAATCATGTCCACGTGGAATGGTGGAAAAAATGCTGGCAGCATTTTACGGTAAAATCGCAATTTCGATTATCTAAGAACAAAATGAACCACCTGTAACCGGTTGAGGCTATGAGTCGTGGGTTCAATTCGTTTAGAATTATTGCACTCCTACTTTACAGCACAAATGTTTCTGTAGCCAATGGCAAGATAATATAATTTATGTAAAGTGACGAAAATAATGATTGGTTTTGCTGGTTTTAGTAAACTATAAAAGATTTTATGGTGTCATTATATTATCACAATAATATCATTAAAATAAATATAAATATGTTTAACACACACACAAGGTCGTCTGTTCCTAAAGTAGGCAACTTAATGCCTGTGTTTTAGGTAACAGCCGACTGATATACATTTTTTTAAAATAAATATACATATAAATAATACATATATATATAAATAAACATATATTACACCCAGACTCAGGGCGGGAATCGAACCCACAACCCTTGGAGCAGAAAACAGGGTCATTGCAAACTGCGCCAACGGGTCAGTCAAAGAATTACCAAACCAGTTGAATTACCAAAGCACTTAAAATCAAGCGATCAATGATTTAGCGTTGTAATACGACGTAATACGTACTTTCGTATTTTAAAGAACAAGCAGAGATGACGTTTACACTATATTACAATAGCGCATAAACTACAATACAATAACTTTATGACCCATTGATCTAAGATACAACACACTCCACAATCACTGAATGTATTCTAACTAGGTTTGACGATACGTCTTTACTTTTATGTTAAGACTAAGATGACCTCGATCTTCAGTTTTGAAACTTATAAATCTCGAATTATTCTATCTTCCTGCATTCATGCATATTTCAAAATCTGTTTTCTTCTATAATTAGTTTAATAGTTTTACCGTGGCCATATAAAAGACAGAGTTAATTTCGAAATAATACCTAATGTGCTAACTTTCGATCTTATTGGGACGTGGTAACAAAAAGCCTATGTATTATTCTGAACTATATAGATACAAAGTTTCATTGCATTTGATTCAGTAATTTTGTGTGATAATGTAATAAACGACCATTCTGGTGTAGTGGTGCCAGTAGTTGTCTCAACGCCACTCGCCGGGGCGGTCGCGGGTTCGATTCCCTCTCGAAACAGATATTTGTATTCGTATAAATATTTGATCCGGTTTGAGTGTATGTCCTTGTGGGTCTCCCCACCGTGCCTCGGAGAGCACGTAAAGCCGACGGTCCCGGTTGTTATCATAGACACCTGATAATGATCGTTACCGAGCAGCGTGGTGGATTAACCTTCAACCCTTCTTCTACATGGAGAAGAAACCTTCGCTCAGCAATGGGTGGCTTACAGGCTGATATAATGTAACAAACATCCATCATAAATAATGCATGATGTTAAATTAAATGAAAATATTGATATAGGGTTTTAATTTTGAATAAGAAATATGGTTGAGAATTTTTTATTTTAATTTTTTTGAATATAATTCTAATAAAGTCATTATAAATTTTAAAACAAAGCAAATCAAATTCTTCGTCTACTGAAAATCGATTGGAACCGCTGTCCGACCTCCGTCAGAACTATCAACTATTTCTCATAATATGTGTTATGAGTTTGCTAACTTTGTCCGTTTGTCATTTAAAGCTCTTCTGATATGAATATGTTAGAAGTCTCTTAACTATATATAATTTACTGATAGTTTGTTAGTTGTGGCTGTCTCTGTGAATCTACTCGGAGATTGGTCAATTAAGTGCTGCAAATGTTTTTTCTCTTTCTGTCATCTTTCTTATTTTCATTGAAACTAGATCTACAAGAACTGTATTCACAAGATGAGTTTCCTCGTGTAATAATATAAATAACAATCATTTTTTTTTTAATTTTCCAGATTTTTTTAAAATATCTATAATGAAACCCATTGTGTTTATTATAAAATTGGTTACATATAACTGAATAAAAGATCCTATAAGATACATACACATCATTCAACAACGGCTGTATAGAACTGATGATGATGATTCTCTCTTGAAAAACTGATAAAAAAAGTCATAGTGTATAATCAAAGTACATAATGCAGTAGTCAGTGAAAACATATAATTGGCAGATTATATAAATGACGAAAATTTGTATACTTTGCTTTCATGCAAGACATGTGACTATATATATATATATATATATATATATATATATATATATATATATATATATATACAATTAATTATATTCTCACCAATTCTTTTCACTAGAATTTACGTTCCGAATCCACCTTAAAATTGACTATAACGTGTTACTGTAAGCGATTCAAAAGCAATTTTAGATAATATCGAATAAAGTAAATATTTTATTTCATTTTTATTTTGATATTAAAAGCCAATTGTTTATCAATCACTTGAGAATGGCTGGATTAAATTGACTATGTTTTATTAATATTGGCTTTTATATTATATCTATCATATCAATTACTACTCAAGGAATCTCTACACGTTACATATACAAACGTATTTATCAATAAGTTACTCTCTCCTCTGTCGCAGAAATTTGATTATACATTGTATACGCGGATACAGATACACATACTCAATTACACGGTCGTGTGAGTCCGAATAATCCATAATAACTTACGTGCTGAGTTTGATTCATATTTATATCGTATATTGAAAGATTGTACAAGAAAAGGAAAAAAAAAACCAGCCTGAAATTGAGAAGTTATGAAGAGTTGGCTTAAGCCGCATATAACTGGAGCGGAATTTACACATCTATTGCACAAAAATCGGTTTAAAAAAGGAACTCTAAGACGTAACGTTACTCTTAGGATCGAAGGTATTACCACAGTATATTAATATATACAGTATTGTAACTCGGCCGTATCTTTGAAATAAATGCCGACAGTGCTACGTGGTGCTAAAGCGTGCTACAGCCGCGCGCTACGTAAACATGTGATAGGGCTGCGGGCCTCCAGCATTTTAATTACATTTGCCTACTTTGTGTTTCCATTTAGTTTTGTGATTGTAAATATACCCTTTTTATATTAACAAATAAAATACTTTGTGAATTGAATAGGAAGTGTTCAATAAAAATGCATGTTGTTTTTTGATTGTTAGATTTAATTAAAAAACCATGTTAATGTTTGAATAGCAAATCGGTCTTATAAATTTGCGACCGAAAAATATTTGCGCCTCGACTAAGACGTGTGAAATGCTTTATTTATTAAATGTTAAAGTGTAAAAAATCCGTATTCTAATATAAAGCTTAATTAAAAATACTTATCTATTAAAAAGCCACACATTATGTACCTACCTACTAGTAAGTAAAATTATTCTATAGTCTTACCTTTCAGAGTTGCCAGGTAATCTAAAAAAAGTTATCTGTGGATGCGTTATTGACGAATTCATGCAACCAGAAACAGCACAAAATATATCCTACTCGTCATATTAAATATGTAATGGAAATTATTTTCAGTGAAAAAATCGTGCGGTTATTGTTAAAAAAATAACACACGGTCCGTTTGTCACTGCGGCACAGTCGCGACTGTTTGCGTCCCGAGCGCATCCCGAGGCCGAGGCGCGTAGACATAGCTCGCGCTTCGTCCGTTTGTATGAAGTTGGAGTACTGTATTTATTAATATACTCTGGTATTACTAACCATTATTATAGGTCATTTTTACTAATATAAATACTTTACGTGTGTGAAATTAAAAAAAAAATTAAAACAGCATCGTTAGAAGCAGTTCTTACCCTACATATTGAATATATTCATGATTTTTTACTACATTGTTACCAGCTGCAATGCGCTTAGTTTGAAACTGACTTTTATATTATGGTAATACTGAGGGTAATGTTGGAAAGCATCCAGATACGTGGTGCTAATACATCAGACATAGCTTGATTTTCATAGCTTAACTTTAGATGTATTACTTAACATAATACAATATTTACTTTCAATGAGTATAATTAAACAAGAATAAATAAAAAGGGAGCCAAGTCATCCTTATAGATAAGAAACATCTTTTACTTGTATGTTCTGAGTATAAGAAAAACAGATTGTAAAAACAGAAATAGCAAACTTGTATACCACCACCAACACCACCACATTAGCCTTTGGTAGTGTATTGTAGCAGGAGATGGTGACGCTTCTGCCCAAAACCATCCTGATTGGCGTACAGCACCTATATAATGTTACTTTTTTTTTACGACACCTTGCCAAGAAAGAGGCCGAGAATATTCTTCTCTGCTGGCCACCGAACGAACTCTCAATATCTTACAGTTGGGCAAAACGAATATACTCCCGACTATATCGTGGTATTAACCCGTTTTTATCTTTAAAATTTAACTGTATTCGAAACTGTCTAAGCGTAACAAGGTCAATAATCTACTCCCATACCAAACAAATAAGTCCGGCTTAATTCGAACCGTCGTGGCTGATGTATAAGTTACAGAATTTCGAAGTAAGACGAGTTAAAATATAAGTATTTTAGAACTTGTAAATTCAGTGGTATTTTTGGATTTTAATCCGTTATCAATGAACCATCTGAACTTAACTGAAATAAGATGGGCAAGTCTCTTCTCAGTATGGGAAAGATCAAAGATTAATTCGCCAGGCGACGTACGATGGCGAATAATTTTTATACCAATAGTAATTATTATTTATCTTTTTTTGATAACGACCGGAACAAACGGCTTTATGTAACCTTCGAGGCACTATGAAAAAACCCCTAAAAAACCAAAAATAAAACATATTAAGACAAATGTCCGTTACTAGCGGACTCGTGGCCGTCAGGGTTAGTGTAACTTTCGCACCACTACACCAGAAGTGTTGGTATGAATCATAACTGATAAGAATTATGTTGATAAATCGTATGCAAGAAGGCAAGAATATAATATATATATAATATAACATAAGTTAAAAAAATATGTCAGATAATTACTTTTTACTTTTTAGAACTAAATATTATAGGAAAAATTCTAAATATTTTTATATTTCTTGTAAGAAATGTTATTTTAAGCTAAGTAAAAGCTCTCGTTTCTAATATATAATTTCCAGGCACTGTTTCAAAAAGGAAACGTTTTAAATATTATTCCGTATAATTTCTTTACTGCTTGAGAGTTTCTATTAATTCTCAAATATAATATATGGAACTTCTATAATAAAATAAATATAACAAAATAACTATTAGAATTTGATTGTAATAAAATGAAAGTAAATCCTTATCAAGATTTCGAATATTAAATACGATAAATTTTCTCAGTTAAAATATATACCCAACTTCAAACGAAGCCTCGATTCCTTACAATCCTAAAAGTTGAATCTATTCTACAGAAGACATGGAGATATGGTAACTCATAACATATATACACTCAATATTATAACAAAGCTGGTGTAGTAGTGTGTAATAGTAGTGTAGCCTTAACACTGGCGATCGCGGGTTCGATTCTTGCTTAGGGATAATATTTGTCTAGTAGGCAGATAGCAGAAGACTGCTGACCTAAGAAGGTGTAGGTTCTTGCGGATTTCCCCGCCGTACCACGGGGAACAAGTAAAGCCGGCGATCCCGGTTGGTATCATAGACACCTGATAGCGATCGTTACACATGATAGGGAAATTATCCGCAAAGTTGCAGTGGAGCAGCGTGATGGATTAACCTCTAACCCTTTTACATAGAGAAGAGACCCTTGCCCAGTAATGGGATATGTCTACGTACATATATATTCTTGTATCTTCCTGGTTACATTCTATTTTAGGGTTACATGCCCAAAGGGTACCAATGGAACCCTATTACTAAGCCGCTGTACGTCCGTCTGTCAGGCGTCTGGCTTTCAATGGTGCCAAAAAAGCATTGTTGATTTAGATAGGATGGAGAAGACACGAAGAAGATTGTTTGATGTGCGGTCGAGGTTACAAGAGTGCTATCTATGTCTTTGGAATCGTAATAGATAAACACGTGTTTCTTTGAAGCTTGCTATTTTAATCTTAAAAATATGCATTTTTAAACAGTACAGTGGTATTAAAACTTTCGCGCTGGAGTCCAACTTGCTGGTCATTCTTTTTAGGCGACTTAAGTATTTGACTTTTAAATAGAATAAAATATTAAATTCAAAATTCTTTTCAACATTTTCGCTAAATATGCCCAACCTACATACGACCTTGGCAAGTGAGATAACCTACAAGTTTGTAAGAATATGTAATTTATTTCGGTGTCGCGATAACGTCACGCGTGTATTGGAAAATGTCCAAGCGTGTGATGATAATGCGTTAGAACGGCAGCGTTTCGGATATTCGTCGCCAAGTAAGGTTGCGGTCGAACCGAGGATCTCACAAATGTGTTTTATCATATATTTGTATTTATACCTTATAAAATAAAAATGTCGAATTAGTTTCAAGTAGCTTCATGTATAAAATACATTTGAAGAAAATCAAGGACTAATATTAAAAAAAGAAAAAGAAGCTATCAGAATATAACCCAGACGTCTCTCCCGGTTTCACCTGCACTAAAAAATATAAGTACTGTAGCACTGATTCGTAGGGTGATCGGAAGTTATTAAAATCAGTAGTTAAAAAGTTTGTTAAATACTAACACACTAAATAATCTTTGATGATGGCGATGATGATGATGATGGCGATGATGATGATGATGATGATGATGATGACGTGTAAAACTTGTAATTTAGATGTTTACATACCCTATTGCTATTGCGCACTGTCTCTTGAGAGATCACAGTAGGTACACTAATACAAATTTTTGAGGCTATCTCTTCAGTAGACTCCAGCAATCTCAAAGATTATAAGCTTCAAAGCCCATTAATATTCAATATTTTATTAAAATCTTTTAACAGGGATAAAAAACGTGACGGTGATAATCTACAAAGCTTTCATACATTTGTAATTTGAGTTCAACTTCATGTAAGTTCGGTTAAGCATTTATTATATTTGAAGTTTCGTCCGTCTTTTTACACAAGCTGTTAGTCATTGGTTAAAGCACATCATCAAGTATATATACTTGAAATAAAATTACTGGACCTGCATCGTAACTTATTTGAATACTGACCTCTAACAGTAATATATCAGAACTTACATGAGAAATGGATTCTGATTCTGATTCTTCTAGAGACTACAATATAGATATATGTATGATTTTAGTAGTGACTTGGTAACATGATTTTCAAGTCCTATCATTACTGAATGTAATAAGTATCTATTAAAATAAACTGTCTTCTTAAAACCTTTTAGCGTTCAGGGACGTGGTAATTTGCATTAATTAATAATAAAGGCTGGATGTTCCTGAAATAAATGAAAACAACGGGATCGTTATGATATCGTAACAAGTAAGCTACAACATTAAGGTGCTTTTTTAAAGTGTAACTAATTATCAATGACTATTAGGATTCACAGGATCTTCATTAGATAAGATAGCAGATTAGCACGAGATATTTTGATTCAGGTCTATGCAGATGATTTTGTTAATATATTCTATCCATATAAAGTAGCATATCCCCGATTACTATCTAAATAACTAATTCGTCAACACCGAACCTAAATCATTGAAGCAAGATGTACAGTGTCTTTGGATGTAAGTCAAATATAGTCAAGTAAAGATAGATAATCTTCTAGTTTCTGGGAGACTTGTCAAAACCTGTTACCATATTTTTTTAGACCTTCTGATGGAATTTGTACTTACAATAAAGTTTTAACGGGTACAATTCTGTACATTGATGATATTATAGAATATTTTTTTTTTGGAGATCACTGTGTAATCGAGACCAAAGCCAAAACTATGTAGTTTTTTTTGGTTGTCCGGCTATCTTATTATAAAGTTGTAGTGAGTCAGTGGCTACTGATGACTTTATTAAAAATCATTATGAATAATCTTTTAGGTTATTCAATGACTATATTCTTAATGTTATTAAAGATACTGTTATAACTAAACTGAATCAGAATGTAAGTGCCCCTGCAGCACCACTGCTGGGCAAAAGGCCTCTTCTTAATTTCCACACAATGAGAAACGAGCGGGAATCGGACCCACGACTACCAGTATAACACAAACACTCGCACATCTATACCAGAACGGTTTTAAAAATTGACAAAACAGTTATAAATAATTTAGAAAATTAATAAAATATAGTTGCCTATTACTCAACTCTCACTACAGCAATTAGTCTTGTTATCTTAGACGCTCTGAAAGACCGAGAGTTAACACAAATACAACGTACAAATTGTCGCACCAACTAAACCAATCATGAGCGAAAACTAATTTAAGTGTTTATCTCCTTTTATATATCTATTTTTATTTTAATACGTGAAGCAAAAACTTTCTACCCTTTTTTACGAAAATAACGCGGACAGAAAATTATGAAATTTGGCATAGTTAAAGTTTATACGGAGAAGAAGTGCAGAATGCTAATATTTTTTATAATATTGTTCAAAAAATACAATAAATTAATTAAAAAACACACTATACACACTACAAGACACACACATATGTACAATGTTACATATATACACAAGTTTAGTTTATTGTCAAAGTCTGTTGTCTACACGGCCTTAAATACAGGTCTTGCAACAATTTTTTTAAATACAGGTCTTGCAACGAATTTTGTATCGAAATTTTTTTGACTATCATATTTTTATGATGTTGACAATGCTGTTATGATTAGGTCGAATTTCGGCCACTGGGCGACCACTAGTATCTATTAAAGACGAGGCAGACCCGTTACAATGTTCTACCTAAAAGAGCTGGCAAGAAACTTAATAGTAGACAGACTGAACTGAAACTTAATCAGCCTATAAACGTCCCAATGCTGGGCCTTTGGAAAAATTTCATATCTACCGGCTTTTATTTTTAATTTGTATTGTTATAATTGAATTTTTATTTTAATGACAAATAAAGTATATTTAAATATTAAGATAATATAAAACTCTGGAAAAAACTCATCAGGCTTATAATACATTTCGATTAGATTTTTTTTTTTTTTATTATATAAAAGAAATAACAATTTTCTTTCAATTACAATACTTGCGAACTTATCAAAGAGGTCCACGTCACTCGCGGGACGGATGTGTCCTCTCGACTCGAGGGAAATGTATTGAATGGACGGATAGGCGTGTTTTGATTGAAGCGGTGTGATAAAATGCCGGCTATTTGCCTTTTAAGGGATGTAAAGTATTTCGAAACGATGAATTGATGTTTGAGGTCTTGCGATGGGTGTTTTGATGGATGGTTTTCGAGGAATTTCGTTGATACATTTAATATGTCGACTGTCCCTACGTATACTATCGAAACTGAAAAAAGGTACTTTACAGGAGCGCACTTTTAACTTAATTTTGTGTACAAAATTGTCATTTATTTGTTAAGTATCAATATTATACTGATGAAAAATGTGGTTTAATATGTATTTTTTAGCTTATTCTCTTTTTTTCTATGAAAACATAAATATAAAAAGGAGTTTCTTAGTGCAATAAAAAAATCGCAAATTTTCAGTTTCGATACTGTACGTAGGGACAGTAGATGTGTTTTGAACTATTTTGATTAGGATGAGGAATTGACCAAAATTAAAGAACTACCTATCTATTGAGCTAATTTAAAACTTTTTATGAAGATACGTAAATTTTTTAAAAAACGATTTACTGTTTAATATTAAATTTGTTATAAGTCCAGGTATGCGTTATTGAATGTTTTTTGGCCATCTATCTGTACCAAGGAATTTATATTCAAACTGGAATACGCACAGGAACTCGAAAAACGTTACTAACAAAGGGATTGCATCTCTCTCTACCATGGATTCAAGGCAACTCGTAAGAAAGAGACAAAATACGAGTAGTCACCGAAATGGTCGGAACGATTTTTTCATTTTACACGTTGGAAACAAATGTCAACCTTATGTCAGTTATATTAAAGTGCATATTTGAATATACAATTTTATTAAATGAGCGTTTCAGTTATAATATAAATTCCTTGATCTGTACTTATATTAAAACTGTTACAGATTCAATTCTGTACACTAAAGAAATTTAATTTTTTTTTTTGGAAGAGTTTAGTCGCGAGCTGGAACTAGAGAGAGCACTTTCCTCTATGTCCACAGATACGAAGGACGCCGTTTGAGCGTAGATAATAAAAATGAGAGATCTAAATGGAGTTATTCATAAATAATAGATATATAGAGCATCTATTCCGCCAATTCATCTCTGCAAAATCTACATTCCGAATCGGTGGTAGCTTTACTTTTACAAAATAATAATCAATTTAAAGTTTTAATTAATTTGTAAAATAATCGTCATTTTCAAGGTGCTCGTGAGGCCTATTTGAATCAAGTTGCTTTTGATTTTGATTTTGATAACTTGTCCGCGTATCACAACGACTACTACTAAATGGATTCGAATGAAACTTTGAAGTGTAACCATGGTTTGAGTCCATACTACGAGCTAGGAAAGTGAGTATTTTATATCCTGAAATTTAGTACAGTTCAGTTCAGTACAGTTTACTAAAATATGTAATCGTGAACAAAACCGAAAGGTAGAGCAAGTTTAAATGTTAAATTATTAGTTATTTAAATCCAAATCATGCTGAAACTTTGTGACAACAACTTTTCCTCTTATTATTAGTAAAAGGCAAGTAATTATTCATGTAAAATTTCAAATGGGTACGGAGGAAACCATAAGCTACTTAAAAATAGCCCGATGAGATGAATCGATAAGGGTTTGATGGATTTACATTTGTGCGTAGAAAATAATCCTGTAATCCTACCAAAATTATGAATAGTTACATTTTAAGAGGGACAAGTATATGCTTATTACTCTTTTACGCAAAAACTGATGAATTGATTACAATGCAACTTGGTACGTAGACAGCTGGAGAGATCTGGAAACACACTTGCTGCATTTTATACCAGTTACAACGGAAACGGAAATTACCCGGGTAAAACCGGGGTACCGAACTGAGCTGAACTGAACCAGTCTCTAAGCTTTCCACTACTAGGAGAAGGCTTGGAGCTTAAGCCATCACGCTGCTTCACTGTGGGTTGGTGGATAATTTTCCTACCTTGAGTAATGATCGCTATCAGATGTCTATGATAAAAACCGGGACCAACGTCTTTATGTGTTCTCCGAGGTATAGGAAGGAGGCCCACAAAGCCATACACCCAGAACAGGAATAAATTTTTGTATACATAGAAATATATGCCCCAAGCGGAAATCACTAAAGCGATTACTCGCAATACTGCACCATAACGGTTGCACTGCTAGTATTTAATAATTCGGAATTGTCATGACACAATAACAAAATATATTTTTTACGTATGAACGAACTGACGACGCGTTGGCGCAGTGGTCACAGCAACTGGCTGATGCGCTAGCGGTCGTGGGTTCGATTCCCGCACATGATAAATATTTGTATAGGCCATACAGATGTTTGTCGTGGTCTGGGCGTTTGTGCTTGTGTATTGTGTGTGTTCCCAGACCCCCGACACAGGATTCACATCCTATTGGGGGCCGTTGAGTGTGAGACGTTTATTGATATATTTATTTATTTATTTATGAATAATGTTTATTATATAGATCTGATTTATGAAAATGGTAGTGAAAGTTGAAGTAATAATATTATTTTCGTGTGACAGTCGGCTTGGTCTGACAGATTCGTTCACACAGCATCATTCCTAATTATCCTATTAGAACTTATTTTCGTAGTAATGGATTCCGCGTAATAGTTTTATTCGCACAATGGGATTGAAACGAAGGGGATGGTGTATCAATTCACGACGAATGTCAGCGAGATTCTGATTAATGATAGCGTCGGAAATATTAATCGTTGATAATTTTAAGAACTATGAGATAACATGAGAGGGGACATTCTAATTCTGTTGTTATTCCAAATTGAAATAGTAATTATAAAGTTAAAGAGGTCTTATAGGTTCTTCTCTGTAATTTCAGAAACTTCTTTAGGATTAGACAAAATACCTTAGCGTACGTCACTGTAAAAATAAGGATGGAAGAAGAATGTGGATGGACAAAGGCCTCTTTTTCATACGAAGACGAAGATTTGAGCTCTATCCGTCATGTCTTAGAATTTATTTCGAGATATCAAAAGTGTTAATTTCACTTACAAGGAAAAAAACTATACATCATATAAAAGTTCTTGTTTTTTAGGGTTCCGTAGCCAAATGGCAAAAAACGGAAGCCTTATGGATTCGTCATGTCTGTCTGTCCGTGTCTGTTTTTTCCGAAACTTTAAGAACTATACTGTTGAAACTTGGTAAGTAGATGTGTTCTGTGAACCGCATTAAGATTTTCACACAAAAAATAGAAAAAAGCAATAAATTTTGGGGATTCCCTTACTTAGATCTAAAACTAAAAAAAAAAAAAATTCATCAAACCCATACGTGTGGGGTATCTATGGATACGTCTTCAAAATGATATTGAGGTTTCTAATATCATTTTTTTTCTAAATTGAATGGTTTGTGCGAGAGACACTTTTAAAGTGGTAAAATGTGTGTCCCGTGTCCGATAACTTCTAAAATAAGAGAACGATAAAACTAAAACGTATATATATTTGTACATTAATATGCAAACTTCCACCGAAAATTGGTTTGAACGAGATCTGGTAAGTAGTGTTTTTTTTTTTCTTTTGTATAAAAAAATACACTATTATTAAAACATCGATTAAAGTTACAACGAACAACAAGAACTTTTATATGATGTTACTTGCTGCTACGGAACCCTTCACGGGCGAGCCCGACTCGCACTTGTTTATTTCATTTTATATTTGAGTTAAAAGCGGGTTCAATCAAATTTCATGTCTAGCAAGTTGTAAAGTTGTTCAAAATACTGATGTTTATTTCTTGAGAAATATTATTTATGTTAAAAGCTGTAATAACCTACTTTATAATTCTATAAAGTAGATTCAGGTAAGTTATACATATTCATATAGAACTTCACCGACTTCAAGGCGTTGAAGTGTTTAAAGTTCATCTTGTGCTTGGGGAAATAAAAATAACGAAGAATACTACACGAGTAGGACCTTCCGTGCTATATATGTGTGTGGCAATTCATAGTAAAACATAGGTTCATATCATTTACCTGAAATTCTGAAGGTCTTGGTTCAATAGAGGAATTTTCCTTTTATTGATATAAAGAATAAGTTATGTTAGCAAATGATTATTTTTATTTAGATCTTAAGATTATAGTGTTAATACATAGACACCGTCGCAATAAAGCAATATGTAAAGATTCACTTCGGGACAAGAACCTCTTCCACATGCCTTGCCAACTTAATGCCTGTGATTAAGGTAACAACTAACAGTTATACGTATTTATATATTATATTTTTAAGGAACTGAAGAAATATATATATATATATATATATATATATATATATATATATATATATATATATATATATATTTAAATATTAAATCTAGCTCTGGGGTATCGGACCCATAACCCAGAGCAGAAGGCAGGGTTACTGCCGACTGTGCTACCGGGCCAGTCAAATGTTAAGATTATGAATATGTTTGAAAGCTTGTTATGAGATGTGTAAATATTTGCGGGTTCTCTTTCGTCTCCTAATATAAAATTAATTTTAAATTTTATTCCTAATAAGTTAACAGTGATATTTCAAATTAAAACCTGAATTTACTTGTTACAATATGATTATTATTGACCTATTATGTAAGAATTTAACAACACGAAAGACGTTACAAATAAATAAATACTATTAATATTATAAATCTGAAAGTTTGTTTGGATGGAGGTTTGTTACTTTTTCATGCAAAAACTACTGAACGGATTTAGGTAAAACATTTCAGTAATATAGCCGAACATTAGAATAACACATAGGCTACAATTTATAAAGATTTTGTGTTATTTGGTCATAATATAACAAAGTTAAAAAATTATCACTCGAAAACGCGTAAGTGACGCCTACACCACGGCACTTACGACCTTTCTTTCGGGAGAATTCACTAAAGTTTCGACTGAACAATATTACTGTCCACTCTGCGATCGTGGAGGAACGTTTTTTGTTTGAGAGTCTTTGTTACCGAGCTGTTGTAAGAATTTGATACGTATAGTCTGAAGCCTGGGGAAGAACATATGCTACTTAAACACGCGGGCGAAGCCGTGGGTGGAAGCTAGAAATAAATAAACGCCTAACTCAAGAACGTCAAACGCGTCAAAAGAAAATAATTTTAATATTTTGTAAATTATTATATTTTTTCATTATAATTTTTCATTATATTATTTGAAATGGTTCCAAAATGTAATTCCTGTGCAAAAAATGTCACCAAAAAATCTCCTGGCCTAGTGCCACTATGTTCGAAGCTCACTAACAAACAGCTGACTACTCTTCGTAATGCCACTGGACTGGAATGGAGCTGCGAAGAATTCCTAGCTAACACATCACGAAGATCTTCTTACATGATGCCTCAGGTTGAAGACTCCGATGATGATGATCTCCCACCCTGCTTAAATAATTTACCTTCTGATAAATATCAAAAGCTAATCCTAGATATTAGTAACCAAATGCACAAAATTCTCAAGAAAGAATTAGAAGGAGTCAAAAGCTCTTTAGAGTTTCTGGGGCATCAAGTGGAAACCATTGAGGAATCCATAAAAAACCAGGATGCAAGAATAAAAAAATTGGAGAACAGAAGTGATGATACATTTAACAAAAATAAATATTTAGAAACCCAGATTGCAGCAATTGAACAGGAACTCAGAGAGATGGAACAACGCACGCTCTGTTGCTCACTTGAGATAGCAGGTATTACTGCAAATATGGATAACAAAGAGATAGACATCACACAAGGAATTGCGAAGAAACTCAACCTCGACACCAGATCAATCATACAGACGCGTTGGATTCGTTCTCGCAGAACCGAAAACTCAGGCAGCATAATGGTTGAAACAGCATCCAATGACATCCGAAACCGATGGATTGAAGCTGGGAAAAAAGCCCAACTAACCCTAGGGATGCTAGGATTAAACGTGCCTAGTGAGCAAGCGGGAACAAAAATTTTTATTCGGGAAGCACTATCTCCCTATATGAAGACCCTATATTACAACGCCAGGAACAGCCTCAAGTCATCGCATAAATATCTGTGGTGTAAAAATGGAGTTATCTATTGTCGTAAGTCAGATAACAGTAAAGTATCGATCATTCGTTCATCCCGTGATATATCGAAGCTAAGTGAGTAATTATTTATGTTTTTGTTTATACCTGTGATTTTCTAACTATAACTAATTTATAATTATAATGAACTTTGAAATACCTAAGCCGCAAGAATATTTTAATTGTCTTAATATAAATTCATTTGTCAAAGAGTTATATCCTAATATTAATTTACTATGTATGCATCTCAATATCAGATCACTGATAAAAAATTTCTCTAAACTCATGTACTTAATTGACTCAAGTATACACCCGTTAGATGTGGTTGCAATTTCAGAAGCCAGTATCTCGGACAGTATAAGTAACTTGTTTCAAATCCCTGGTTATACTATGTTTACTAACCTAAGATATAATAAAAAGGGAGGTGGCATTATATTATATGTAAAAAATTACTTAAAATTTACCCCGCATAACACGAAAACCTTTACTTTTGAGAGTATTACCGGTACTATTAAAACAGCTACAAACTTATCTGTCAACCTATATATAGTTTATAGACCACCTTCTAACAGTAAAACGCACTTTATTTCAGAATTAAAAAATCTGCTTAAAAATACTCATCATTCATCTGAAAATGCAATCATACTCGGGGACATGAACATCGACTTAAAAAATGTTGTAAACACTAGGGATCGGTATTTGGATATGCTATCCGAGCGTGGTTACTGCTGTGGTATTACAGACTACACTAGAATACAACTCAGATTAAACAAAATTACTAAATCATGTATAGATCACATTTTTGTCAAATACCACTACGCAGAACCGTGCACAGCCGCTATCGACACAGTACTGGCTGACCACCGCGCCACAATTATTGCTCTGCCCGATTACAACTCGTTGCAGTCCACGCGCACAAAGAATAATAACAGCAATAGTCGTAGGTATGCATCATCGATAGATCGAGCAACACGTATTTGTTATGATTCCGATATTGTTTATAAGGAATTAAGTAATGTAGACTGGTCTTATACAAAAACGATGCAATGCCCCTATGATATTTATAATTATATAAAGGAAAAGTTCTTAGTAGCTTATAATAAATCGATTAAACACTGTAATAAAAATTATAAAGTAAGATCAATATTGCCATGGTTTAATAAAAATGTTTTAAACCTAAGTAAAATGAGAGATTTGGCCTTTCAGAGTTGGAGAAAAGATCCAAGTAATTGTGTACTATTTAAATATTATAAAAAAATACGTAACAAAGTTAATAAGGTTACTGAATACTATAGGAATAACTACTTTCAGAATCTAATTAACGAAAATTATAGGAATCCTAAAAAACTATGGCAAATCCTTAACTCACTCCTAGGAAGAACAAATCAATCAATAGACGAGATGATATTATCAGGGTTTGCACAGTATAATCTATCTCCCAAAGGTATCGCTGATAAGTTTGCAGTGGAATTTAGCGAGGCTGTCAAAAAAATTTTCCCAAGCTGTAATATTAAATTACTAAAAGATTGCTCCTATACTAAGCCCGCCCAGGTTAGTATTCGATTCAAGAAAGCAACTCCCAAAAATATTGTGAATATAGTTAAAAAACTTAATGCAAGGAAAGCGCCTGGTTTGGATGGAATTAAAATAATCGATATTAAAATGATAGGTGATAAATTGTGCCACGCTATATGTGATCTTATCAATACCAGCCTCCACACTTGCAGATACCCGACTGATTTAAAGACAGGATGCGTGCGGCCTGTATTTAAAAAAGGTTCCAAAAGTGACACCACTAATTATCGCCCTATAACCCTTCTGCCGTCAATTGATAAAATTATTGAGAAATTCATTTGTGAACAAATATATAAATTCTATAAACAAAATAACATCCTCAACGCAAATCAGTACGGTTTTCAGTCCGGAAAGAGCACAACAGAATTACTAAGAAAATTCACCGATGAAATCAATAAGTCCCTAAATAATAAACTTCACATTATAGTCGTATTTATTGATTTTTCACGAGCTTTTGATACGCTTAACCATCAGAAACTAATTGAAAAGCTTGAAAACACTGGAATCCGAGGCAATATTCTGCACTGGTGCAAAAACTATCTTGAGGACCGTTCATACATAGTTAAAATAAATGAATGCTTAAGCGATTCTGTGTCGGTATCCACAGGCACTGCTCAAGGCTCCGTAATTGGCCCCCTCCATTTTTTGGCTTATGTTAATGAAATGTGTAATGTTATCAATCACTGCAAATCTTATCAATTTGCAGATGATACAGCTATTCTTTCGATCGCAGCAGATCCCTTAGAAGCCTTAAATAAATTACAATCAGATTTTGACAACTTAAACAAGTGGTGCCACGACTCAGATCTAGTCCTGAATGCTACCAAAACCAAGCTGCTACACATAAGATCCCCTTACGCGCGAAATAAGCAACTCACTAAAAACCTAATCGCTCACAATCACAACTGCCTGCATCTTCATAATAAAACGAATCACCTGTCGTGTAATTGTACACCAATTGAAGCAGTAAGCTCTCACGTCTACCTCGGTTTAATTATAGACAATGCATTCAGTTGGGGTCCACACATAGAAAAAGTCTGTGATAAACTTCGTGCTTTCCTTGCAAAGTTAAAAATTATTAAATATAGGATGACCTTTAAAACAAAGCTGACAATGTATAATGCCTTTGCCAACTCGATAATAGGTTACGGCCTTTCCAGCTACGGAAGAACTTATAAAACTTCTCTAGATAAAATATATAATCTTCAAATACGCATTTTAAAACATGTAGTTTCGCCTAACATTAAACTTAAATTTTCCTTTAACCACTTGCAACTTTTCAAGCATTGTAAGGTATTGCCCGTTCAGGATCAGTTTATATTAAAATTCTTAAAGGAAGAATATTTCAATAACTCTTTAAAAATAGAATTCAACCACAACAAATTAACCCGGGCGACCACTAGCGGTAGGCTTGTGACGCTATCTGCTCGAAATGCATATGGTACCCGGACTGCTGATTTCCTATTACCTCGACTCATAAATAAACTCGAACCTGAGTTCAGGGACTCACTAAATAAAAAAAATATTAATCATAAATTAAAGTTATTGATTCTGGGTGCGCTGGACGGAAGCAATCGTATAATTTTGTAATCTACTTGTAGGTTATTATGATGTAGATAGTTTATAGTAATAGAAAAACTTTTATTGTAATTAATTAATTTTATTGTAATATAACCTTTGTTACTAATAGCGAACTCATTGTTAGTACACATATTAAACCTCCGTGGTTTTTGATGTACTATTAATGTATTGTTTTTGTTATATGTATTATTGATAAATAAATAATAATAAATAAAAATAATAAAAAAACTGTTAACGATCCCCACCTAGATCAAAATCCTGTATCGAGGTCTGCAAACATACACAATACAAGCACAAACACCCAGACCACCACAACGACAAAAATCTGAATGATCAACATTAAAACATTCAACAACACCAACCCGCCGTCAAAGAAATAACTTCAATTCGCTTACAGTAGCAAAAAACATTTAAAACGCAATTTAAAACACAAAAGCGTGAAAAAAAAATGATACTGCATTTTCTAATTGCAATTACCTGTTAATTAAACATCCATTCTTTGATCCCTGGTTGAAATCACAAACTGATTTCAACGTAAACTAGGTCGATGGCTTCTGAAATCGTAAACGAATACGGCCACTTGAAGTTTGTGACGCTTTGTTCGTTCCAAGGAATGTGGCCGCAGTCTGACAAACCGCAAGAGTCGGACTGCCTTAGATTAGGTAATTAGAATTTAGGTCAGATATATGATACTATCCTGTTTATCTAGAAAGGTTTTATAAATTTCTAGCAATAACTTAATACACAGAAAAATAAATAGGGAGCGCCCATATAAGAAGATGTTCTATTAAGGCCAATGTTTGCGGGTTCGATTTTCGCTCAGATCAGACGTTAATATTATTTTTTTGACGTGATAACGTCTTATAAATCGATGAACGTCTGTTGCACGCACGAAAAAGCATGACTCATTGTCACGTCTCGCGAGCGAGAGCTTGAAAAAAGCAATAGAGAGGCACGATCGGTATAAGCGTTTCAGTGATGATAATTCAATTAAATTGATAAAAGTATGCAATTTTTCATCAATGTTTTCTTATGACGTTATCACGTAAAATTATCTTCCATAAACTGATTTTACAGACAACCAATTATTTTTTTCTAGTCTGTCTGTTTATTCATTTAAACCTCCTTGTGATATCTTGAAGAGCACATAAAGTCGTTGGTCGAGATTATCATCAATAACATCTTATAACGATCATTACTATTTGTATCTGCGAACTTTCATGGGAGTAATATCAGGGATTACGCTCTTATCCTGATCTTATATAGAGAGGAGGCTTTTGCTCAGTAGTGGGACGTCTAGAAAATCTTACGATTCCATTCTTACTAATGATACTTCTTTGCTACTAAATATTTTTGTGAGGTTTTAATTATGTTATTTACAATTTCGCCCAAGCTACAGAATGCGATAAAACTTGGTATACATAGCAAAGTTAGCTACCAAACTATTAAATAAGTTAAATTGAAAATGTCAAAAGAAAGAACCGAAATATAAAATATATATATATATATATATATATATATACAGGATGACTGGTGAATTACCATCGATATTTGGGGAGAACGCTCGGCGCGCGGTTCCCATTCGGGTCATGCAATAAAAATAGGTACTTAATTTTTGACCAAATTTTCATAAATTTCAATTCAAATAAATGAAGCGATGACACTTTTCCAGTCATGCCGGCGGCACATGCACAGGTGTTGTAATGTGTCGCTTGTTCACACCTAAAAATTGCCAAAGTCACATAATTTACCTAGTCAACAAATTTGTTGCTTAAACGAGTAAAATATCTTAGTATTTTTGCCTTTCCTAAGCCAGGATTAAAGTATTAAGGGGGACTGGATCATGCTTGTTTATCCTGCTACCCTGTTTACACGTGGCGGCGTTTGGACGTAGATAAACTACCTGTTTTGTGTCGAAAGTGCAGCTAGCTGCTAGGGTGTCCAGACGATGCGTAAATAATTGGATAATTGTTGAGTAACTTTACTTAAAAGTTTATTAATATTTACCTATTTTTTTACATGATTCGAGTGGGAACCGTGCGCCGAGCGCTCTCCCCGAATGTCGATGGTAATTCACCAGTCACCCTGTATATATATATATATATATATATATATATATATATATATATATATATAAAATAATAATAAATAAAATGTTATGAGAAAAAAAAAAGAAAATAATATAGTATGAAATCATTAAAACGGAAAATTGGCTTTCAATGTTGTCACGTGTATATAAAATATGATATTTATAAAAATATTTCATATTGATATATTTATTATAATAACACACAAAGAGAAGATCGTTCGTTCGCTTATCTTGGATTCCTACGCAATTGATTTGAAAAATTCTTTATTTCGTTAAACATTCTCGTTATTAGGAATGGTTAAGGGTTTTTTAAGGGTCACTGAACTGAACTGAACTGGAATGAAACAGCCGTCCCACTGCTGGAATGATCGTTATCAGATGTCTATTATAACAACCAGGACCACCGGCTTTACGTGCTCTCCGAGGCACGGTGGGGAGACCTACAAGGACATACACCCAGACTGGAAACAAATATACAAATACAAATATCTGCTCCGAGCGGAAATCGAAACCGCGACCGCCGATGTTGAGGCGACTACTCGCACCCATCACACCAGAACGGTCGTCATCATAGTGGTCCATGTACGTCATGAAAGATTCAGGCTATTAAAGGTCACATCAATCCTCAATGCTTCTACTTTTCTATTCCATTTATGATAATTTTATTAATGTAAGTCTTAATGTTCATGTATTTTACTAAATGTCTTCTACTTATGAGATATTCTTACTTTCAGCAGTGGACATCCCATGGTTCATATAGTGATGTTTTTACCAAACCGATTAATAATGTTATTATTGTCTTAACTTTTAATCAAGTTTCATAATTGCAGCATTTTATTTTCCTTTTCTTTCAGATTAACAATGTCGAAACGCACCTTTCATATTTCTAACTTCAAAAATAGACCAGGGTCGATAATTTTTGAAACCAAAAAAAATCACAGTAGGATGAAACCCATTAGAAAAGGAGGGGAATATGATCAAAATGAAAGGAAAAATAAATTACGGTCGATCCGAGTTCGGGAAGTGGGAGGGGGGAGTTTTTAAGGGTAAAAAATGGTTTATCTTGATTTCCGGCAAAACTACAAGTCCTATGGAAAAAAGTTAAATGGAAAAGTTGTAGGTAATAAAAAGATCTACAACTTTTGTATTTGCAATTTTTTCACGTAACCTCAAAATTTAGGTGAAAAATTCAAAAAACCAAGTTTTTGGTTTTTTATTTATATCTTTTTCAAAAACATTTTTTTTTCTACGAAATTTGGTAAAAACTTACCTTATTATGTCCCAAACACACTGTAATTTATTTGATTTAAAATATTTATTTTTTCGCCTTATTTTAACTTAATATCAAAAAAGCACCCTAATTTTCAATCGAAAATTCTGACGTCAAAATATCAGTTTTTTTCAAAAATTTTGGGGGCTTTTTGTTCGTTGAAATATCTACTTTCTGATGGTGTAAAAAAAATATACATTACTATAGGAAATTTTCTCAGAAAATGCTACGAAATAAGATTAAAATTAATAAGATATATACAATATTTTGAGAAAATTATGGAAACTTCTTTAAATTATATGCATAGATGTCTGTTTATTGATATTTTAAGATAACTTATATACCTGAGTGACCTACGGAAAATTTTAGCCCATTAAAAGGTATTTCATAGAGAAGTGGGGAAGAGGTTAGGAGGGTCTGGACTATACTACTTGTAATTTCGTAGCATTTTCTGAGAAAATCCCCTATAGTAATGTATATTTTTTTTTACACCATCAGAAAGTAGATATTTCAACGAACAAAAAGCCCCCAAAATTTTTGAAAAAAACTGATATTTTGACGTCAGAATTTTCAATTGAAAATTAGGGTGCTTTTTTGATATTAAGTTAAAATAAGGCGAAAAAATAAATATTTTAAATCAAATAAATTACAGTGTATTTGGGACATAATAAGGTAAGTTTTTACCAAATTTCGTAGAAAAAAAAATGTTTTTGAAAAAGATATAAATAAAAAACCAAAAACTTGGTTTTTTGAATTTTTCACCTAAATTTTGAGGTTACGTGAAAAAATTGCAAATACAAAAGTTGTAGATCTTTTTATTACCTAGAACTTTTCCATTTAACTTTTTTCCATAGGACTTGTAGTTTTGCCGGAAATCAAGATAAACCATTTTTTACCCTTAAAAATTCCCCCCTCCCACTTCCCGAACTCGGATCGACCGTAATTTATTTTTCCTTTCATTTTGATCATATTCCCCTCCTTTTCTAATGGGTTTCATCCTACTGTGATTTTTTTTCATTTTTTACTATTTTTGAAGGCTTCGGCCCTGGTCTAAAATGACAGAACCGCTATACAAACTTTCAGACCCCCATCTACCCCATTAGGGTTGAAATTTCGAAGAGCGCTGAAATGCTGTACTTTACACATTGTTTGAAAGCTTTTAACCTATATTAATATAATCATAATATATTTATCAAATAAATATTTTGTTGTCATATCTATCAAACAAACAAACAAAACTTATAAAATTACATTAATATGGCTTATGCTCTATATATCTTTTGTTTATTATTGTCTCCATTTAGATCTCTCTCTCTCTCTCTCTCTCTCTCTCTCTCTCTCTCTCTCTCTCTCTCTCTCTCTGAGATTCTCATAATCTTATTTGTGTCTGTGGCACAGACGAAAAGCACCCTCTCTGGTTCCAGCACGCGTCTACAGTAACAGCATATCGTGTGTATCTTTATAAATATTTTTTAAATAACATAATATAGTACATATTATTCGATTGAATTCTCAATTCACCGCAAATTGTACGAGTGGTCGATAAAACGAAAGTGGCCGCCGTACATCGTCAGCTGATTTGTACTGTCGTTTTATTGTTATGGGATATCGTTAACGGTTACATGATCGAAGGCTACGTTGATTGCCAAATTAGTTAAGCGAAATGTAGGCTTTTGCGTTGTTTGTATTCCAGTTATTAATTTCATTATATATCTATTTGACATACTATTTATGCTGTGCGTGCGATAATTAACAAATGACGGGCTAAAATCTTTGCGACAATATTTATAGCTATTTATATCCGGTGCTATAAGTAGGAGGTTCTATGCTAATTATAGCAGATTGAAACTGGCGCCCATCTGCCTCTTAAGTTGCTGTTTTCTTATATTTACGCGACTTTTACTCATTTAATTAAAAGTCTAGATCGGATTTTATCGCGTTTATTTGTTTAAAAAATTTACAGTTTAACGATTTTTCAATTAAATTATTTCCCGACGTTGCGGACCCTTTACAGCGTACATGATTATTCGGACACCCACCACCTCAGTCCCCCGTGATCATGGACGATGTAAAGGGTCCGAAACGTCGGGAAATAATTTAGTTTTTTTTTTTTTTTAAAACCACCACATCATTTGGCATTAAGTTATGCAATTGAAATACTGTACGAATGACATTCTCGTATGTTATTTAATCTGTAGTTTAATAAGAAAAATTAAGAAACGTAATGATTTAAAGTTTTACAATTATACTTTTCGCATAATTTATTATTTCCTTGATGGGAATGAAAATAGAGCAAGCAATTGAAGATAACAAATATACTATACTACAATACTGTAATAATAAAATAAAAAATAAAGAAACACTCTCTTATAATTTATTATCTTTGCATCATAAAATATAAATTATAAAAAATAAACTTTGTACAACGAAGGGAAATAAAATAATACAGAGAAAATACAATGTTTTATAAAAATAAAATGCAATAGAAATTATTGTTATAAGAATCATCGTACAAAACCGCCAATTAAGACAACGTTTTATACTGCAATTATCCTCACTCGCTGCGCTTCGAAAATAATCTCAGTATTTTAATCTTCAAACTGACGTCTTTTTGTTGCAAGCCGAATACATGACAACGAAAAATAATCTTTATTTTTTATCCCATAGGATCCAATATCAACTGTCCAGTATCAGTTTAAAACGTTTGTCTTTGAATTATCTGTATCGGTAGGGACAATAAAAATATTTTTGATTTTCGTACCATTTCAGTTGTTATATATAAAGGATTAAAGGTTATTTTGCTATCGCATAAAATATAAATATTGTACGTTTCGGTAAAATGCAAGTATGCATTATTGGAATCTGTAAAATAATTGACGATAAATTAAAAACGACACGCCTTGCTACTTACTTCTGTTGTTCCGATTTCCCGCGCTCCGGTCGCCGCCATTTCAATTCTGGCGTCCATTTTATAATGTTCAAGCTAATAATTTTCAATGTCGTGTTGAAATTGAAATTTTTATTAAATGATATTTTATACTTTGTCACAATATATTTTATGTTAATATTTTTAAGCGTAAATATTTTCAATCAACGAACAACTTAAGAGACATAATAAGAATATTATTTAATTAATATTTTTCTTTGACGTGAAAGAAATTGTAAATACACATGATACAAATAGCTTAGTTTAAAAGTATATTTATCGTTGGAAGAATTTATAATAATTATTTTTGTAAATATAAAATATAAATTTCATCTCGTAAAGTAATAATTTTCAACTTGTCTTTACTTAATTCTTCTTCTTCAAGTGCCTCTCCGTTCATCCTCAGACCAGCCTTTTCACTGCACTCATTAACACGGGTTATAAGTAATTGTAGATCTTCAGGAGATGATGCTATCAGGACTGTATCGTCAGCGTATCTGATGTTGTTAATATATCGGCCATTTATTTTGACTCCACAATCTAGGTCTTCAATTGCTTCTGTTATAATTCTTTCCGAGTACAAATTAAATAGCGTGGGTGATAATAT
Organism: Euphydryas editha; assembly: GCA_036937285.1. Classification (NCBI taxonomy): domain Eukaryota; kingdom Metazoa; phylum Arthropoda; class Insecta; order Lepidoptera; family Nymphalidae; genus Euphydryas; species Euphydryas editha. The sequence goes on along the minus strand of JAUPFZ010000027.1, from coordinate 13,312,626 downwards.
ACAGCCCTGTCGAACTCCTCTCTTTATTTCGACCTCATCAGTTTCCTCATTGTCAACTCGTACAGTAGCCTTCTGGTTCCAATACAGATTCTGGATAATACGTACATCTTTGTCATCTAAGCCGATATCGTGTAATATTGCAATTAGACGGTCGTGCAGTACTCTATCAAAGGCTTTTTCGTAATCGATGAAACAAAGGAAAACGTCTTGTTGCATGTCTCTGCATTTTTGTACAAAAACCTGCACTGCAAAAAGAGCCTCTCTTGTGCCCACTCCCGTTCGAAAGCCAAACTGGCTATCTGCGAGCTGTTCGTCACACTTAGCTCTTATTCGCTCGTGGATGATAGTTAGAAATAGCTTCAATACTTGGCTCATAAGGCTAATCGTTCGAAACTCTTCACACCTTCTTGCGTTGGCCTTCTTAGGAAGCGTAACAAAAGTTGAGGTTAGCCAGTCCTTGGGTAAGTGGCCAGAGTCGTATACCAAGTTAAAAAATTCAACCAGGAAGTCAATATTTTCATCTTTAATAAGTTTAAGTACCTCTATGTGAACATTATCCGGCCCGGCCGATTTTCCCGTTTTAGCTTTTCTAAGAACGTTTGTGACTTCATTTTTCAGGATAGAATATCCATCATTAGGGTCAAAATTTACCGGTATGCTTCGAAAATCGTCGGCAAACATTGATGAGATGTATTGTTTCCATAGGTGTTTTTTTCCTGATGTATCTATTATGGGAATATTATTTTCGTCCGTAAGTTGGTGAGTGGTCTTTTTCTGCCCTATCAGATATTTTATTTCCTTATGCAGGTTAAATGCATCATGTTTAGCATAAAGGTCCTCAACAAAATCACACTTGCACTGATACCAAGCATCTCGAGCATAACGAACTTCACGCCGTATTTTCTTATCGATCTCAGTATACTTGCTATTGTCAGAATTCTTGTAGATTCTCCTTTCTTCCATAAGATTATATATTTTTTCTGTCATCCAACCCTGCTTAGGAACCCAATCTCTTTTCAAATGTGTCTTATTGATGTTTAATATTTTATTCTTCATTGAAGACCACTCTTCTTCCACCGTATGCATTATCCCATGTTTTTTATCTGTTGCCCAGTTATTTATTTCTTTCGCCACTTCATCTTGGATGTTAAGTTCTTTAAGTTTCCTCACATCTGGTGTGTGGTACTGTGTTACCTTCATTAGTTGTTTAAGTCTACATGATATTTTCACTATGACTGGATTATGGTCAGATCTTATATCGGCCCCAGGATAGGTCTTAGCACTTTTGATGCAATTACGAAAGCGATTATTGATCACTAGCTGCTGCCCGCGACGTCGTCTGCGTGAACGCTATACAGCACCAAAAATACCTACGATTATACCTTTTTAAATAACATTCATTTACCCGTTTCTTCTTTACATTTCATATCAACAGAAAGTACAGTAACAGAGGGAGACTGTCTTTTGTAAAATTGACTTTCAAAAAGTGCTTAATTTTAGCCTGCTTTGAATAAATGACTTTATGGTGATTCTGCTGAATTAAGTCATAAGTTGTGACTGAAACGGATGGAGAAAATAATAAATAAGGAATACAGAATAGGGTAAAAATATATATTTACAGGACTTCTCGATAAACAACATTAGTAGTTTGGCTCTCCGCAGCCAAAATGTAAAGAGAGTCAGGACTGGTGACGCGGGAGCAAGCGACGTACAGCTGCCCGTGTGAAGCAGCTCGTCCTGAGGTCGACACCAGCTACACTCAGTGTCTGCCCCTGCGACTTATTGATGGTCATCGCGAAGCAAACACTCACGGGGAACTGTACGCGCTTGAACTGGAACGGGAAGTTATGCGGTATGAGGGGAATGCGTGGTATACTGTAAATACAGCTTCGCCGACCCCACAACCTGTAAGAATTTCCGCCTGAATGGTGTGTCTGTGGAGCGAGATGACTTTAAGGCGGGTCCCGTTACACAACTTTGGAGGAAATAGGTTCCGGAGAAGCATAAGCATTTCTTATTACCCGACTGCGACAGAAGGAGGGTTATGTTTTTCGAGTGTATGTATGTATGTATGTATGTATGTATGTATGTATGTATGTATGTATGTATGTATGTATGTCCATTTCTTTGGCACGCCCTACAGCCCAAACGGCTGGACGATTTTTGACATATGAGGTGTCGTTGGATTTGTCTAAACTGTAGTAGTGACATAGGCTATATAAATTTTCAAAATGGCGCCCGCAAATGGCGGAATGAAGGGGGGAGTTGTTTTTTTTTTTCTTACTCTAGCAATAAGGGTATCAAATGAAAGCTAGTAAATTGTTTTATTCTGTTTAGTTTATAATAAGAGTATTTTACGCAGTCGGGATTTTTGATTTTTTTAATTAAGCATACTTGTTTTTATGATATATATGGCATGCTTAATTTTCCTCTTTCTTCGTTATTTAGCTCAAATTGCTTACAGCAATAGCGTGCCGTTTCCGAGTTTAAATTTTGTTATACATCTATACAGTTCTTTTTGAGTTCTGTTTGTTATTACATACAGAAAAACTCGATGAATTTTATAAGACATAGATGAAGCAGCTTAAAACTTATATAGTTAGTATAAGTCCTATAAACACATTTTTTTAAATTGTCTTGCTCATCTCTGAAACGAATCAACGATACAATTTTTATTAAAATGCACAACTCCATCTATGACTTTTATAAACAACTATTAACCTCGCCAACATGATCAAATTTAAATTATTTATATCCAAAAAGGGTTTACACATGTAATTCGACTTGATGTTTTTAAAATCACATAGATGGCGCTGCTCTAAAATTGTCTTGATACTACTTATATTCATTTCTTATATTACATTCATTTTTACATTCATTATGTTTATCAGCCTAAGTTACTTATATTTCGTGATTTTTATAGTGTGAAGATAGCTTATAGCATGGTTATTAACATAATAACAACATTCAAATATGCGTCGTTAGATTACACGCTGTTACAGAATGCGTTGAAGAAATAAAGGTTCACTGCTCGTTCCCCGTAGATGATAGCGTGATAATATATAGCCTATGTTATGACCCGACTTCTTAATAATATTCGTGCCAAATTTTAATTAAATCCATGCAGTACTTTTTGAGTTTATCCCGGACATACATACAGACAAACAGACAAACAGACAAAAATTCTAAAAACTATATTTTTGGCTTCGGTATCGATTGTAGATCACACTCCAAGTATTCTTTTAAAAAAATATTCAATGTACAGTTTTGACTTTTCTACCATTTTATTATATGTATAGATGATGTAATCTATCTGATTTCTTACAATTTGTTGAGGGGTGTGCTTAGGTGACGTCCATGTATACAACCTCCTTGGTGGTAATTTAAAACAAGTGTTTATGATGATAACAAAATCATTTTCTTACTTAATAACGGCATGTAAACAAGGTATATTTTCAAACTATCTTTTTTTATTAAAAGCCCGTCTAAAATAGTTTTTTATGTTTCAATGTTTACAATATTTCTAAATGGCTTAGTAACATTTACGTCTCCATTCGTCAGAGAGAGTGCTCGGTCGCGGGAAATGTTCACGCTCGTTAAAACGCAACAATTACGTTACGGTCAGTCGATGATACCGCGTCGATCGCGCTCCGAATCGACAGTTTTAATATTCGAGGCGTACGGACAGCAGAAACTACCAAGCTGTTTTATTTAATAACAATATTTTACATGTTCATATTTTATATTAACACGAACACTTAATTGTTTTTTAATTATTATTAAGACAACCACAAGTACAGGATGACTGGTTAGTCACTATCAATATTTAAGGAAAATACTCGGTACATGATTCTTATTCGAATTATGTAAAAATATAACATAAATATTAATAAGCTTCTAAGTAAAGTTGCCCAACAGTTATCTAATTATTTACGCGTCGTCTGGACACCCTAGTTTCCACGCGGTAGTTTACTTACGTCCAAACACCGCCAAGTGTTAACAGGGTTGGCGGATAATTCCCTACCATAAGTAACGATCGTTATCTTGTCTATGATAACAACAGGGATCGACGGCTGTACGTGCTCTCCGAGGCACGGTACAGAGACCCACAAGGACATACACCCAGACCGGAAAAAATATTTGTACAAATACAAATATCTGTCCCGAGCGGGATCTAACCCGCGACCACCAGCGCGTGGCGTTGCAGTTGAGGCAACTACTCGCAACACTACACCAGAACGTCGCGCGTCGTGCTATCATTTAATGATAATTTATTAATTTAAATAGTTTTTAAATGTAATTTTTAATAGTGTTTTAATATAAAAGTTTCCTAAAAATTTTTAGGAAAGAATCAATTTTTTTCTTTTTCAAATCGCAAGATCATAGAAAAAGATCAGATTTGATAGAAGATTTTTTTTATACGTTGAAAAATGATAGTTACTTTTGAAAATATTAAAAAAAAAAAACACAACAAAATACAACAAAAATAAACTTTGTCATTTGTTGAACAGCTAACTGTTGTTTATTAACTAAAAGCAAGCAATAATAGCATCAAGCCATCTAGCGACCAGTAGCCAAAACAATTAATTGATTATGATATTGGCAGACGTAATAGTTCTGTTATATTTCACTTGGTGTCGCAATGCCAGGGCTGTACTCAGAATTTTTTGTTAATCATAGGTGTAATTTGAAGTTGGATGGCACACACGGCTACATAATATTATCATGATTTACTATTCTTATTATAGCAAGAACGAAAATATTTTTTATTACATCACATTACATAATTCATATTGAAAGTCAAAACCAACTACCACCGGTTCGAACCTTAGCCCAGAATATTAAATTACATAATTAGAATTTTCACTACAATAATTCGATTGAAATAGCCTCGGAAGAACACCTTATTCGCTGAGTGAGTGAGCTACCTTCAATAATAAACTTCCAATAAACTCGTAGTCAGTGTGTCGCGGAGTTATATTTATAATAAAAGAGAGAGAAATAAATATTATACCGACGAACAATAAAGAGAAATAAATAAAACCAATATTAAATGAACAAAACTACAACATTTATTTTATATAGTGATAAATATGTAGGCAAGATACAAAAAGGTTAGAATTAGATCAATAACAATGTTTTTAAGATAGACTACGGGGTAATTCAATCTTTACGTATTTAATTTTAAGAGAACATGAGCACGTGGTTCGATAACTATTCCTGGTTCAGGTCTAAAGGTTAACCAGACGGGCACTTAACTATAGGCACGTGGAGCATGGATGCCCCCAAGCTGGTCTCCGCCTTGTGCTAGGTGACGGGATGATGTGCGCGCCGGGACACGTGGACTGCGTTCCCCGTCCGACGCTCGACGTCTCTCGCCGTAGAACGGTTGTAGGTCACGAAAAAGAACCCGGTTATTGTTGGGGTCCGAGGTTCACCAGCAGAAGTCGCCACGTGGTAAGAGACAGTGTCGACCGCTCCGTACGCCTACCAGGACCCTGGAAGGACACACCATCCGGTGAGCCTTCCCATAGTCAACCCCCAGTTGTTTCTGGGTTAACATGGAAATGGCCCACAAGACAAGGACACAACCTAACCATAGGTTTAAAGACAAACACAATTTATAATAATATAATAATTAATAACTAACACTCACTATAACAATAAACACACTAGATATAAATGAATTTTACAACTACACGACCTACTGCGTGGCATATACAATACAATACAAATACAAGCTTCTACATAATAAATACAATAACTCACCCAACAGTTCGCACCCGGCACCGAAGAGACGAGAAAAAGGGAAGATTCTACCGAGCCCGTCCTTTTATAAGGGCCCGAGCGGCTCCTACTCCGATCCCCTCTAACAATTCAGAGATACAATGCTACCCGCAATTAAATATGTTACAATTGTCCGACTTAATAAAAAATTCTAAGTACGGCCCTGGGAGACCAGTAGTTTTGATTCTTGCCGATAGAGGCATGGTAATCTATATATATAATCTAAGTTCTAGACAAAATAAATAATTTACTTTAAATATTACTTACGAGTGGAAAGATATGTTTATTCCATTTGATTTTGATGTGATGAGCAACAAATTCGTTGACTAGGTAAATAATGTAAACTTTGAACAAAAGATAAATATGAACTGTTTACCTATCTTGGTATTTCCGGCGTATTTAAAATGGAATCATACTTATTTACAACGATTGTCAATCATTAAACTACCTATTAACCTACATAACTACACTAACACACACACAGTCACTTTTAACAGTTTCGAAAGCAATGGTGATTCTGCATTTGTGTATTGATAAGCCATACATAATTACTAATGACAGATTACACTCACACACGACTGATTAGGTATACGCGTATGATCGATCGCTAGGCGCGCAGGAGCCGGGAAGACACACGCGTGCGCGCCATACCAAAGCTTACGCCGTACTGACCTAGTGACCTACTAGCGGACTTCGTCGAGCGAATTAATGGGAATTAGGCTGCCCTCACACATCCGAATGTCTCTCTAAATTCATATTATTAATTCAGAAAGCCCGGAATTCCATACAATGTCAGTATTCTCCACATACATTCTGATTTTTATTAATATTATGAAAATATTACAGCTTATTATTTATTAATTACTAGCGGCCCGCCCCGGCTTCGCACGGGTCTTTAACTAAAATTTTAAAAATTATACATTTATATTTTTTATCACCTACACCTGCGTCGATACTGGAAAATATTTTATAATAGACGGATTGAGTGACAGATTTATTATATCTATATACATACATACATACATACATATATATGTATATAGATAGTACTGATGAAACATTTGAACTGTTTTTTTTATTAATTATTTTCTCATTGATGAATACCATATTTTAATAAGTATTATTCCCGACGAAGACAAATCCAAAAACACAAAAATCATAAAAATCGTTCCACTCGTTCTTTCCACTATATATATATATATATATATATATATATATATATATATATATATATATATATATATATTTATATATATATATATTACAACTTAAATAGCTATAACCATCCAACTTTGTACAATCAACAAACAAATAACGACCAAATATTTTAAATTTTATCAACGAACAAACAATCAAGACCGTAGTACCCTAAAGTATTTAATTATATACAAAAAAGAAAAACAGATTTTTAAATACGGGCGAGTGTCATTCTTTTGGCCGAAGTTTTGGTCAGCGCGATTCAGAAAATTATCTGCGCCATCTATCGTATAATTGTAGCATATCGTTTTTATATTTAGTGACATTTAACATAATTAATATTTAACATAGTAGTATATTAATTGAAAATGTTGTTTATCTAATATATTAAAACGATTTCTATTCCTATCGGACATATTTAGTAAACTTTTAAGTTTAACAAAATAATAACTCAAATATAAGTTTTGTGAGTTTTAAAGATTCCTTAGACCAGATGGCGTTGGCGGCGTAGGTACCTATTTCTATTTTCTTAAATATTTATTTTTAAATTTAATTACAATGAAACAAAAACTAAATTATACTGTGAGTTATTTCCAATTTTTACGTATTACAGTTATTAACATTGGTTTTGTACTTTTTACGTGATACGTGATCAGAGAAAAACACGATAAGAGATACTGTTATTTAAAACTTTATATTTTTACAATATTTTAAATTATTTCCCGACGTTTCGGACCCTTTTCAGCGTCCATGATCTCGGGGGACTCAGGTGGTGGGTGTCCGAATAATGAATTAATTGTTACATACCCCGCTTTTTATACAATTTTAAATTATTACTATTAACCGTTCCTATTCATGCAGAATGAGCTTATTGTGTCTGGAAGGCGTGCTGTGTTCTTATTTTCCTTGGGTTCAATTAATTTTAGTACTGGCTCCCAAGCTGGTGGTACGTTCCAACCATCCTCTCTATTGAAATTAGGATGTTTTTTGATTTCAATAGCCTCGCGAATCATCCTTGGTAGGAATCGGTGTTCCTTAGCGAGAATTTGTGGCTTATCAAATCTGATATAGTGGTTGGTACCTTGTTGAGTATGTTGATACACAGCAGACTTTGTCGACCGTTGGTGTTTCATGTCAGCTATGTGTTCTTTGACGCGTGTCTCTATACTCCGCTTAGTTTGCCCTATATATGAGAGACCACATTCACAGTCTAATTTGTAGACCCCTGCATCTTGTAAAGGTATTTGGCACTTGACAGATGGTAATAATTGACTTATCTTCGTTGGCGGCTTGTAGTAAGTTTTGATTGAAGCTCGCTTCAAGATGTAGCCAATCTTGTCAGTGACTCCTTTGACATATGGTAGTACGGCAGGCTGGCGCTCAACTGTGGCTATCTTCTTTCTCCGGGATCTGTGACGCTGACGCGGTGCTCGGAGGTTGTTGTCTCGCAGTACCTGCTTGACGTGCTGTAGCTCTGCGTCCAGGTGTTTCTCGTCACAGATCCCGCGAGCTCTCTGAAACAAAGACAAACCAACGGCAGAGAGTTGCAGAGAGAACAGTATGTTAACCAGTACGGACTGGAAACAGCAAATAAAATACGCCGGTTAGAAGATCTCCAGACGAAGCGCGTAAGAAGTATTACATCTTTGAACTTCTTGAAGAGATGCCGAGATCACAGTCTCATTCCAACGTGTGTCAAGATTACCGCTAAAAAGGACATACTTGGAAGCGCTAAGATCTTAAAACAGGCAAGTCAAAAATTGTTATGTCAATGCATCCGCGAAAACCGTTACAACCTCTTTAAAGTTAATACAGCTATAGAGAAGGCATCCATTGAGTTAAAAAATATACTGACGTCATTTGATTATAAAAGCTGCATAGATACATTAAATCAGCGTGAAACATCCAAATATATTGCGTGTAAAAACAGACAAATTTTAAAATATAATAAATTATTAAAAAATTCAAATAACAAAACCGGTAAATGGAACGTGAATGTACCGGCATCGACCACAGACACGCAAATACATACATCTAAAACGTCAACGTCAGTAGTAAATATTTCAAAACAAACTCTCGATGCAGCAACCGTTAAAGTACTTGAAAAAGGCCTAAATTTTGCAATAACACCACGTAGAATTCCCTTCGAAGAAATAATCTGCAATGTCGAAGACTGTTTGATAAAAAACAACTTACGCAAAGAGGATATGGAGGCTATGCGTCAAGATGTTTCTTCCGTCTTACGTCGAAGTAAATTGCCGAAACCAAATCTCTCTAAGGAAGAATCAATTGCTCTAAAAAACTTGCGTGCGAGGTCAGATATTACAGTACTTCGTGCAGATAAAGGGAACGCTACAGTAGTCATGGACACATCAGATTACAATACAAAAATAGAACAACTTCTGTCGGATAAAAGTACGTATAAAATCGTTAATAAAGATCCAACGAATAAAATATTAAAAGAAACAAATGATTTAATAAAGAAATACTCCGACAAATTAAAAATTGATGTTAAACTACCCACATGTGCAAAATCACCGCGCTTATATGGCCTACCAAAAATACACAAAATAAATAAATAAATAAATAAATATTAACCAACAATCACACCACGTTAACCTAGCCCCGAGCTAAGTTCGTAAGAACTTGTGTTACGGGTACTAGGAACGGAAATAAATTTAATAGATTTATATAAATACATATATACATAAATACACATCCATGACCCGGTGCAGACATCTATATTCGTCATACAAATTATCTGCACCTGGCGGGATTCGAACCCGCGACCGCTGCGTAAAGTGCCAGTTGCCTGACCACTCGACCAGCCGGCCGTCAGCAATAAATGTACCTCTACGTGCAATTGTAAGCCAGATCGACAGTCCAACTTACAAACTGGCTCAGCACGTAGCAAAGGTACTGTCACCACTCAGAGGCAACACAACAGCGTATGTGAAGGATTCTTACCAATTTGTGAGTGAGATTAAAGACCTACAACTCACTCAGAATGAAACAATGGTGAGTTTCAATGTACAGTCTTTATTCACATGCTTACCGGTACAAGACTGCATTGAAATTGTACGAAGGAGACTAGTGGAGAACGACATGCCAGAGGAATATGCAATAATACTCAAGCACTGCCTTACAACTGGCTACCTGTTGTGGAACCACAAATACTACATACAGGTGGATGGCGTGGCTATGGGCTCTCCAGTATCCCCCATAGTGGCTGACATCTACATGGAGGACTTCGAGGATCGAGCTCTAAAGACAGCACCTATCTCTCCTAGATTTTACAAGAGGTATGTAGATGACACTTTCACCATATTACCAACAGACAGTACTTGCATATTCCTAGAACACCTTAACTCCATAAATAACAATATTCAATTTACCATGGAGTTAGAGGCAAATAACACACTAGCTTTCCTAGATGTACTTATAATCAGAAATCCTGATCATAGTTTAAGCCATTCTGTGTATAGAAAATCTACCCACACAAACAGGTATTTAAACGGTGCTTCTCACCACCATCCTAGACAACTCTCTGCCGTTGGTTTGTCTCTGTTTCAGAGAGCTCGCGGGATCTGTGACGAGAAACACCTGGACGCAGAGCTACAGTACGTCAAGCAGGTACTGCGAGACAACAACCTCCGAGCACCGCGTCAGCGTCACAGATCCCGGAGAAAGAAGACAGCCACAGTTGAGCGCCAGCCTGCCGTACTACCATATGTCAAAGGAGTCACTGACAAGATTGGCTACATCTTGAAGCGAGCTTCAATCAAAACTTACTACAAGCCGCCAACGAAGATAAGTCAATTATTACCATCTGTCAAGTGCCAAATACCTTTACAAGATGCAGGGGTCTACAAATTAGACTGTGAATGTTGTGGCGGTATGATAGTAATATTTATATTTGTGAAAGAGAGAAATAAAATAAAAAAATATTTCAAGTGAACAGAACTACCAACTTTATTTTATATAGAGATATTATGTTAGTTACAAAAATTAGAAATAGATTTTTAACAAGGTTTTTTTTATGATTGCCTACGTGGTTTTAAATTTACGAGAACATGAGCACGTGGTTCGATAATTATTCCCGGTCAGGTCCGGAGGTTAACCAGACGGTCACTTAACTAAAAGCTCGCGGTGCATAGGTGCTCCCAAGCTGGTCTCCGCCTTGGTGGCTCCCAAGCTGGTCTCCGCCTTGGTGATTGGTGTCAGGAATGATGGCGCGCCGGGACACGTGGACGGCGTACCCCGTCCGTCGCTCGGCGTCTCTCGCCGTAGAACATTGTGTTCACGAAAAAGAAACCGGGTAATGTTGGGGTCCGAGGTTCCTCAGCAGTAGTCGCCTCGTGGTAAGAGACCGGGACGACCGCACCGTACGCCTAACAGGACCCTGGAAGGACACACCCTCCGGTGAGCCTTCCCATAGTCAACCCCCAGTTGTTTCTGGGTTGACATGGGAATGGCCCACAAGACAAGGACACAACCTAACACAATTTATAATATATAATAATTTAAAAACTAACACACATTAACAATAAAAAGTGAATTATATAACTACTATATCGACCTACAGAGTGGCATTACAAGCTTCTACATAAAATAAATACAACAACTCACCCAACAAGTCGCACCCGGCACCGAAGAGAGGAGAAAAGGAAGATTCCAGCGAACCCGTCCTTTTATAAGGCCGAGCGGCTCCCACTCCAATCCCCGCTAACATTCTTAATAACAAATCTACCCGTAATAAAAATATGTTACAATGTGGTCTCTCATATATAGGGCAAACTAAGCGGAGTATAGAGACACGCGTCAAAGAACACATAGCTGACATGAAACACCAACGGTCGACAAAGTCTGCTGTGTATCAACATACTCAACAAGGTACCAACCACTATATCAGATTTGATAAGCCACAAATTCTCGCTAAAGAACACCGATTCCTACCAAGGATGATTCGCGAGGCTATTGAAATCAAAAAACATCCTAATTTCAATAGAGAGGATGGTTGGAACGTACCACCAGCTTGGGAGCCAGTACTAAAATTAATTGAACCCAAGGAAAATAAGAACACAGCACGACTTCCAGACACAATAAGCTCATTCTGCATGAATAGGAACGGTTAATAGTAATAATTTAAAATTGTATAAAAAGCGGGGTATGTAACAATTAATTCATTATTCGGACACCCACCACCTGAGTCCCCCGAGATCATGGACGCTGAAGAGGGGCCGAAACGTCGGGAAATAATTTAAAATATTGTAAAAATATAAAGTTTTAAATAAACGCGATAAAATCCGGTATAGACTTTTAATCAAACGATAAGAGATGGCGCTGATACAAAAAAATACGCGCTATTGAAATTTATTCTTGATGATATATAGTGTATTAATAAAACGGAGGTTTTAACAGATTTATTATTTGTATAGATTATTATTTATTAGTATATATATTATTTATTAATTTTACATAATATTTATTCCACGTGAATTACATTATTTTAAATTAATAAATTAGTATTTTTAAGAAACTTTTAAAAACGATAGCCAAAAAGTAAGTAAATGAAATTTTTGAACGCAATATTATACGCCTGCGGCTGGCCTTAGAATTAGCCGCGTGGTGGGTGTGCGGGTGCTAGTGGCACAGTACAACACCACGTCGCACGCGCCGCCGGCATGACTGGGAATGTATCCAACTGTCGAAGCAGCATTTATTTGAATTGAAATATATGGCAATTTGGTCAAAAAATAAGTACCTATTTTTTCACATAATTCGAATGAGAATCATGTACCGAGTATTCTCCTTAAATATTGATAGTAATTTACCAGTCAACCTGTACATATATCAGACACTCTGACACACTTCCGATGGATTTAATATAAGTAATGAGGAACCCATCAAAACATAAGCCAACACCTCTTTGGTACTGTTGGTCGTCCTCGCGGTAGTAGATCATGTTACCGGATTTTAGAGCTGTCGTGATGTCTCCCTATTTTCGGACTTCAAATAAACCCAATGTAATATCCGTGTCGTCGTGGGTTGTAGGAGAATTTCTCCCATTGATTCCTAGCACCCCTGCCCTATCCTTAACTATACCAGGAAGTAGGGCTACCGGGAATTGAGGCTTTGAGTTCTGTGGTACTGGTCATGTACTCACTACGTTTGGCAGGCCGGTTGGCGAGCGTAGTGTATTGTGGAAGGATATAGTGAAGTTGCTACCCATCACCATTTTGATTCACATCACTATGACCTTAGCCTTCTTTTAGAACACTTTGACAAGAAGGAGTTCGGAACTATTATTCTCTGCCGGTTTGGCACCAGTGAAAGCCATCAAACCAAAAGAAGTTGAAGTTCTCTTCCGCACGCGCACGGTGGTAAATACAATAAATTACATAATGTAACAAAATATTATAACATGTCGCTGCCGTCCGTACGTGGCGTGTGAATGAGGAAATTGGATTTTTTGATAAAAGTGCCAATTCGCGGCCGTCGACGTGCTGAGATATTTGCGGGTCGACGTGACGGGCGCTGAATTAAAAATTGAAAAGTGATTTATAAGCAGTGTTGACAGCTATTATAGCGCTAATATAAATAACTATAAAATAATTTTTCGATGTTTGGTCAAATCGTTGTTTCATCCTAGCACGTGACAAGTGTATTGGTAATACAGACGTGGTCTGAGCATTTGTGTTCTGTTTCCGGCCTCGACACTCGTACTCTTACTATGGTCCGTTAGGCGAAAAGCATTTTTTATTTATCTGTACTTACTACTTATAATAAAACTGGTAACTAGTGTAATTTTGTATATTGAAGATAAGCTGAAAACATAAAAATAAATTTATATTTTATAAATATTTCGATTACAACTTTAGACTTTAAGAGATTGTATTTAACAGAATTGGCCACATTGTAACACAACTAGCCTAGGTCTAACGGTAGATCTAACTAGTTTTCTAGCTAGATCTTTTATCTAGCAAACTAGTAAGATAATAAATAGCTAGAATCTAGCTGTAAATTGATACGGCACGCGGGCCGTATCTTTGACATCCCTGGATTAGACTTAATACCGTCGGCTTATTGCGAGAACTCATTAAATTACATTTACAAAACTTTGAGTTATGTAATTAATTAGTTTGGGTAGTGTTGAATGTCTTATGTTATCAAAACTACAATAATGTATACGTAAAATAAAACAGATTTATATAGCTGCATATATTTATTAATAAATTTAACGGCAACAAAAAAATTTAGAAATCAACAAGCAACAATTTTGGGGTGTTTTAAAAAAAAGTTAGGTAATAATGATTCATTAAATGTTTAAAACTAACAATAGCGGTCTGCTTAAAGTTATTAAATGCATTTTATTATCATTATTAACACTAAATGTAGGAAAAAAGGAATCATTAAGAAACATTAATGAATCTTAACCCATCATCGAACTCAGATGTGAAGACAGTCGCTTGATTAAAGTAATTATAACTGTTTATTTATTATTTTTTTCATACATTAGGATGGTTTAAAAATAACTAAGTGCATTTAATGAAGTCTAACCAAACTCCGAGCTAAGAAATGGACGTAAATGAGTAATTCATAAAAGTCAGTTACAAAAATGACTTTTATTTCGAAAGAAATCGAAACTACTATTTTGTTAGAAAATGTTAATGTTATTTCATGATTTTTATTGTATGTAAAGTTTAAAAAAAATGTATTTATCGAATTTATGGTCACGTCATAACTTTTATTTGGGAACATAGAAACAAGTGAGCTTTAGCTATAGATAGTACTCAACGAGATTAGTTTATTGGTGTATCAAACTGTACTTAGTGATTTTTTGCCATTAATGAGTTCTTGCAGTAAGCCGACGATACACACTCAAAGTCATTATGAGATCCTTTTCATGATTACCACCAGTTGTATAAATAGAAGAAAGACAAATAATTTGAACATCAAAACATTTCGTCAGATGAAAAATAAGATATTTCCATAAACATAATGACAAAAATACCTCGAAGAATATTTACAGGAAATGTTTGTGTAATAAATAAATAATGTTGTAGACACAGGCGGTAGGCGCCCGCGCGGCCGCGAGGGACGAACGTGACGGATTAAGTTCTAAGCTTCCTCTAATAAGAAAAAGCCTCACTTCCGTTACCTCTGGGAGTTGCTTAAGGTTATTTGTACGTCATAAAGTGAATTGTGTGTTTGACTTATGAAAAATATTTTTAAAATATTAGAGATTAATGTCACTTTAAAATTTTATTCACAATTTCATCGACTTGCATGTACTACGAGGTTTTAAATTTTAATTTGTAATTTGTTTCAGTCGTTGTTTGCATTTAATAAAGTATAGCCAAGAGATATTAAATTGTCAGGAAACCTATTCCTACTCTCTAAACATGAATTAGTGATCTTTCACTAATTTCAAGTGAATATTCACTTTTTATCAATGTGAGAATCGTACCATGCAGAATTAGTGTCTATTCAATGTATGTATGTAAATATCAGATTCCACAGATTTGATAATTGAATATGTGTATGTTCATATTGAGTATTCACTAACTTGCTATTGATATTCACTAATATTTAGTGAATACAGCTTCACCAACGTAATTAATGAAAATCTCACTGATTCATGTTTCGAGACTAAAGAAATATTACTATAATTATAACGATTTTTTTTCGAATAAATAAGGACAACAGTTTGGCACAGTGGTTACGACAACAGTCTCATAGGTTGACGGTCGTGAGTTCGGTCACCACTCATGATATTATTTTTTTTATAAGCTAATATTTTTATGTCGTTATCTGGGCGTTTTATGCATGTGTTGTGTTTACTGACCCCCGACCCATGAGACTCACCTATTTATTATTGTAATCACGTTAATAACCTTCGAAGAAGAAGAACATAATGAATATAATACATGATCAGCGAAACGACGTTGCTTAAAAATAATTTTGTAACACAATTTAACTTGATGTCTCGTCACAGTTCCGAGCTTAATACGCGTTCATGACAACTATATATACAGATTTTTGTCATAATGTTTGTGTTTGTTTTATGTATACTACTGAAGGCCATTAAATATAAAGTTATTTCTCATTTTCGTCTGCAGTTTATCGACGAAGAAAGAAGTCGAGACTGTTCTTTTCCGCCGGTCATCTTGTCAATTATCGACAATACAAAAAAAAAAAAAGTTATATTAATTCTTAACTTGCATATTGTTACAAATAATACATATTTTAATCTTGTCTCAAATATCACAAAACATCAGCCTATAGATGTCTACTGCTAGACGTAGGCTTCCCTCAGCATCTCGGGGGGATTTACCAATACTCGGCACGCTTGGCAATCGGGTTGGTGAGCGCAGTGTCTTGTGGCAGGAAATGGTGACGCTGCTACCCATCACCATCCTGGTTGGTGTGTAGTTGTTCGCACCGCTATTACCTTAGTCGCCTTTTACGACACCTCGGCAAGAAAGAGGTCGGGACAATTCTTTTCTGCCGGTTACCGCACGGTATAATGCACGGCATGTCTCAAATATAAACTCATTTGCAAAAAAAACGGGCGGTTTCGATTTTCTTCCTGGCTGAAAAAAATAAAATACCAAAAAGGTTTTAATCATTTGAACATGTTACTGGCCAGTTATAAAAGTGCCATAATGTTTATAAGAGTACATTCCAAATTCAAATTTTTGACTGAGCCTGGTTTTCAAAGAAAATAACTTTTAACTACATTTTGTGGCGCGAATTCCCTATAGTTAATATCGACTCTAATTAACTTTTTGTCAATTTTTATTAAATTATCTGGTGTCCTTGACATTTAAAAGTATTGTTATTGCTGTTTAGCAATCTCGAAAATGGTAGATAAAGTGATAAAAGCGAGCAAAATTATTGCGCTGCTTGAAGAAGGTTGCAGTCAATGCTTCGTGGCTCAGAGGCTAAATGTGAGTCGGTCGACAGTTCAAAGGACCTGGCAGCGCTATCAAGAGACCGGTTCCGTCAAGAGAAGGCCTGGTTCTGGCAGAAAGACATGTACCGAACCACGGGATGATCGTTTTCTAGTTAGTCAAGCGTTGAGAAATCGCAAATCTTCTTATGTGGACCTCAAGAACACCCTCGAAGAAGTAAGAAATGTGCAAATTAGTCTATGGACGGTCAGGAGGAGGCTTCTCGCTGCTAATATACACAGTCATCGCCCGGCACGCGGCCCTAAATTACTCCGTGGACATCGAGTTGCCAGGCTTAGCTTCGCTCGAAATTGTGTGTCATGGACTCATGAAGACTGGGATAGGGTATTGTTCTCCGATGAAGCCAGGATATCTCTGCATGGTGAATACCGACGTCGGCGAGTGCTACGTAGACGAGGAGAACGCTTTCCAGAGGCATGTTTTAAAGAAATCACACCTTATGGAGGGGGCTCTGATATGTTTTGGGCAGGAATAAATTCTATGGATCGTACGGAGTTAGTCTTCATCGAAAACGGTACACTGACTGTACACCGATACATAACGGAAGTTCTAATTCCTTATGCACAACCCGCTTTAACCGCTCTTGGCGAAAACTCAATTTTTATGGACGACAACGCTCGCGCCCACCGGTCTGGCGGTGTGGATGCGTATATGCTAGAAGTCGGAATTCGTAGTTTGGACTGGCCAGCTAGAAGTCCGGACCTCAATCCCATAGAGCATGTCTGGGACGTTCTGAAGCGACGAGTGAGATCAGTGCAGCCGGCTCCGCAGACATCAGAGAGCTAAAGAATGTGATTACCGCGGAGTGGGAACGTATTCCCCAAGAAACCATAAAAGATATACTCACTAGCATGCCCAGACGAATGCAAGCTGTGACTTCAGCAAGAGGGGGTCACACTCAATACTAAACTTTTATCTGCTTTTAATGTATTCAAGAAAAACAAAGAAATTAACGCGTTTCATTTTTATTTAGCGAGCAGGTACAATCATAGTGTTTTGAGCTTAAACATTATTTCTTAATAATTTAATTAAATGTTATGATAAAACTGATGAAAACTATTCCTTCCTAATTAATTTATAAAATTCTGAGGATAACAATACCTAAAATTGTCAAACAAACTAATAGTAACTATAAAATAGTTCTTTGCTTAAGTGCCCGTTTTTTTTGCAAAAGAGTTTATTTTTAAGTTAAATAAGTCAATTAAGTAATTTATTTATATATGCTTTAAACAAAACAAATAATATTATTTAGGTGTATAAATATTGAATTGTTTTCAGCGTCATTGTGATGGCGTTTAAAATAGGTGTTAATTTTATAGTTATAATGAATGTATTAATTAAAATAATGTCAGCGTATTATCGTGTTTTATTGCAGCGAGTTAATTTGAATTTAAACAGCGGGCTTACTGTAAAGTACAGCAGTATTCAATGAAGGGTTTTCATGGTTGTGTATTTGAGTTATCGTCGCTAATATTTCGTTGCTTTTTGTATGTGTTGTGTTGTTTATTAGTTTATTTTTTAAAGGATTCACTTATACTTCATACCTATTTTAATACAATTAAGAGATTATTGTGCTTCTTGTGTTTAATATTTATGTGTTAAATACTTTACTTTTTTACGAAGGATTATTGTATAATATAAGAAATTAATATAAACGGGTGTGCCACGGCTATGCCACATGGGGGGGGGAAGTACCTTAAATATTGTAGATGGAACATTTTACTCAAAGAAGAGTTTCATTTTAATTAAAAAAAAAAAAAAAAAAAAAACAATTTAAACTGCTTTTATAGATTTTTAAATGATTTCCTGGTTGAAACGGGACTCGAACCCGCTATATGAGAAAAAAATATCCCGTAGTATTATCATACCGATCGAAAGGCTTCATCATAAGGATTATTTTTTGCTAAATAACATAGTAACAGAAATATAAGGAAGACCATGAATTTTAACACTTGATGTAAAATTTTGTTCAGAAAATGAAAAGCTGTCATTTCCGTAAGGACATCAAACTTGGCCTCCTAGAGTTGCTAGAAAGCGAATATTTTTATCGTATAATGTGTTAGGTAAAAAT
Organism: Euphydryas editha; assembly: GCA_036937285.1. Taxonomy (NCBI): domain Eukaryota; kingdom Metazoa; phylum Arthropoda; class Insecta; order Lepidoptera; family Nymphalidae; genus Euphydryas; species Euphydryas editha. The sequence continues at coordinate 13,293,594 of JAUPFZ010000027.1, read as the reverse complement.
ATTAAGGTACTCATAAAATACTTACTTTTTTTACAAATTTCTCATTATCTATTCGAGATTTTACCATTTCAAAGCAATGACCTTTACCCTGTGCAAGGGAATCTTGGAGTTGAATCCACGATAATATTCCACTACAGATTATCAATTTGAAATTCAGCGGCGATTGAATTGAAGCTATGGAATGTTTAATGAATATTTCCTTGTTCCATAAATTGGACCTGGGGATACATAATATATATTGAACTGCTGGGCAAAGGCACTTACTCTATATTAGAGAAGGGTTGGAGCTTAGCGTGGTAAATCCACGCGGCTTTAGTGCGGGTTAGTGAATATATTCCCTACCCTGAGTAAACGCTCCCTATCAGGTATTTATAATAAGAACTCTCTCTTCGAGGCACGGTGAGGACCCACAAGAAAACACACCCAGACTAGAAAAAAAAATGTACAAAAACAAATATCTGCCCAAGCGGGAATCGAACCCGCGACAGCCGGCGTTGAAGCGACTACTCGAACCATTTCACCAGAATAATTGTTATCATACTAATACTATAAATGTGAAATGTAAGTTTGCTTGTTACGTTTTCACGCGAAAACTACTTAACCGATCTATATGAAACTCTGTACCCATATTCTTGGAGGTATTAGAAGTAACATAGAATACTTATTTTTTTTTTTTTGGTTGCGATAATTGACAACCAGGTGGGGGAAATCCGCGGGCAGAAACTAGTACGTTATATATTATGTATACGTATGTATTAATCTTTGTCTGTTGTCAATATAGCATGGGATGTTGTGTTATCACAGTGTTCGATATTATGTAACACTTTATAAGTTGATAACATCTGCGGCAGCGGGTCAATCTCTCCGTGACACTGTTGTCGCTAACTTGATATTAGTTACCGATACATTGTTAAACAGGAATTAGCCGGAGTGGCCCAGCTGGCAGAATATGTGGGCGTTAATTTTCGTATTTAAAATTATAATTGCGTAGAAAGAGGCACTCATTTCGAAAGTATTTTTTAAATTTAATTATTATATTATAATATATATTCGAAAATAAATATACAATATATTATATATTAATTAATAAAATTAATATATTGTACAATAATAATATGAATATATTATACAATAATAATATAATATATTCGAAAATTTAAAATGGACTTTAGTAATTATTTATTATTTATTATGATAGGGGCCTATCATAATAAATAATCCTCCTATCATAATCTTAATATCATAACAATAACCTATCAGATAGGCTTAAAGAAATTAAAGACATCGTCGTCACTTAGACGAGAACACGGTTATATAACAATTTCAATAACAATTTAGTGAATAGGTACTCACTAATACACACACACATATTCAATGATCAAATCAATGAACTCTGATATTTCCATATTTACACATTGAGTAGTCACTAATTCTGCGTAATACCTACGATTCTCACATTGATCAGAAGTGAATAGTCACTTAAAATAAGTAAAATTCCACTGATTCATGTTTAGAGAGTTTATTTCATTATTTAAAAAAAATATACATTTTTGAAAAACTGACTTAAGAAAAACTCACATGTTATTTTGCTGAGTTTTCTCAGTTTCTTCGAAAAACCATCCTCATACTATTGGCTAAACATTTTACCATCTCAGAATAAGCCCTTTCATTAAAAATGATTTTTCAAAATCCGTTCACAATCGATGAAAATACAAAAATAATACATAGAGACAAACACAGAACTTATCCTACTTTGAAGTCGGTTAAAAACTCACCAAAGCTCACAAGGTACACAGACAATCATTCCGATCACACTACAGACTACCACTGAAGTTGAATCGAAGTCGTAGTAGTGATAACCAGTCCTCGTATCGTTGAGGTAACTTGAACTACAAGTGCTGTGTTATAACAATGGAAACGACAATATTGCGCTTAGTATTGGAACTGTGCTTAGTAAGTACAGCTTACTTCGTCCACTATACTAGATTATTGTGTTTTGATTTTAGAGTTCGCTTCTGTTTTCTGTATTGTTCTCTTTAGATGTTGATGGATAAGTACAATGGACATACTAATGTTATGAGAAGTTATTCTGTTTATCTGTTGTGGTTAATTAATTACGTGAGACAATTTTAGCGATTTTTCGCCCCCTTCCACGCTTAGTGATATTTCGTGTGATTTTGCTTGACTCCCTAATCTCACGTGAGATCTTTTTAAATTCGTATTTGTAATGTAAATGAGTTAATCTGTGCTCGATTACATTATATTTATAAAAACAAAACAAAAGAAAAAAATCAATTTTATTATAATATAAAACTGTATTATAAAACTAATTACAGAACTATATATTTTAAGACTAGTTAAGACTAGTATTACGATTTATAATGACGGAAAAAAATTTACATGAAAATTTACCTACATTGGTGTCTCGGCAATTAGCCGAGACACCCTCTCCTATTTCCCGACGTTTCGGACCCTTTACAGCGTTCATGATCTCGGGGGACTGAGGTGGTGGGTGTCCGAATAATTTATCCGATAGTTAAATATTATTTTGTACCTGTTTTAGAACCTGTTTCACGGGTTGCTGATAAAGCTATGTGATGTATAACGGTATCCAACTGATAAAAATTTATGACATATTTTACTTTTTCATAAAATTTCCTTTATCTGTCAGATATTTCTATTTGCAACCTATGAGTCCAAAAATTGTAGTTTAAGGTCTAATGGCCCTTTTTCACCTCCTACTGATAAAGCTTATCAGTAATTTCACATAAATTCACACTGAAAAACTTTATTAACAACCAGTGAAACAGGTCCTTAGACTAAATTAAACTTTTATATTATTTTATTAGTTACAATTTAATGTTTAAAATCTACAAAAACATCTGTTTTTAACTTTTTACTCGTCGTCTAATATAACTATGAAACTGTTTGAATAATTATATTTTTCGGTTCTCACTAGATTTACCAGCTATTTACATATACCCATTTTTACCAAAACTAGTAAATCTAGTGTTAAGTGTATTCATATTTTTGTTTATTCTACAATTTCTAATAAAAATACTTTATTTCGGTATTTATTTTAATTTCTAGCTTGAAATATTAAGGGGTATAATTCAGTGGCGTCTTATAATCGATGTAATCCGATATTAATATCTTCCAAACTGCTTAGCCTCCAGAGAATACCAATACTAACACTAAACCTGTTAGTTTTAATGTGCCCAGGCTATCAGCGCGAGTTTGTAATTTTAAGCCCTTCAATGTTGAAACTAAAAAAAGAAACTATAGCTTAAACTCACCTCTTTGCTATATGATAAGGTGCTATAATGAAATTTATGAAAATTGTGACATAGATATCTATTACGACAATCTTGGTACTTTAAAGAGAAAAATGTTTGAAGTGTTCAGAACCTAATTATATAAACCAATACTTATTTACTTTATCTTTAGTTAGTTAGTATAAAACAAAAAATAATGCTGTGCATACCTTTAATTTAAATACATATTTTTTAGTGATATTATTAATAATTTTAAACTATTGTAATAATCTAATATGTATTTAGTTGGTAAGCCGAATTAAAATAAATAAATAAACCTACCAGAGCGATCAAATGACCGCTTTTGAGATTTTAATTAAAATTGTTAAATTCTAGGTTTACATTTTTCTTGAACTTATGTATGACTTTTTCTATAATATATACACAGCAACTTATGAAACCTGTAAACCTAAACCAACCACCAGAAATTAACGTATAAATTGATCACTCCGGTAGGCTTACGGCGAGTTGCACGAAACCGTCGCTAACTTTCCGTTAGTTAAGTTGCAATTAATCTTAAAATTAGTTGATATTATGATTAATTTAAAGTTGTTGGAATTAATCATCCGTTAGATAGGTCTTTAATTAAACTAATTTTTTTTTGTTAACTTAATCAGATCTAGGTTTCGTGCAACAGATAATCACGATTCTTGTGATTAAATTAGTTTAATAAACACTTAAATTTAAAGTTTGTTTCGTGCAACTCGGCGTTAGTGTCAATAAATATTCATACATATGCTTGAAAAACATAACCCTTCTTTGGCCAAGTATAAAGTAAAGTAAAGTCGTTAAACTTCTCTCATAAGCAATTCAGCGTCACAAAAATTACAATAATTTCCTCGGAATCATAAGGAATACACCAACAATGTAATTGTATGCATCGTTACCCTCTCAACAGTCACATATAAAACGACATCAGGACAATCAGGAGCTCGGCGACACCGGATGCGAGGCCGTTCGTCTCAGCATTTTGTGGCCAAATTGAGTTTTTCCTCGCAATGAAGACACAACGTCGAAACTTGGAACTCTACCAAGTATATTTGTTTTTGGGTCATTTTTTTATTTGGGAAACAAACAATATGGCTTGGAGTTAAATTAATGTATATTTAATTGTAGACCAATACATTTTTAGAATTTAAAATATGATATATTTCCTTAAATAATAGTTAGAATATTAATAACATTGCAGTATTAAATATAATTTATGAAATGCATGATTGATAAAAATTGATTGAGTCACCCTGCTGCTGCTGTAAATTTATTTAAGTCTTTGAGGGTAGAAAAATCCACCATCACATCAGTAGTTCATTAATGGTGCAAATAAATGTTAATTTATCGAAAAAAAATAATTAATTGAATTAACTCTTTCTTTGTATTATACAAAATAATGATAATTCTGTGATAATAATTCAATTCAATTCATAAAAGTATGCCATATTTCATAAATGTTTTCTTATGACGTTATCACGTAAAATTATCGTCCGTAAAGCAACTTTACAGACGACCATTTTTTTTTTGTTTTAACTTATTCTGTTTGTTTTTCTATTTTTTTGTTTATAATTTTGGTTTGACAATAACAATAATTCAATTAATTTTTCTGAAATTATTATTTTTCAATGATTCAGAATACAATGTTTTATTTGAAACAAAATTACGATTAATATCATCGATAATAACGCAGAACAAATCAATAGCCTCAGCGGTGTCGGCTTCGGTGAGCAATTCAGACCAATCAATTTTAGCCAATACACTATTTATAGCATCATAATCCGCTTCACGTAATAATCGTATTGTGTGGGAAGCGTTCGTGAAAATACTCGATATTGAAACGTTAGGACAGAATTAATGTAGGAGCACGTGGATATTTCGTTACTAATTACAGTTACACCACACAATCATACATAGTATATAGTTAAAATAAAATATCTATTGGTAATATTATAAGGTTTTAAGAATTGTAAAAACGGGCATTATCATCACACAAGTCTCAAAACCCTTGGATTTCTGAGAATGCAGGCAAAGTACGATATTAATATTAAAATGATAAAATAAGAAAATTATAAAAAATATTTTTTCGCAGCTTCACCTAAGCTAAAGAATATTTTGAATCTTATCAGCATTTGTGATATTTGAATATGTTAATTCTAATCACAGTGATCGACACGATGTGTGATCCTTCTCCCGAGCTAACTCCACGTGAAGCATAGCCCCGATAGCCTGAGGAACAAATGCACGTTTCTGTACACAGAAAGCAGATATCGTACGAGTATATTAAGAATCAAATATTGCATCCCGAAACAAACTATACACACACGTTTCGCTAGCTCAAAGTGTATCACGATTCGCTTTGAGAATATATCTGTAAAATATAATCTTTATTCAAGAGTCCACGTCGCTCGTGTGCTATGATCAGTTGTTGATCATCTCCCCAATACGTCGTCTTTTGACGTGATAAAGTCTAGTAAATTGATGAAAGCTATCGGGTACTTTTCGAAAAACATGACGTCATTGTCACGTGTCGCGTGCGAGAGCGCGGAACAAGCAATAGAGAGGCACGATCGGCCGAAGCGTTTGGCTCACGATCAGCGGTCGGCCTAACTTATGACGCGTCCGAGTAGAAGAGACAGCGGTAGACGCCACGCAATCTCTACACACTAACTGTTTTGTCAATTTATTGTTCGTAAAGTTAGTGAAAAGTTAATGTGGCTTCCATCGTTTATTACAACAACAATTGCGGCAAAAAAGGTAATTAATTCTTGCACTTTAAGAATTTGATTAGCGATATAATCTCATATATTTGTTCTTTGATTATTAAAAATAGTAGCTTCAGTCGGCAAGTGCAGTAATAATAGGTTATATTACAATTTTGACTAAAAAAATATTAGGACTCATATAATTACGATCGTATAAAAAGTCAACTGCTTTTATTTAGTATTCAATGAAAAAAATGATCGTGACTGTTTTTTTGAAACAGTATTCGCTTTGCGTTTTAAAGCTTTTGTGGTACAAAGTTCTTTATCATTCCTTTTTTAGTTTCCAAGAATGCGATATAAGATGAGCCTTTGTAAGGGATTCTTCAATTCTTTTATCATGGAATCGTAAACTAATTAAATATTCTCTCTGCTATTCAGCTAGTACGTGATTTGTATAATTATTATCAAAAGAAGAAAGGATATGGCGAGTTCAATGAGGACTGAAATTTATTATCTTCTAAAAGAGTATTGATGAGATATATACATATATAGTCAGAATCTTATATTTGAAAATGAGTTGAACTAAATAATTCTGAGTAAAGTCGTATAATATTTTAAATTATATTTTTTTAAGATCTGTCTAAAATTAAAGAACACGTTATTTGCGTGGTAACAATTTTTTTTTAAGTCCTTAGAATCTATAGATATTTTTTTTTAAATCATAGATACTGCAGATGACGGGTGAATAGACAGACGTATAGGCAATAAGATCTTAACGAAAGGAGAAAAAAAATAAAAAGCAAAATTTTTTTATCCAAGTAGACTTTAAGATTACTTTTAAATGGTCATTTTCCAAAGTATATTATATTCTTTATTATACTGTACTGAACAGATTCAGCCTGTAAGCGTCCCACTGCTGGGTAAAGGTCTCTCCTTCGTTTAGGAGAAGGGTTGTAGTTTAATCTACCACTCTGGTCCACTGCGGGTTGACGGATCATTTCCCTACCATGAGTTACGATTGTTATCAGGTGTCTATGATAACAACCGGGACCGAAGGAGTTACGTGGCACGGTAGGGAAAATCACAACGACATACATCTTGGCCGAAAACAAATATTTGTACATATACAATTATATGTCCCGAGCGGGAATCGAAACCGCGACCGCCGGCGTTAAGGCGACTTCTCGTAGCAATATACCAGAATGGGTGTCCAGAACATTTTAGTATAATTTGATTTTTTAATAAAATATTATTAAAAAATCAAAATGTATTTAGCATTATAAGAGTTAAAACAGATTATAAAAGTTTATATAATATACACGAAATCTTTCATTCTCATAGAAACGTTAGGAAACGCTTATTAGATCCTCAGTTTCCTAGGGATTTGTTTGCATAATTAAAGATAATAATGAGATGAAATGGTCGAGTGGATATAATAGAAACATATGTTGCGAAGGTTGATGATTAAAATCTGGATATCGTATGTTTATTATATGACTGACCCGTTGGCGCAGTTTGCAGTGACCCTGTTTTCTGCTCCAAGGGTTGTGGGTTCGATTCCCGCCTCGAGTCTGGGTGTAATATATGTTTATTTATATATGTATTATTTATATTTATATTTATTAAAAAAAAAGTATATCAGTCGGCAGTTACCTAAAACACAGGCATTAAGTCGCCTACCTAAGGAACAGTCGACCGTGTGTGTTAAGCATATTAAAAAAAAAAAAAAAAACGTAATTCTAGTAGTCGTGTTCCTTCGTTCATCTGCCGACGTCCACAGCTTGGCTTATTCTCTCTCTATAAAGATGATTCAGAGTGTTCGTAATTTAGATTGTTCGTATTATATGTGTTATCAAGATCAATCGATATTAAAACTAATTAACGTTTAATTTGACTTTGAAATAAGACTACTCGTATAATAAGGTATTCGTGTATTGACTGTTAAGGTTACAAAGAAAATTCGAATAATGAAAAAAAAAGAAAAAAAAAAGCGTTACAGTTTAAGGTTTAAATAATAAACGAATAATATGAAGCTATGCGCGGTTCCCCCGACCGTCGCCCCCTCATTGGCCGATGAGCAACAACTTCATGGCATTCGAAGCGCCACTGATCACTAGATGTCGCTTGAACACAGAGGAATTTTCATTAATTACGTTAGTGAAGTATTCACTAAATATCGGTGAATTTCAATAACAAGTAAGTGAATACTCACTAATACACATACTATTATTCAATGATCAAATCACTAAACTCTGATATTTACATGTTCATACATTGAATAGTCACTAATTCCGACTGGTATGATTCACATTCATAAAAACCGAATAGTCACTTAAAATTATTAGATGAAATGAACGAAAAAAATTACAAACATAAACTCAAAAAGCACTTTTTAGAGGAATGTGTATAGATACCGGTTCTGCTTACGGCGTTGATGCGATGGACGGATCAATTCCATTTTTATATTAAGATTACATACTATTATAATTTTTTATATTATTACTTAAGTATAGTTTAACTACAGTGCACAGTAAAACTAACTTTTGTCTATGGGACACTGCATGTATATATATTTTAATCTATTAATAAATAAAAAAATAAAAAAAAAAATAAAAAAAATTAGTAAAGTTCCACTGATTCATGTTTAGAGAGTATTTCGTTTGATTCACGTTCACAAACAGCTGCGACCCAAGATTGAGCCAGTTTTATTAGTTTTTGTATGTACAGCATACCACAGACACACCCGTGATAATATGTTAAAATTTCGTATTTTCTATTGTTATTAATTTAATTAAAATTATTTTTTCTGTGGAATGGAACACATTTTGAGCATTTGATAAATTAAGTTGACGAATTTGGAGTATAAAGCCATTATACTAGTAATTGTGATTTTGTAATAAAATGTCAGTTGGATGTCCTAACGGCGTATAGCGGGTTCGAGTCCCGGTTCAACTAGGCAATTATTTAAAAATATATGAATGCAGTTTAAATTGTTTTTCAAATTAAAATGAAATCTTCTTTCAATAAAATGTTCCATCTACAATAATTAAGGTACTTCCTTGTACTTTAAGTAACTTCCCCTCCATGTGGCATAGCCGTGGGACATCCGGTATATCAGACATGAGTCTACATCCCGTGACTATTAGAAAATTACATCTTTCATCCTTAATGCAATTATCGTTTGACCTTATAAAGAAATGATGAATTTTATAAACGTCAAACGCTGTTATTCAGTAATCTTTTCGCCGTTTGTTTTTATCCATTTTTAGATTTTTATGTCCACGACATGTAAAACGGAAACAAGAAAGAAATTATCAAATTATTTTATAATTTCATAATATGTTAAGTAAGTGTCATAAAATATTTCTTAAAATATTTCAATTTAAAACGATTCCAACTCGATTTCATCTTCAAAGCGTAATGTTAAAAAAAAAAGAAAACTAAATTAGAAAACTGTTGAAGAATATAAAGTGCACCCACAACCGATCTTAAAACCATAAGCGCATTTCGTAAGCATCAATTCACTCGCTATTAACCGAGCAAGGCGAGGGCTGCCAATAAAAAACGAATTTATTAATATACGTCCCGTTTTCATAGCGAGTCGTGGCAGCCTTCCTAATAGCGGGTCGCAAGCGGAGCGGGCGGTAAAGCCGTATTCACACTGAAGACGGCCCACACGGCTTTAGAACAAATTGTATTAATGGGCATTAAAGTAAATTGTGCGGTTGTAAAATGGCCTTGTTTCGTACTTATCAGATCGGGTGTAACGTGTTATTTTATAACTGTTCCGTGTTTTGGTTAGCGTGGAAATCTATCCCACGGTAACAGTACCGTTTTCCGGAATAAAGTAGTCTTGTGCTATCCCAGATTATAACCTATTCTATGTTAAATTTTATGCTGCTTTGTTCGTCCATTCAGATCAAACTACGTAGTTCGTATATCCATTAATCCAAACTTCCGCATGTACGTATATGTAGCCTCTAACCTTCATTAATCTTATATTATTCCTAAATAAATTAATGTAATTTTCCAAATCAATTTTAAAGCTTTTGAATTTTGATACATAAAAATTCATACAGAAAACAATGCAGCTATGTGATTTCAATATAATATAATATTTAGTATAATACTTAGTAAGAGGTAGTGCCATGCTGCTTTGCAGCCATAATGGGCTGGCACGACCGAGGTGGTTTCTCTCACTCGTATAATACCAGCGTAAAGTGGCAGCTATGCTGTCGCGTTTCGTGCGGTTTGTGAGTATCCGGTGGCCTATTAGGGGGGTATCCTCTTGTGCAGATGTTCATGGGCGTCGGTAGTCACTAAAAGGCTCCGACTGTTCGTTTGCCCCCAATACTATTGTAACAGATTACTACCAGGTCCAGCTTACAGCGATACCGACCGTACGCCTGTTTTCCACCATAGTGGTATCAAATATATAAATTACACACTGAGAGTGATAATAATTACTAAGAAATCCCACATTTTATACACAACATTATAACTGGTACCACGCTGTACTGTACTTGATTTTTAAAAGAGTAAATGTTGAGTTTCTTGCTGATTCTTCTCAGCACAGTCTAGATTCCGTATTCTGTGACGTTGTGAACCTACCACATGAATTTTTTGAAGTCAAACTTCTTTATCGACGTATGGGAGAAATCTTATAACAATGTTTAAAAAAATCGTCATAATTTCAGACGCCATCTTAAAAAAAAAATGGTCACATTTTCTGTCACTTTCAACCGTCACGGCACCATGCGTGTTTACTTAAATTGAGGAGTAACTTATAAAGAAATATTTTAATGACAACAAGTGATATAATAAATGGACTTATTGAAATTCAATTAAATAAATAGTGAAAGTGAGCGATTTTTTTTTATTGTTTTGAAAAATCAACATGTGATTGTAATTTTGGTATTATTTTTATTTTGAACTCACTTTTGATTGTAAGTTAGTAAATGTGTATTAATTTATTGAAATAAACTAAACACGTGTGTACATAAATACACACACTTTTTTTACTATACAATGACGATTAAAAACTGATTGAATATCCTGTCCAAATAAAAAAAATGTTATTTTATTTTTGTACCGCTATCAGTGTGAGAACCTCCTTATGTATGCTTATAGCTTATCATGTTATTATCATTATGGGAAGAATTGTTTACACCGTAGAGCTTCTTAGCGAGGCTTACGTTTTACAGATTAAATTTGTTATTCCTTACTCGTGTATAATGTTTCTTCATTTGTATTGTAAAGTAATTGACTGAATAATTGCTTTTTTGTGATATTATGCTATATATTTAAGACATTATAAGTTCCGTTTTAAGTCCATTCCCCATTTTAAATGTCTAAAACATAGTCGAATTGAAAGGGATCAGATGTTTTTGTACAATCTTCTAAATAATTATGTTGATTCAACTTTTTTATTGAGTAAAATAAACCTGAGTTGCCCCCGAACGAATTCTCGTCATAGACATTTGTTTCACGTCCCGTTTTACAAAAAAAAGTACACTGGCAACAATTTTATAAGTCGTTCTACAAAATTCTATAACGAGCACTTACAGGAAATAGATATATTTAATTGCAGAATAGATATGTAGATATAAGGGCGACGTTAAGCAAATGCTTAAAGATATTATGCATACTTAGATTTTTTTTTCACTTTTAACAGTTTTTTTTTTTAATTTGTTAATTTCAATATGTTTTACACATTGTTATAGTGCTGTTGTATGTATTAGCTAATAGTGGAAACTTTACTGATTTCAGTTATTGTAATAAGTTATAATATAATAATGTAATATAAAATTGTATGTTTACCAAATAAATAAATGAAAAATTCGTAAATTGTTGATCGATTTTAAATTTTTCTTTTTTATAGTTTTTTTTATTTTTCTACGGCTATAATGTAATGATGATTCTGGGTTCGATTCCTGCTCATGAAAACGTTTTGTTTACGTGATAGGATTATTTATCATGGTCTGCAGTATGTGTTCGTGCATTGTACGTTTCTGGACCGCTGACACCCTGATTTTATCCCAATCCTAAAACATGGGTCCCTTTTTTATTTTATTTAGATTGCAGATAATTTAATTTTTTTTTTAAATACACACGGTCATCATTCTGTTCTTAATAATGATACGACCGTTATGGTGTAGTGGTGCGAGTAGTTGCCTCGACGCCGCGCACCGGCGGTCGCGGGTTCGATTCCCGCTCGGGACAGACATTTGTATTTGTGCAAATATTTGTTTCTGGTCTTGGTGTATGTCCTTGTGGGTCTCCCCACCGTGCCTCGGACAGCACGCAAAGCCATCGGTCCCGGTTGTTATCATGGACACCTGATAACGATCGTTACTCATGGTAGGGAATTTATCTGCCAACCCGCAGTGGAGCAGTGTTGGATTAAGCTCCAATCCTTCCTCTATATGGAGAAGAGACAATTTTTTTTTAGAAAAATGAGACTGAGGCGTATTTACCTTATAGCTAATCTTTGACAGATCATAAGGCGTGCACTTTTGGATTTTCCAAACTATTTATAATTATTAGAATTTGTGAGAAGAGAAGAATTTGTGAGATTAGAATTTGTGAGAAGAGTGAAGGAGTACTTTTAGAATAACAAACTTTAATTGTCTTTTTTTTAAATTTCAGGTAAGATTGCGTGATTAACAGTAATAGCGTAAGTTGTAATTCTTATTGTATATAATGCTAAAATAAAAACTATCTTTAATTTCAGAGCAACGTAAATTTATTCATTTGTACTCTCACACTAATAAATAAATAATCATACAAAACGACATTTAAATAATAATAAATAATATAGCACAGATAAATAAATAATATTATAAATATATATTTTTTTTAAATCCTCCATAACGGTTGGGAATAGTGTGCAGAGATTCGGAAACAAAGACAGCACTAACTCAAACCAGACCGCGAGAAAAAGATAAACGTGTATCATGAGCGGGATCTAACCCGCTACTACTAGCACTACAGCCAGTTACCGTGACGGCTGCGCTAACCTTAACCTTCTTCAATTTATTTAAAGTTAATTATCGATTTAACTTCACCTTTTGTCCCAGAATTAAAATTAATGAATAGAAATTAAGAAGCTTCGGAATTCGGAGACCTTAACTCCTGTAATAGATCAAACGTATAGTCGATTACGAACTAATTCCAAGTTTAAGTAAACAATGAATTAGAAAATGACTATATATAATATGTACAGCTTCAAGGATGAAATCAATATAATTCGAACTGACATCGAATTTAACGGAACTTTCGCTCAATACCAGAACGATTAAGTAAAAAAAAAACAACACAGATAAGTTTTATTTATTTATTTGTTGACTTAAGATGTACATTTAGGGATCATGGTGTTAATATTGACGGCCGGCTGGTCGAGTGGTCAGGCAACTGGACACTTTACGCAGCGGTCGCGGGTTCGAATCCCGCCAGGTGCAGATAATTTGTATGACGAATATAGATGTCTGCACCGGGTCATGGATGTGTATTTATGTATATATGTATTTATATCTTAAATTTATTTCCGATCCTAGTACCTGTAACACAAGTTCTTACGAACTTAGCACGGGGCTAGGTTAACGTGATGTGATTGTGGTGTGATATTTATTATTATTATTATTATATTAGTAAGAAGAGAACGAATAAAACGTGGGTAAACAGATGTTAAAAGAAAAGATACGAAATTTAATTCAAACAAAAATAACAATTTTATACATATTCTTCTTCCCGGTCGAAGACTCAGAGCCAGGATTAATCTCCAATTCTTCTCTTATATGGAAAAGAGGTAACTCTCTGCAGTAGATTTACAGGCTGGTTCAGTTCAGGCATCAGGCTTACGACACGTTACTGTAGCCTCATCTTTGCTGAATATCTCTTACCGATATTGTTAATGTACTTTCTTAAGCTGGGAAATTGTTTTTTTTTTATTTCTTTATTTTAAAGAAGATTCTTCTATAGATATTTCAGTATTAATTTCAATAACAATACACCGTAATCCGACACTACAATAATTGCTTCGAAAACGAGCATAATTCACAAATTAATTTCGCTCCAAAGTTGTTCCTGAATGGATTCTTAGCTAATTTATATTGCAAATTGGTCGGAGAGTGAAGTGTTTTATATCGTTCACTCATTCTTTTGGTCGGCGGGAGTTTGGTTGGTGTTCAACTTGTTCCTAATTGTTTTACAAGCGTTTTAGACTCGGAGACGAAGAATTATAGTCGAATGTTTTTAGCGTAAATGATCTTTTGAAATTAAATTGTTAAGTCGAGAAGTTTCATTCATTCTCTGCGAGTTTATTTGATTGCGTCGTCCAAAATGACATTTGACAAAATATGGAATGTTTTTGCAATGTTCGTATTATATTTTCCGTGTTAGAGTAAATTATTTTGACGTAAAAAAAGCTTAAAATGAAGTGTGAACAAATTAATTCGTTTTTTTTTTTTTTTTTTTTGTGTTAGTTGAATAGGCAAACTGGCAGACGTGCCACCTGATGGTAAGTGGTCGACGTCGCCCATGAACATAAACTAGTTTACCTGGAACTAGCCCAGCCAACTCATTTATGTGTTGCCTATCCTGAGACATATGATGTTAAGTCTCGGTGCCAGTAATTACACTGCCTGTCTTGCCCTTCTTTCCGAAACACAGCAAAGCTGTTTCACGGAAGAAATAAGCAAGATGGTGGTACCCTTGCAGCCGGGAGCGCGGCACAGCGCATCCCTCCCACCGGTAAATTCGTCGTTTATTTCAAGTGAATTGTAAGCTGGCGAGTATACTGATATGCGAGTCTACCTGATAGCGCACGTTACTCTTGGGAGGAAAATTAAATTAGTCTACGAAACATCCCGACATAACTATTTAATTTTCATCAACCATCAATATAGCAGCATGGTGAATATCTGAGTTTTAGTATTTATTTGTTTTAATACTAGCTGTGCCCGTGGCGTCACACGCTAATATGTTTTACTTTAGTATCTAGTTGTGACATTTTAACGTTTTATTTCGTCTTATTCTGAGTTTTCAAAACAGATATTAATTATGGAATAATATTAATTAAATGCTTTTAAAAAAAATATTTTACATAGAATTTTTCCCATTTATCGGCCCACATTTAATTGTATTAACTTATCTCTCTCTAACTTTACTCTTCTCTCTCTCTCTCTCTCTCTGTGATGCTGTGATTTAAAAAAAAAAATTCAAATTACAATAATTTTTAACAGAGTGAAGCGATTTTGATGAAATAAAAAATAAATGTTACTTCAGAATAATATGTTTTGTAATGAATTGAATATATTTTGTAAATTAAAATTTTTGCTAAAATCCCTTTACTAATTTACCATTACTGATACATAATTTGTTTGCCCACTACTGTAATTACTACTACTACTACTCTACTTACTACTACTTACTCTACTCTACTAATTTACCATTAAATACATTACGTAATTGTACATTACATAATTTGTTTATAAAACATCGCGGTACGACTCTGGGATATAGTGACGATAACCGATCTGGTTAGTATCGGAAATCAACGTCAGTGAAACGGCGAGGGAAATCAAATACGTATACAAGTTATTTGTATGTAAATATATTCGGTCGTGTCGATGACGACCGTTCTAGTGTAGCGGTGCGAGTAGTCGCCTCAACGCCGGCGGTCACGGGTTCGATTCCCGCTCGGAGCAGATATTTGTATAAATATTTGTTTCTGGTCTGGGTGTATGTCCTTGTGAGTCTCCCCACCGTGCCTGCAAGACCACGTAAAGCCGGCGGTCCCGGTTAAAATCTCTCCAAATACTTAGCCAGAACAGTAGTACAGAACTAAATTTAATCGAACTGAATCACCCTGTAAACGTCTGACTGCTGGTTAAAGTTCTCTCCTCCATATAGAAAGGTTGGTGCTTAATTCACCACACTGTTCCACTGCAGGTTGGCAGATAATTTTCCTACTATGAGTAACGATCGGTACCAGCTGTCTATGATAACAACTGGTTGGCTATTACGTAAACTGCGTGATCGCGAGAAATCGCTGTGGTTTCGAATTTCAATAGCCTACAGATTATACCAAAATTAATATACATGCACATATACATATACCTATTGTACTATATTTATATTGGTTATTTTAAATATATTTTTGAAGAAGACACTGGATAAAATGTTATAATGATTGGAGCCGGGAAAACAGGGAGGGCGCTGCCCCGTCTGTCCACAGACTCAAAGACGCCGTTTGTGCGTAGATAATAAGATTAAGGTCTAAATGTAGACAATAATTGACAAAAAATATATATAGAGAACATAAATATATGCTACAAACATACACACAATTAAAAATTTTCTCTAAACTAAACTCTAAACGAGAAGACTCTATTAGACATATACAGGGTGACTGGTTAGATACTATCAGTACTTAAGGAGAATAATCGGTACATGATTCTCATTCAAATTATGTAAAAATATAACATAAATATTAATAAGCTTCTAAGTAAAGTTGCCCAACAGTTATCTAATTATTTACGCGTCGTCTGGACACCCTAGTTTCCACGCGATAGTTTACTTACGTCCAAACACCGCCAAGTGTTAACAGGGTTAGCGGATAATTCCCTACCATAAGTAACGATCGTTATCTTGTCTATGATAACAACAGGGATCGACGGCTGTACGTGCTCTCCGAGGCACGGTAGGGAGACCCACAAGAACATACACCCAGACCGGAAAAAAAATATTTGTACAAATACAAATATCTGTCCCGAGCGGGAATCGAACCCGTGACCACCAGCGCGTGGCGTTGCAGTTGAGGCAACTACTCGCACCACTACACCAGAACGTCGCGCGTCGTGTTTTCATTTAATAATAATTAATTAATTTAAATAGTTTTTAAATGTAATTTTTAATAGTGTTTTGTGTAAAAGTTTCCTAATTTTTTTTTAGGAAAGATCAATTTTTTTCTTTTTCAAATCGCAAGATCATAGAATAAGATCAGATTTTATAGAAGATTTTTTTATACGTTGAAAAATGATAGTTACTTTTGAAAATATTTAAACAAAAAAAAAAAAAAAAACAACAAAATACAATAAAAATAAACTTTGTCATTTGTTGAACAGCTAACTGTTGTTTATTAAATAAAAGCAAGCAATAATAGAATCAAGCCATCTAGCGACCAGTAGCCAAAACAATTAATTGATTATAATATTGGCAGACGTAATAGTTCTGCTATATTTCACTTGGTGTCGCAATAAGAGGGCTGTACTCAGAATTTTTGTTAATCATAGGTGTGATTTGAAGTTGGATGGCACACACGGCTACATAATATTATCATGAATTACTATTCTTATTATAGCAAGAAAGAAGATATTTTTTACTACATCACATTACATAATTTAAATATTGAACGTCAAAACCAACTACTACCGGTTCGAACCTTAGCCCAGAATATTAAATTACATAATTAGAATTTTCACTACAATAATTCGACTGAAATTGCCTCGGAAGAACACCTTATTCGCTGAGTGAGTGAGCTATCTTCAATAATAAACTTCCAATAAACTCGTAGTCAGTGTCCGACTTAAAAAAAAATTCTAAGTACGACTCTGGGAGACCAGTAGTTTTGCTACTTGCCGATAGAGGCATGGTAATCACCGAACTTTCTAGACAAAATAAATAATTTACTTTAAATATTACTTACGAGTGGAAAGATATGTTTATTCCATTTGATTTTGATGTGATGAGCAACAAATTCGTTGACTAGGTAAATAATGTAAACTTTGAACAAAAATAAATATGAACTGTTTACCTATCTTGGTATTTCCGGCGTATTTAAAATGGAATCATACTTATTTACAACGATTGTCAATCATTAAACTACCTATTTACCTACATAACTACACTAACACACACACAGTCACTTTTAACAGTTTCGAAAGCAATGGTGATTCTGCATTTGTGTATTGATAAGCCATACCTAATTACTAATGACAGATTACACTCACACACGACAGATTAGGTATACGCGTATGATCGATCACTAGACGCGCAGGAGCCGGGACGACACGCGCGTGCGCGCCATGCCAAGGCTTATGCCTTACTGACCTAGTGACCTACTAGCGGAATCGTCGAACGAATTACTGGGAATTAGGCCGGCTTCAAACATCCGAATGTCTCTCTGAATTCATATTATTAATTCAGAAAGCCCGGAATTCCATACAATATCAGTATTCTCCACATACATTATGATTTTTATTAATATTATGAAAAGATTACCGCTTATTATTTATTAATTATTATTATTTATTAGTATATTATTTATTATTTTTACATAATATTTATTCCACGTGAATTACATTATTTTAAATTAATAAATTAGTATTTTTAAGAAACTTTTAAAAACGATAGCCAAAAAGTAAGTACATGAAATTTTTGAACGCAATATTAGACGCCTGCGGGTGGCTTTAGCCGCGGGGCGGGAGTGCGGGTGCTAGCGGCACAGTGAAACACCACATCGCACGCGCCGCCGGCATGACTGGAAATATACCTACGTCGCCTCATTTGTTTTGAATTGAAATATATGAGAATTTGGTCAAAAATTAAGTGCCTATTTTTTTCACATGATTCGAATGAGGATCATGTGCCGGTTATTCTCCTTGAATATTGATGGTAATTCACCAGTCACCCTGTATATAGAAGTATTATGCACAAAGTTGAGATCAACATTTTATACAGTACACAGTTCCGCTCTAAAATTTAAATATGAAGCCTTAAAATAATAGAACGATTAAAGTTTTCATTCGAACGAAACAGTCCGTCATTCTATACGAGTCGCGTATTCAGTGTTTTTTCCCAGCGAGTGCCACAAAGGCTTCCACGGTTCAAGTTTTCAATATTTATTCGCGCATAATTTTCACCAGCGGTCGCTCTTTGATTGGAATATTTTAGTATTTTTCTTTTAAACTTACTATATTAGGATTATTTATGAATATTTAATTTAAATATTTTTGTTTTGTTTTAACGCATAATGGACATCGTTTAGTGGAAAATTTTTCGTGTTTTCTTTCGAAGCGTCGGTATGATCTTTCGGGTTTTTATCGTATTAGTATTTCAAATTATATTTTGTTTTAGATATTTTTTGTAAACGTCTATTATATTGTTTTATTAATTGATATTGAATATTATGACTTATTTTTTTTTTTTTAGATTTAGCTGTTTTGTCAAGAAACTATTTTTGGGTATAAAAAAAAAAACCTAAATACGCAGAGTTGGAAATAAAGATTTATATGAAAAAGTTATTAAGCAATTGTGATGGCCCAGTCAATAAAACTCTCTGAGTGTTACCAAAAAGGTACGCATTCTAATCTGAGCGAATAGTGATTTTTCGAGTGTTAAATTTATATATAAAGAGCATCTCATAGACATTTGAAGAAAAGCGTTTTAAAGAAAGCTCTAAATTTTGGAGTGATTTTCTATCAAAATCAATCAAAAATAACTTTATTCAAATAGGCCCCACGAGCACCTTCGAATCGTCATTTTACAAATTAACACTAAAAAGCTACCACCGAATCGGAATGTAGATTCTATATATTGATTCTCCCGCAATGAAATCCAGAGTGACGTGGTAGATTAAATTTCAATTATAAATAAACGGAAACAAGGAGAAGGAGCTCTATACCCAGCAGTGGGACCTTTATAAGCCGTTATTTTAAATTACAGTTTTTATTAACGACATTTCTTTGGATGAAATGAAGTTAAATTAATTTTTAAATGAGAAATATACTTAAAGTTTTTGATGAGGTCTTGATGCATTCGTCACAGAAATTGGCTGTTGCGGTAGACATTGCAAGTTCGATCTTTGTCTTGACAATGGTTTTTTTATTTGTCTTTACTTGTCCCTCCGAGTTAGTAGGTTCGAAGACTTTCATTTTCATTTTTTTTTTAATTTTTCGACTCATTCATACATATATATATATATATATATATATATATATATATATATATATATATATATATATATATATAGATATACATAGCTCTGGCTTATTCTCATACTAGTTTTCATCTTTCATTCGTCTTCTTTCACACTCAGGACAAGTTCCCAAACAAAAGGCTGTTTCTACTTTATTATTTTCTTAAATCTACATTACATTGGGGTAAATAAGGGGGGGGGGGGGGGGGGAGAATGAATTTTATTTAAATTTTTAACAAATTATTCTTATGACTCTTACCTTTAACAATTTTTCTTATAAGCTCTTATATTTCTTATAAGCATGACAATGGTATGGGCCATACAATCTGGGCATTTGTTTATGTTGTGCGAGTCTGTGGATACAGGATTTCATCTTACTGAAGGCCGTTGAGTGAGGCGTTTATTTTTTTATTACCTACGTGTCGTGCTTTTAGCCACATAACTTACTATTCTTTACAGATAAAAATTGCGTTGTGCTAGATCTTTAGCTATCTATCTACCAAGTTACATCAAAACTTGTTTAGCAGTTCTAGTGTGATTGAATAACAAACGTCCATTCGAACTTTTGCATTTGTAATAGTTGTAAGATTTATTTTTTAAACGAATATATATGTACTTACGTACTGTATCAGCCTGTAAACAACACACTGGTGAGCAAAAGCCTCTTCTCCATATAGAAGAAGAGTCGGAGCTTAATCCACCACGCTGCTTCACTGCGGGTAGGCGGATAATTACCCTACCATGAGTAATGATCGTTATCAGGTGTCTATGATAACAACCAGCACCGATGGCTTTACGTAAGTGCTTTCCGAGGCAAGTTGAAGAGCCCCACAAGGACATACACCCAGACAGGAAACAAATATTTACACAAATACAAATATCTGTCCCGAGCGGGAATCGAACCCGCGACAGACGGCGCGCTGCGTTGAGGCGACTAGGTACTCGCACTACTACATCAGGACGGTCGTCATACGTAAGCGGTGATTATTATGCAAAACTTTGTGAGAGCTACGAAATTATTCCGTGTACAAAGTTATACATTTCATAGTGCGTTCCTGTAATAGTTTTGCTGAACTTTCTCAACGTTGATTGCAACTATGACGTACTACGGCTATTGAGGTGAGATGGTTGAATGGGTAGAATGTTTGAATTGCTACAGATGGTCAGTGCCGGATTATCAAGAGTACCAATTGCTACGGGCACCTTGCGAAAGGGGGCGCCGCGCTGTGCGAAAAGTGGCCCTGCATATTTTAACCCATTCAACTCTTGCCTGAGCGTATGTGATAATTTCCTTGGCGTAAATAAAATACCGAATTTCATACGATTTTTTTTTTGAGGAATATCTCCATATTTAGGCAATGACCTTTTTTTTAGGGATATATCAGTGTCACGACGACATTTTTTTTCATATGCACTTACCACAAAGAACAGGTACAGGAAAGTTATCGGTACTGTCATCCAGAATTTGCTACGAGCCCTGCGCTTACTTATTCCGCCACTGCAGATGGTTGTGGGTTCTAATCCTAGATTGCTATCTATAAGCTATGCTTAGCTAAATTTTCTATTTTTATTTTAAATTTCATCCTGTGTTCGGTGAATAAATAACTCAAAAAATTCAGCATGTTTCAGAATAACTTCAGAATTTATAAAAGAAAGGCTATTTGAGGGTAGGCTATAGAGTTTAAAATAGCATGCTACGACTTGTAAAAGTACAGCAATCCTTGAATAATGTAAGAAATAGTACAATTTTATCAATATTAATAAATTCATTAGTTTTTATATAAAGTCCTTTGTAACTTGCGTATTTTAAATATATTCCCGCTAAAACAAAATTATTCCATAACAAATCCGCATAAAAATATAAATTGAATCGAAAGTTTTGTTTTTGAAATGAAATGCTTTAATGGAAAAGTATTAACGATATACTAAATTTATATATATTTATATATACTAAATTTAACTCACGTTGTCAAGCGGAAAGTTTGTTGCGATATATTTATTAAAAAATATTGAATTAAATATATTTAACAATACACACACTGTCGTCAGTTCCTATATTTATTATCACAGATTATGATGAAATCAATTTCCATGAATATGGCACGAAACAGTCGAGTGGAACGTGATTGAAACAAAATTAAAATTTCTCGTCGAAAATCTAAGGAGCATTGTATTTAAAACTTAATAATAAGACTAATTGCCTAAAACGTTATCCAATTAACTTTTTGCCGAAGTTTTTTTTTCTTTTCTTTTTGTAATTCCATTCGTCATTATCTAACTAATTAAAAGTTGAACATAATTTATATTCTATAATTATTATACACACATCTCATAATATATAATATATGTTTTCCATTGTTATATTTATTTGAAATATTTTAATAAATTGATAACTATTATATAAATAATCCTATTAATCATATTATTAATATCATAAATGCGAAAGTTTGTCTGGATATATCATTTCATCTCATCATCTCTTTCACACAAAAACTACTGAATGGATTTAGATAAAATATGTTCATAAGAAATTGAATTGAAAGAAATAGTATGATTGGAAATTAATAGGAATGTCTATGATTTTGTAATTTGGATAATATATACAAAGTTGAAAGAAATATATAAAAAATATATATAATTTGATTCCTACGAAATACATCACAACATCATACAACATCATCACATCAGCCGTTGAATGTCGACTGTTGAAGTAGGCCTCCCCCATCGATATGCAGAACGACCGGTTCAAAGCAGCTTCCATCCAATGGCTTCCAGCGACTTTCCTCAAGTCGTCCATTGTTTAAATTCGTTCGTTGTATTAAATTATAATTCTCAACTGTATTTCAACAAAATAAAAAGAATAACTCTTAAGTATTTATGTATCTTTTTAGAACAATCTATCTGCTGCTAGATCTGGTGGCAGCAACCATTAACACCACACAAAACTTCGAGAAAAAATCAGAAACGAAATTAGTTCACTTAATATTTCACCAAGGAAACGAATCGAAAATGAATTCAACTATTTGCACTCCACATGTATGTATGTGTATGTACATATATAGTAGTAAAAAATAGGTCTCTTTTGAACGCGAGCCTAGAATGTTGAGGTGTCTCGTTGTTTTTATTCTAGTGAAGTGTACAGGTTTCGGTGGAGTTTTGGATATTTATTCGAGCATAACTTTCAAACGAAAGCCGCTTTTCGGTTAAGCTCTTTGCATTCTAACATGTGTAATTAGGGTGATTAATTACTATGAATATTGAAGATTAAGTGCAAGTTAAGTGCTGTTAAGAAATGAGTAAATTTAGTATTTAGTTTTATTATTAACCTATTTTTAAATATGAAAATCGAATCGACATTTTTAAAAGTTTTTCTCAAGTTTAATTATTGTAAAGTTTATTTTTGTGTAGGTGTATCACCAATATTAAGATATTAATATTATTTCGCTTATTTTTATTTTTTTAGAGATACTGACGTCAGAATGTAGGTGTCAAATTAAAAATTTATCAATTATTTAGCAAAGCAACAGCAAAATATTTAAATATCATAACATTTAGTTTATCAAAACCCAAAGTAAATCCGTTTGAACTAAACTGAATCAGCCTCTATATGCTCCACTGCTGGGCAAATGCCTCTCCTCCATATAGGAGAGGGTATGAGCATAATCAGCCACGCTGCTCCACTACGAGTTGGCAGATAATTTCCCTAGCATGAGTAACGATCATTATCAGGTATTTATGATAAAAACCGGGACCGCTGGCTTTACGTGCTCTCTGAGGCACGGTGAGGAAACTCACAAGGACATACACCCAGACAACATAAATATCTGCTCCGAGCGGGAATCTAACCCACAACCGTCGGCGTTGACGTGAATACTCGCACCACTACACCAGAACGGTTCAATATATGAAAAAAAATTATAATAATACACGATATATTTATATTATAATATATAAATATTCTCTTGTTACGGCTGGTTTTGTTATTTCTTAGAATATTATCACAATTCCACAAGAATGGTTCCATTTCTCGGGATGAAAGCCGTGTGTTTATTATATTTTCAGGACAAAGCGATCAACCGAGCTTAATTTAAATTAAGTTTGAAGGCAGGCTCAGCGTCACCAAACACAGACACACTGTGGAAAACTCGGTAGCGATACGTGTCTCACTTCAAGATCTAATGCACTTTATATTTAGAACTAGTCGACCCGTGCTGTTTTACCCGCTTTAATGATAACTGTTGTTTATATGTGTCATAGCACGAGGTTCATAGGCACAGACAGAGAGACAAAATAATATTCTATTTTAATTTTTGGTAATTTATATTATATTATTGTGGTAATTTTAGTGAGTATTCACTTTTTATCAATGTGAGAATCGTACCACGCAGAATTAGTGACTATTCAATGTATGAAAATGTGAATATCAGAGTCCACTGATTTGATCATTGAATATGTGTATACCTATATATTAGTGAGTATTCACTAACTTGTTAATGAAATTCACTGATATGTAGTGAATATAGCTCCACTAACGTAATAAATGAAAATTTCACTAATTCATATATAGAGAATAAGCTTAAGATTCAGTAAATTCATATTTTCACGATAGAAGCTAAAATTAAAATCAACATTTCGTAGTTATTTAGTATTTAAGTTCTTAGGGTTATTATATGACAAATATAAACCTATACGATACACAGTCGAAATAAATAATATGTGCAATATTTGTACTGTTACAAAGATACCAAAGATGACAAACAAAACTATTAATAAAGCACGTTTCAAAAAAAACGATCGAAAAATGTTAACTAGATTCTAAAAAATATATTGCGTATATTTTTCGAATTTCTCTGTTTATTAAAAGTTTTATTTCGATCCTTTTCGACTAGTAAAAATATTCGAAACGAGAAATGTTCTTTTAAACAACGCAAATACAAAAAAAAAAGAAAAAGCGTTCCATTTCCGAGTTCCGCTAAAGTGCAAAACGGTCCTTTGGTCGAATGCAACGTAACTTCGGTCATTATATCCACATTTTTATTCTAATTCGGTACGATTTACTTAAAGTCTTAGGTTTCTCGCCCATAAGGTATCATAGGAAGTCGGGAAAGAAGTTTTCAATTTATTAACCGCAGAACTAGTTCGAGTAAAGTCGGTGTTACAGGAGAATTTTAAAATAGTGCGCTCATTAAAGTGAGCTTATAAAACTGTGTAAATGGATTTGAAAAATTATTTGAATTTTTTTTATCATGCTGGGATTCTTTTACAAGAGTTTAAATCGAGGATGGAATAAAGAAAAATCTTTCAAAATAAAATCTCTTTAGTGCAAGGTTAATTACATTCGGCTTAATCCATTATTACATCTATTATTACTAATTATTAAGAATATGTAATTTTATCAAACATCTACGTTTTGATAGACGAAAAGCAAACTGAATTAATTCTGTATTTAAATTAAGCGCGAAAATTTCACTATATCAAATTACGATATCAATTTTTTGCGTGATGAGACTCACAAGTCAAGAATGAATTAGGTACTTTTCATTGACAGAGTTTATTTAATTTCGACAGGTTGCAGATCATGGTCAAACAGTGTAATTAGGTACGCAAAATATGATAGCCAAGACAAAAAAAATATATATATTTATGTATATTCTTTTTGTATAACGTATAACAAAAGGTCACGGGCAATAAAGAGCACGTGGATGTTCAATTGACATTTAAAAAAATTATTAAAGACAGCTATTCGAAGTTCATTTTGACACACGGTAATGTGTGTGTGTCAAGATTATATACACAAACAGGTTACTTTACTTTTGGACACAGTCATGTGCATTTCCACATATATATATATTTCCACATATATATATATATAATTATATATATTTGTGTACTGCTGACAAACTGGTCAACAATTTGGTAGAAAACTCAAATAAAATAAATGGATTAATAATAAATAAATAAATAAAAGTGTGTGTACTTATTCACGCACGTCAGAAGTTATACATATAATAAAACGATGCGCCGAGTTAATGGGTAGAGCGCGCCATCTGTAATTTTCACTTACAAGCTTGTAGTGCAACGTGACTGTTAGCAACTAGCGACAGATGGCGGTTATGAAAATCAGTTTTAATAATATCTTACAATTTTATCTTAATTTTTTAACTTTTTATTTTATCAATAAATAAATAAATTATATTTCAAGTAAATACAAATTTGCAGTTTATAAAAATGAATTAATTTAGACTCATATGCTGCTATAATTCTCTCAGTTCAACTCCAAGTTATCCCGGCGTTGCGCTGTGCGTCAACACATTTTGAAAAATTGAGTTTACACATCCAGCGCAGTGAATTGAGTTAGCGCAATTGCACGGCCTTTACTAGCTCACTTCAGGGTGTCTGTTTTTTGTGACGGTGTGCGCGCGCATCGTAAAAATTTACTCTCATAATTTTTCCGTAACGCGCCAAAAGAAGTATAACTTCAAAAAATTATTGATAAAGTTGATAATAATTTACTATATGAGCACGGAATGAATTCTGTACCCTTCTGTCAAATAAGAATATTATACATTTTTAATCAATTGCAACTATTCATCCATGAAATTTTAATAATCTCGAAATCAAAAGATTGATAAAGGATATTTAATTTCCAATTGTTTGTCAGCGGAACTCAACGGACTCAGTTTAATGTATAATTTGATCGTGAAGTTGAAACGTCTTTTGTTTTTGATGATTCTAAAGCGTTCTGAATAGTAGGAAAATTGAATTGGTTTCACAATTATTTCACATAAATTGTACAAATTAAATTAAAAAGAAACATGGCAGTTATAAAGACTGCCGACTGAAGTGAAAACTCACAAGTTGGTATATGATTTCCCTATAATGAGTAACGATCGCTATCAGGTGTTTATTAATTTTTTTTTTATATTATGTAAAAGTATAGATTATATTCTGTTTTGTGTACCATAGTTAATAAATAAATAAACTGGGACCGATAACTTTACGTGCTTTCCCAGGCACGGTGGGGAGACCCACAAGAATATATACCTAGACAAAATATTTGTACAAAAACAATCTCTGCTCCGAGCGGGAATCGAATACGCGACCGCTGTCGTTGAGGTGAACTACTCGAACCACTACACTAGAAAAGTTGTCCTTAAAATAATATTAATAAATACTTAACAATAAATGCTACACACTCAAGGGCCCAATTAGGATGGGAATCCTGTGTCGGATCTGGTAATACACTCAACACAAGCACAAACTCAGACCACGCCAAGCATATATTACATGGCCTATACACAATATTATTTTGTTATGTTCGGGAAACGAACCCGCGACCGCTAGAGCATCAGACAGTTGCAGCCAGACAGCGCGTCGTCAATCAATAGTAGGTCCATAAAACAATTCTACAGATTCTTTTTTGTTTGAACTATTACTCTGTAGAAAACTTTAACTTTGATATGATGTTGATATTATTTAAATTTTTAGAAGATCAGTGAAAAATTTGTCACTTATGTGATACTATCGTGACAACCATTTCGGTGTAATGTAATAATCTAATAGATATCGTTACTCATGATAAAGCAAATATCCGATAACATGCGTTGGACGTTTATAGGCATTCATTCATGATATGATGTCCTGTAATGTTATGTGATGTAAATGTTAATGTGGTACATTTATTAAAATTTTAATTAATTATATTACTTATATAAAATATTATAATGTATAAAAGATTATATGTATATTTTGTATACTATTGGTATATATGTTTATGTATACACCACTATTTTTGACGTAATAACGTCTTATAAATCGGTGAACGCCAGCTGCACGCAAAAAGCATGACTCATTGTCACGTTCCGCTAGCGAGAGCGCGGAACAAACGATAGAGAGGCACGATCGGCCTAGGAGTGTTCATGGGAAAAAATTATCGATAATTTTATTATCGATAATTATCGTATTGTGTTATCGATAGTTATCGATAATTATCGAATGAACACTTATCGATAATTATCGGATAAAAACTTATCGATAGTCGGGGACAGTTATCGATAATTATCGGATAAAAATTCACGATAGTTGACGATATTTATCGATAAATATCGGTTCAATTTTCGGACGACGAAAAAAAAAAAGGTCATCCGGCCTTCAGTGTGGACGTTTTCCTGCGTACCCTATACGAATACCTAAAAAAAAAAAGGTCATCCGCCGTACCATAATTATCGATACTTATCGGATCCAAAAACAATTATCGATAATTATCGAATACCACAATATTATCGTTAATTATCGGATGACACAAAATTATCGATAATTATCGGATCACAAAAAATTATCGATAATTATCGAATGAAAACTTATCGATAGTTATCGATAATTATCGAATAAAAAATTATCGATAATTATCGATTCAAAATTATCGAAAAACACTTATCGATAATTATCGATAATTATCAAATGAAAAATTATCGAGTACTTACGAATTATCGATAATTATCGCACACCCCTAGACCGGTTATCATGCATCTATCACTCTTCCACTCCATCTGCAGATGCGTCCGAATAGAAAAAAAAAAAATTTGAATTACCGAAGCAAATAAATGTTAATTTATCGAAAAAAATTGTAATTTTCAATTAACTCCGTTTTTGTATTCTACAAAATAATGATAATAATTCAGTGATAATATTTCAATTCATAATAGTATGCAATTTTTCATCAATGTTTTCCTATGACATTATCACGTTAAATTATCGACCGCAAACCGACTTTACAGACAACCATTTTTTTCTTGAATTCTAACAATAAGGCTTCTTGTACTATCAAAAAACATAATTTTTTCTGTCATATTATACGTGAATAGCTACTTAATCCTTAGCCTAAGTCTAATCCTCACCTTCTCCTAATCCTTAGCTCTCGTGGCCTTCTTCATCCGTTTAGCTAATCACGTTTGTGTCACCTCTGATACTTCTAATTCGTATGGGCGTTAAGTACATGAACATTTTATACGCTTATTTAATAAGAAAATATAAAGCCTTTTTAATTTGTAATCATTTTCCTTCTGAAAGTAGATATTAACCAAGGAATTTATATCATAACTGGAACGCTCACTTAATAAAATTGTATCTTCAAATATGCACCTTGAAATAACTAACATAAGGCATATGACATTTGTTTCCAACATGTAAAATGAAGAAAGCGTTCCGAGCATTTCGTTGACTACTGGTATTTTGTCCCTTTCTTACGAGTTGCCTTGATCAATGGTAGAAAGAGATGCAATCCCTATCTTAGGAACGTTTTTTTTGAGTGCACGTGCGCATTCCAGTTTGTATATAAATTCCTTGATTATAACCTATTTAAAAAGCCGAATAAAATAATGTGAAGGATATTGACATATCGAATGTTCAAAGTAAATTTAGTTGTAAAAGAATCAACAGGATAACTGCAGACGGTTAAAACTTTCAGAATTTATATTTGGTCTGTTTCCGCTGTGTATCGAGTAAGTTTTTATTTGTAAAAGTTTCGCCGCATCCAACATTGACAGATGTGAAAGTTCATTTAAAAAGTGTTCGCTTTGTACTGTATTGAACAGTTCTATTATTATCGATGTTTAAAAGTAGCGAGACGATTTGTATGAGAAAACTCTATAATACAAAAACTGTGAGACTATTACATAACTTGCGCCATCGCGAGAAACCGCTGTGGTATCGAATTTCGCGCATATTACGTAATTGGTCCACCGGTCTAGTACCGTCCTGCCGCAAGGATTTTTTTTAATTTTCAGCAATGCTACGTGCTCCTGCCATTAACTTTTTACCAGTTTAAGGTTACATATACACATGCTACTTATTAGCATGGTTATAGTATAGTCCACAGTGCTATTTTGGTCAACTCTTTTCAGCAGTCTCCGAAAATTATGATTGAGGTGTCATTCGATTCGGAATGGCATCTAGATGATTATCTTATTAACAAAGATCTTATATTATGTTATTAATAAATAACTAAAAAGGGGTTTTGTGTTTAAAATAACTTTAATAACTTTTGAAATTTTTGCAAGCGGAACTTCAGTTTTTTCAAAAATCATCTAGATGCTATTCCGAATCGGATGAATTCTCAACCATAATTTTCAGAGACTGCTGAAAGTTTTGACCAAAATGGCACTTGTCGACTAGACTATAAGCATGCTAATAAGCATGCCTAGTAACAAGTAACGCTACGCGTGTGCATATATGTATAGTTCATGTTGGTATCAATACGCAGCTTTTCTTAGTGTGACAATGACGTGGAAGTCCTCGTCCAAGCAACACATGTTCATATAAATTTGTTAAACTATATAATTTTAAATTTGGAACAAAAATGAAATCTAATATTAAACATCAATTTAGGCAACAAATACTTTTATAAAAGCTTTCCTTGTGTTCGATAATTGTAAATTAATATTGAAAAGAGTTTAAAAAACTGTAACAAATTATTAGAAATTTATATTATAATTTTTTATTACTATTTGTGTAAATGAATAATTGATTTTTTTTTTAAGAAAATCAAATTAATACTTAAATGAATAATAAAATTAATAAATTGGTACTTATTAGGTTGATATACATAAATGCATAATAGTCATTTAGTTTTTAATAATGAAAAATTAAAAAAAAATGTGATTAAAAAGAAAAATGTGAAAATAAATACAATTTTCGTCGATCCTCAACTCTGTAACTTTGCATATTAACGGAAAGGCGTTTGTTCTTTAAGTCAGATTAGTTAGGATGAATAAATAATTTTAAAAAATTCTCTTAGAATAGGACTTATTACCAACAACGAATTCATGAATAAATTATACTTTGAACGCCTCTCATAATATATTAGAAGATAATTTAATTCAACTCAATATATCTACATTATTTATTACATTTCATTTATTCCTACAAAGGACAATTCATGTTATTACTCTCTGAACATGAAAAACATCCATGGAATTTATAAGAAATAAATACGAGCAAAACCGCGTGGGTCGACTAGTTACAGACGTACGATAAAGAGTGTAAACTATTTATTCTGGGGAGATAATTAAATTATTCGCAAGAGCAACGAAAAAAGCGAATTAAAACAATCTATACGGGTTCTTTAGCGGGATCCCACAGAAGTCTGAAAAAAAAGCTCGAAAAAAAAAACTATTCTTTTAAACCGTATTCTCGTATTCCGGTATAATTTTAATGAAAGGCACAAAGGCCCGACCGTAAAGAGTTCGGTGTATTTATTCCACCATAATTTTTCACTCCGGACCCGCTCCTGGAAGTTTTTCATGTTTTCCAACACATGTAATGACTAATTCGCCTCTGGAGATGAAAACGAAAGGGCATTAAAAAAAACCGAACGTATAAAAGGTTTATTATCATCTCTGCTTTTGACAGATTACGTTTTTTTTTAATGGTTGATTTAACAAACGAGTATTGTACATATTTCATATCAGAAAAGAGTTAATTGTGCCGTCAAATGAAATGTATTTGTTGATTTTAAAACAATTATAAATGATAAAAATGCGTGGGTTGAAACGGTATCGGTAACTATATGTGGAATTTTTTTTTGCGCAGAATATTGGAATATTTTTTTTTAATTTAACACACACACAAGGTCGTCTGTTCCTAAGGTAGGCAACTTAATGCCTGTGTTTTAGGTAACAGCCGACTGATATACTTTTTTTTTGTAATGTATATACATATATGTTACACCCAGACTCGGTGTACCACAACCCGGCAGCGAAAATCAGGGTTACTGCCAACAACTCTGCTCCAACGACCAATCAATTGTCAAGTCAAAAAATTGCAATTCAACATGGATTTGTCAGCGTTCTTGCCATAGTTTCAAGTAACATGAGTTTTACCACAATTTTCTGTAAATTATTACATTCTAAGATTTAATTGTTAATATGTATCATATTTTAATTTTATTTTGATTATAAATTTAATAAAATTAAAATGTATACATAATTATTTAATTATTAAATTTTTCTAGAAACATTTTTCTTAACGATCTTAAGAAGAATTAATATACATATATAAGAAGAATGTATAAGAAGATTATGCATTCCTGATCGCTATTAAGGAATGTTTTAGGTTATAAAAGATCATAAAGCGATGTATGGACATCAAGCTGTAACTAATGCAGTTACAACTAGTGTAGTAGACTTGAATCAAATTTGATTGTATTGTATTTGAAAATCACAGGTTCGATCTCACGCAGGACAAATGTTTCTCTTGAACATAGAGATGTTGGTTTGTACATTTGTAAGATAATTTTTATATTATTAATATTAATAGCAACACTAAAAATATATTATTGCAAGTGTAGTGATTGTTATTGTTAAAAAAGAAAAGAAAAAAAATACAATTAAAATCTTAAATTTTGTTTACGTAAAATTCACTCAGCGTAACTGTCAACTTGATAAATCTAATTTTTGCCAAATAACTGATAACTAACAACTCCCTCTTAAGATGAAAATTAACTTTATTTTAGTTTATAAATATTCTAACTATTTAGATAAAGAGACTGTTCTGGAAAACAGTAAGCGATTACTGTATAAATTAATATTTTCATCTTATTTCTTATTTTCATTACAGCAGTCAAAAATTTTGTTCTAGAATATGATTTAAGATATATTTTTTTAAATTATTATGGAGCAACGCGTCGAATTAGTTGACACATTAACAGAGTGATGCGTTAGCAGTCACGGGCTTAATCCTTGTACATGACGAATATTTCTATAGGCCATAGAAAAGTTTGTCGTGGTTCTTGTTGTATCATGTGTGTGATTCCGGACCCCCAACACAGGATTCAACGTCTTACTGGGGGCCGTTGAGTTTGAGACATTTATTTATTTTATTTATTATCAGAATAATAAATGAATATAAACCAAAATTCCATTAGTCTAATGTCCCAAACATAATATTAAAATACATCAAAGATAGCCAAAAACCCTCGTTTCGAAAGGCGAAACTGAATAACAGTTTACAGCTTATAAGTAACAAATTCAACCCTTATATAACGTATCGCAAGTCGGGTCGTAACGACCGCATCCGGCTCGGAGGATCAACGGTTAATACGCCCGGGGTCGCCCCGACCCCGCGCTTAGCAAATAATCAACACAAACTATGCCAATTGTGACCGCTAACCGTAATTGAAACCCTGAACCGATTGTATAACCCTAAATTGGGGATTTTCTAAATCCGATTTTGGAGTGCAAATGTTAACTTGTCTATATTTGTGTTAAATATATGAAAATATTAAAGATAAAGTTATTAGAAATTTTGGTTACGCAGTGTTACTAGTTTTATTTTGCGAGACTGGCGACTCCCAGGAAAACAAACTGTTCGGCAAAGTGACTTTACCGAATCGATATACATTTGAATGTAAGCTATTTTTACGACTCTTACAGTTCCTAATTTTTGTAATTTGATGTTTATTAATTATTCTCATATATAGTTACCAATATCTGCAATTTGAAGATTAAATATCAGTCAGCTTTTTAGAAAAGAAATCAACAACAACAACAAGTACTCTTTATTGCACACCAAAAATTTTTACAAGTACCTACAGAGTAAAATGTTTACAAGAGAAATGTAAAAGAGGCTGCCTTATTGCTAAATCAGCAATCTATTCCAGGCAACCTTAGGTAGACGGAATAAATAGAACGGAAAATCTAAAATTTACACAAATACACATACATATACATATACTAGAAATCATACAATTTAACAGTCTAAAATTGGAACTCAATTTATCAAGACGACATTTTGTCCCTACACAATATTTTTACATTAACGAAAGTAATATTGTATAGTATTATTTTATCGTTATTGTTTTAGATAATTTAACCCTTTCACTGCGGCTGTGTTACGTCTTTTCTTAAACTTTTGTGATTTCCACGAACTAAACCGCTGCCATGTATCGACTGATAGAGAATGACATTGCTCTCCAGATCTACACGATGTTCCTCAAAATGTCAACTCCTATCCCACTTACAAGTTTAATATGTAAATTTACAGATAGGTATATATTTTAATTTCAGTTGTATTGCCAAGCAACAGATTATAATTAAGACATAAGTAACTTCTTTTCGTATTTTGATATTCACGAATGCAAAAATACAATATATAATATTACTTTATAATTTAATATATTCAAAATCAATAAATTGAATTGATTTTGTCTTACCAGATCCAGTTTATTACGACACACGGATGTTGATAACATAATTTAGCAGTTGTAATAATGTGAATTGTTCACAGTAAATTTTTTGTTAATATATAAAAATATTATAGCCACAGTACCTGAAAACCGATTTTTATATTATGTGACGACGCGTTGGCACGGCGATGACAACACAGACACTTGCGCTGGAAGTCGCAGCTTCGATTCTCGCTCATTAAAATCATTTTTATAGGCCATACCCAATACCTATGTTTGTCGTTGTGTTGGCGTCTATGCTTGTGTGTTCCCGTACTCCCAACATAGGGATACATTCTTCGTT
Source organism: Euphydryas editha (assembly GCA_036937285.1). Classification (NCBI taxonomy): domain Eukaryota; kingdom Metazoa; phylum Arthropoda; class Insecta; order Lepidoptera; family Nymphalidae; genus Euphydryas; species Euphydryas editha. Next base: position 13,259,084 of record JAUPFZ010000027.1, on the reverse strand, counting down.
AAGTGTATATAGGGTTAATAATAATTTTGCTAATGTTTAATTCCTCAGTTGTATCTTTCTTTGTTCATATTGTTGTTTTAAAGATTCGAGTACTTTATGACTCCTTATATCTCCTGTGTAATACATAAGTTTCGTTAAAAACTTATGATGACATTGTGTGTAATGCACTAAGTGTGAAAGCCAGTTAGTTGTTCAGTAGAGCTGACATAAGTTAATACTTTTCGTGTTGATGCATAATTATATTAGACACATACGATTGACTGTCTCGTGTTTGTCCTAATCATTTTATGGTCATACTGTGCAAGTTTCATTTATATTGTATGATGACGTTTAATTTTTTTAAAAGAGTACCGAGAGTTTTTTCCTCCGGCTTCTTTTCCCTCTCGGCCGACACTAGGGACATTAGATTAAGTTATTTATTGTAACCTTAATAAAGCCGATTATATAATAGTAATGTTATGTCTACCGAGACATTAACTTGTAATAATTTGACGTATTTATTTTAAATTTTTTTTTTTTGACATTCGTTAAGTGTGTAAAATCACCTTATGACGAAATAAATATTTTCATTTCATTTCGTTTCATTTCATTTCATTTCATACGAGTAAATATCGTATGGAACTTTAATAAAGTATAAATAGGAAAAATATGATAAAACTTTGATGTAATTCAACGACGATGTAGTAGCGGGATCGTACACATGTTTGTCGTTGCTAAGCTCTTCTGTTTTTTTTTTTTTTTGTTTTACTAGATCCCCGACACAGGATTTTTAACCGTTAATTTATATTTTATAAAGCTAACTGTAAAAAATTAGGTACCAATATTTCTTTATTATACTTATTACAAATCAAAAAGAAAATAACAAAATAGTCAAATTGTAATACTTTTATAAAAATACATACTAAAAAGTTAGATACAAAAATTCAACTGAAAGCGATAAAAGAAGAAAATAAAAGTAAAGTCAGTAAATTATGTGGAAGTTTCGCGAACACCTCACAAAATGTAAATCGATTCGTGCACGAGTTGCTTTTGTTTTCGTCTCGGTAACAGATCTAACTAACAATAAGTGCAGAAACTTCGAGAAATAAAAACGCATCTGACGTGGAACAAACAGGACAAGTATAAATTCCACCGAGTTCCGGACGGCTTTTAATCTGGTTCACTCGGATAAGCGAAATAAAAACCATTTCGGATGTTTCGATGCACTCCGACGAAATTCTGTTGACACTAGTCGTCTTTATAAAAAGTTTTATTTTTATTTTTTACGTTAGTTGGATAGGCAAACTGGCAGACGTTCCACCTGATGGTAAGTGGTCGACGTCGCCCATGAACATAAACTAGTTTACCTGGAACTAGCCCAGCCAACTCATTTATGTGTTGCCTATCCTGAGACATATGATGTTAAGTCTCCGTCTCCGTTAATCCGAAACCGCCGGCGTTAAGGCGACTAATCGCACCACTACACCATAACAGTTGTCTTTTCAGTATTTCTATTATTACTTTTAACATCAAATAACAAACACACCAAAGTCTGATAATATGTCTCATTCTAGATATTTCTAGAATCACTGAAGTAAGGCATCTAACCAAACATGTCTGCGTTATCGGAAAGGTACCGGTGTCTTTATTTGTAGACTAGTTTATGAAAGAACCTCTCGTAACGCGCTACGTATCGAAAGATATGAGGGTCGTGTATTTGGGATGTTATCTTGAAGCGAAGTAAAATAACTATTACATAGAGTTCTGATTTATGATTACATAGGTATCTCTTGATATTATCCTTGTAATATTTTAGTTTTCAGGCAAATATTAAAGGTAATCTGGTTTCTGAATATTCTCATGTTGTTTGTAGATCTACGAGCCGTCTTAATGCCGGCAGTCGTTTGTTCGATTCTCACTCGGAGCAGATATTTGTATTTGTACAAATATTTGTTTCCGGTCTGGGTGTATGTCCTTGTGGATCTCCTCATCGTGCCCCGGAGTACACGTAAAACCCTCGGTCCCGGTTGTTTTCATAGATGCCTGATAACAATCGTCACCCATTGTTAGTGAAATTGTCCGCCAACCCGCAGTGGAACAGTGTGGTGGATTAAGTTCCAACCCTTATGGAAAACCATATGGAAAAGAAACTTTCGCTCAGCAGTGGGTGGTTTATAAACTGATACAGTTATATACATAAAATTACATTCTTATGGGTGTATGTCCTTTTAGATTTCCCCATAAAGCCATCGGTCCCGGTTGTTATCATGGACACCTAATAGCGATCGTTACTCGTGTTTTTTTTAAATGTTAAGTGAATAGGCAAACTGTCAAACGTTCCACCTGATGGTAAGTGGTTAACATCACCCATGAACATAAACCAGTTTACCTGAAACTAGCCCAGGCAACTCATTTATGTGTTGCCTATCCAGAGACATAAGGTGTTAAAGTCTCGGTGCCAGTAATTACACTGCCTGTCTTGCCCTTCTCTCGGAAACACAGCAAAGCTGTTTCACGGGGGAAACAAGCAAGATGGTGGTACCCATGCAGCCGGGAGCGCGGCACAGCGCATCCCTCCCACCGGTAAATATTGTGAGTAGTGTTAGGGGAATTATCCACCAACTTGTAATGTAGCAGCGTGGCACATTAAGCTCCAATGCTACTCCTATATGAAAGATGCCTTTGTCTTGCAGTGGGATGTTTACAGGCTGATTTAGTTCAGTTCAGTCTTTAGGTGTACTGGTTTTGTGTAATTATCTAAGATTTTGTAGATTGGTTCTTTGTACTGTCTACTTCTTGTACATCTATCGTAGTTTTATAAATCAAATGGAATCAAATACTTGAATGAAAAGCTTTTAGCAAAAAGGTTATAATCGTAGAAACAAGTTAGTGATTTTTTATTATTAATAAATGCCGTTTATAAATTTTCTAATATAATATTGTTGTCAAACATAGTAATAAATCTATTAATTAGATTTCAAGTAATCGATGCTCAGTTAATCAATGTGTTATTAGTTCCAATCTACTGATAAATATATTTAACATCTACTTCTTAAATATTGTTCTTAGAATTGTTTGATAACAAAAATTTTAGTTTATTTTTACTTGTCACCCGCCCCAGCGCCCGTGGTATGTATATTTAACTAAAGCTTTCTCATGAATCACTCTATATATTGTTGAAAACCGTACGAAAATCCGTGCAGTAGTTTTTGAGTTTATCGCGAACAGACAGACAGATACGTGTTGGAGCACTTTGTTTTATAATATGTAGTGATAAAGATAACAATGGATACATGTCACGATATAGTTTTTTGACGTTTTTAAAGATATTTCGAACCAGTTATATAGTCTGTGGTCACGATGAAATATTTATCTACCTAGAAGCAGATAATTAACGATAAAATCGGTTGAAATGGGTCGTCTATTGTTGCATATTTTGTCAAGGTTTGAGTCAATTTCATAGATATTAGCTGAATTTCCCGGTACGTGAATCGAGGTTGAACATTAGAAGTGTCTGAATACCAGTTACGTTTGAAATGCCTTCCTATACTTCATCCTGACTCGGAGCTTTATTGGAGAACCGTTGAATTCAGGAATATTATAAGTTATATTCATATTATGTAGATTTGATTCAAAATATCACACGAGTTAATATATTTATTGCGATATTTGTGACTATGTTGCGTATATTATTGCTTGGATTGCTTGCTTTTCATGTAAACTAAGGTTTATTTATTTAAATAATTTATTGAAAAACAATGTAATAAACTGTTCGAACAAAAGGCAAATATAATGCCTCGTGGTATTCTCTCCCAGTTAGCCTTTAGACCAAATAGAAAAAATATTATAGGCGGTAACAATAAAGTTATAATATATATATTAATAATAATAATAAAAAACCTGGCAGCTGTCAACTGAAATGACGCGTTTTTATATCTTGTCATTGTATTTATTATTTTAAAATTTATTTAAATATAAATATACAACAAAAACAACATAAAAATGACATATAACGCGAAAATAAAATGAAAAAAGCCAGAGGACGACTCGCACAACCAAGATCAAGGGTTTTGTCGTGTTCCGATACAAAATCATCAACGTCAGACGATGAATACCAAACTCCGCTGTCCACCGCGGAATCGGACATTAACGATGCTGACTCGCCTGTGAGAAAATCAAAACGTCGACGAGTCATACGCCCGCCACCAGCTAGCTTGGAGGTTCAGGGACAACGCGCTCCCACAAGAAATCCCGCTGCCGGTGGTGCTGTGCGCCGCATGAGATGGACTCAAAAAATGAATGAGAGTGTCATGCGAGCGTACTATGAGGCAACAGGAGGGGGAATTAACCTCACTGCGTATCGTTCAACGATGCTGTCTCTGTTTCAGGCGCTTGAACCAACTGTCACCGTGACCGCACAACGATTATCGGATCAAGTACGAGCCATTCAGCGTTGTCACCTCCTGGATGAATCGATACTTGAGCGGCTACGTACAAATTTACCACAATTTAATACTGTTAGTCATACTTGTGCTATGCAATCATCACAAAATATGCAGAGACAGGTAACAAATTTGAATGTAATAAATTCTAACAGTGTTGATTTGTCAGTAAATGACCAGGATAATGAGCATATGAGGAGAGCTTTGGAGGATGCTATCTTGAAATATAGAACCATGCCACCTAATATTAGGCCACATCTACCTCGTTTGCCTATACACAGACGTAATTTGGCTTTAGTAGGTGCTATGGATAAAATTTTAAAAGAATATTTAGGCAACACTCAAAATTTATCTGATACGCATTCACTTCTGTATTGTGGAGCTGCAGCTGTGTGTAATGTAGCTCATGTGAATTTTCCGTCAAATAAAACAACTTTACCATCTAACACAGCTCCAGCTTGGCAAGTCAGAATTGAAAAACGAATACATTTAACCAGAACCCTAATAGCCAAATTAATATGTTTCAGGAATGGTAATAGACGCCCGAAAATTATGCGATTTATACACCAAGCTTTTGCGGGTACAAATATAACATCAAGCGAGTACATAAATTCAGTCGCAGATCGCATTGATTTTCTGAAACAAAAACTCTGTGCATGGGCAAAGCGCATAAAGCGGTATAAAAAACGCAGGGATCGATATTATCAAAATAGCATTTTTCAAAGCGACCAACGAAAAGTATACAGGAATTGGGAACAGTGCACTACTAATGTGGTCAATGATGATTTACCGGACCGAGACGCGATAACAAATTTTTGGCGAAATATTTGGTCGGATCCCATTGACCACATTGATAGTGACTGGATGAGTGTTGTCAGGAGGAGGTGCAACTCACTTCCACAAATGGAACCAACCACAATCAGTCCAGATGATGTAAGTCGTGCAATCCGTTCCTCATCGAATTGGAAATGTCCTGGAAGGGATGGATTGCACAACTTTTGGCTTAAATGGTTTCGTAGTTCGCACCCTGTTTTGGCAACCCAATTTCAGGATGCCCTCATTACGGGTTCACTTCCAACATTTATGACAACTGGTTTCACATTCCTGTTATACAAATCGGGAAGTACCACTGATCCAAAAAACTACCGTCCCATTACTTGCTTACCAACCATCTATAAGCTACTTACATCCATTCTTGCTACTAAAATTATGAAACATATAACGACAAATAATATTTTGGCTACAGCTCAGAATGGATGTAAGTCAGGTAGTCGTGGTACTAAAGAACTTCTCCTCATAGACATGACTATTTGCCAACAGGTACGTCGAAACCGGAAAAATTTGGCTGCCGCTTGGATTGACTACAAGAAGGCATATGATTCAGTGCCACATTCATGGCTTATGGAGACCATGAAGTTGTATAGGATTGATACAGCTTTGTGTTCTTTTCTAGGCTCGTGTATGGAGCAGTGGACCACGTATCTTCAGTATCCTGGCGGCATCAATGTTCCTGAATCGACCGAACCGATAAGGATCAAGCGGGGTATTTTTCAAGGCGATAGTTTGAGTCCATTGTGGTTTTGTCTGGCCATGAATCCTTTAAGTACTTTATTAGAGGATTCAGGGTTAGGCTTTCACCTTCGTAAAGGAGGCAAAGCAATATCTCACCTTTTTTACATGGATGATCTGAAGCTGTTCGCATCCAAACGACCAGATTTATACAAGTTGCTAAAAATAACAGAAACTTTTAGCACTTGTATAAAAATGGAATTTGGTGTGGATAAATGCGCTTTCATCCATGTAGAAAGAGGTAGAATTATCTCATCAGAAAATTTGCAACTTACCAACTCTTTGTCTCTTAGATCTCTCAACGAAGGTGAAACCTACAAATATCTCGGAATGTCGGAGGCATTGGGCATTGATGACGGAGCCATGAAACAACTGATAAGGGAACGATTCTTTGGCCGGCTGAAGAAAGTGCTTAACAGCTTTTTATCGGGCGGTAACAAGGTACGTGCCTTTAACAGTTGGGTTATGCCCTTAATCGTCTATACCTTCGGCATTCTGAGATGGACTCAAACTGAGTTGGATTGCCTTGATCGCAAAGTCCGTAAAATGTTAACAATATACCGAATGCATCACCCTCGTTCATCTTTGATGAGATTATACATCCCACGAAAATGTGGTGGTCGAGGCTTTTTAAACGCAAAAGACCTCCACAATCGTGTGGTGTATAATCTCCGAGAATATTTTTTAAACATCAAAAACGATATGCACAAGGATGTTGTTGCCGTTGATAAGGGCTTTACTCCGCTGTCCTTAGGCAAAGAGAAATGGCGTAAACCTATAGTAATGAGTACCATTGACCGCGTGGCCATATGGAGGAACAAAGAACTACATGGTCGGTTCTACAAAGCTCTGACAGATATAGATGTAGACCAATCCAGTTCTGTGTCCTGGCTACAACACGGGAATCTGTTTGGGGAGACTGAAGGTTTTGTCTGTGCAATTATGGATGAAGTTATCAAGACGAACAATTACCGGAAACATATCATGAAAGATGGAACTCCAGACATATGCCGAGCATGTCGTAAGCCTGGCGAATCCATCAGACATATTGTTTCCGGTTGTGGTCGTCTTGCTAACGGTGAGTATTTGCACAGACATAACCAAGTAGCCAGGATTATCCACCAACAACTTGCTCTTCGATATGGCCTCGTTGAAAATGAGTTACCGTACTATAGATACAATCCAACGCCATTTCTTGAAAATAGTCATGCGTTGCTCTACTGGGATCGGTCTATTATCACTGACAGATTTATTGCAGCCAATAAACCTGATATAGTGCTAGTAGACCGATCAACGCGCCGAGCTATTATTGTTGATATTACAATCCCGCATGACGATAATCTCGTAAAGGCGGAAAAAGAAAAATTAAGTAAATATTTAGACCTTGCCCACGAGATTACCGCCATGTGGAATGTGGACTCAACAATAATTGTTCCTATTGTTGTGTCGGTCAATGGCCTATTAGCGAAGAGTTTCGACCAACACCTTAAGAAACTCTCGCTCGACTGTTGGATCAAGGGTCGGATTCAAAAGGCGGTGTTACTTGAAACGGCCCGCATTGTGAGGAGGTTCCTCAGCCTGGAGCCTTAACCACCGATGGCCTGGGACTCAACCTGCCACCGGAGGAATACCTTTTTTATATTTTTAAATATTTTTATTTGTATTTTTTATAAATATATTTAAAAATGTAATTATAGGGAAAAATGTTGAATAAAAGTTATATATATTATCGGCCATTGGACGTCCACTGCTGAACTTAGGCCTCCCCCATTGACCTCCAGAGCGAGCGGTTCAAAGCAGCCTCCATCCAACGGCTTCTCGCGACTTTCCACAAGTCATCTGTCCATCTCGCATTAGCATCTATTACACAATATTATCCGAAAAAAAAAAATAATTATGTATTTATAATGAAATGAAATTATTAAAATTGTATTTTGTTTATTAATCGGCTATTGAAGACAACATATAACAATAGCTTAAAAAACGGCGTTATTTATTTCTTTTATATATTCAACATTTAAAATATATATATACTAAATAGACATAGGCCTTAATTATCGTATTATTACTAAAGTTATCGTCACACTGGACGCGTACATAGCACCGTAAAGAGGTCATAACGCTCATTGCGCTCTATACTTCAGCGGTAATCTCTATTCAACAAGATTATAACATTACAGTAAAACACAGCAAGACGCTTAAACGCAGCATCAAAACGCAATGCTATAAGTGCTCAGTCTGAACCAAGGAAATCGCCTATGACTATTAAAAATGTCGGAAATGAAAAAAAAAAAAAACTTTACAGGAGAGCGATGCAAAGTGTAAATTGAATGCGTCTTTTTACATTTTTTTTAATACCGACATTTATAAATTAAGTAATTAAAAAACTATACATAAAATAATATTTTTCTTTTGAGCTGATGTTAGACTTGGTAATTTAGGAACGTTTTATGAAATCAATCAGAAAAAATCGATTTTGCAGTTCCGACGATGTTAATAGTCACTAGCGAAATATTCATGGATGAATAGTCTAATTTGGTATGTAAAATGTTTAGTTATAGGAATTCTATAGTAAGTAAAATATAATACACAAAACAAATCCCGATGTATATGTGAACTGCTGGACGCTTTTTGTATTTTTACCCACGTTATTATTTTTAATTTCTCATGTAATTGAGTGTATGTTTTTAATGTGAAATAAATATTCTTTAAACCTGAATAGAAACATTAGTAACGGTAAATGCCAATCAGTATGACAAGAAGTGTTGGATTAGGCTCCAACCCTTTTCCTGTATATAAAAAATATATATATATATATATATATATATATATATATATATATATATATATATATCAGGAGGACTTTGCCCAACAGTTGGTCCACTGCGGGTTGGAGGTTAATTTCTCAAACATGAGTAACGATCTATAGATAGTCTATGATAACAATCGGGACCGACGGCTTTATGTGCTTTCCGAGGCACGGAGAAACCCAGAAAGACATACACCCAAGTATAAATATCTGACCCGAGTGGGAATTGAACCCGCGACCGCCAGCGTTGAGGCGACGTTGCGAGTAGCACCCCTAGACCAGAACGGTCATCGTTATATGTCGTAGTGTCTTATAGTTTCTTCTGAAACCTGCGTTTTCTCGCATTTCTATCATGGAACATCAAACTTCAAAAACATACATATTAGCATAAGATCATGAGCCGTACCTGCTCGGATTTGAACCTGCTGCGTCTGATATTAATTTACGTGTTGTATCCACTCGGTCATTTCGAGTATCATTATGTAGAGTACGAATCAGAACGGACGGTGACCTCTCGTGGTCTAATTCAAAGGGCAATTCCAGGTTCATGCGACATTTTATGTTATTCGAAACTCGTCGAACCGAATTGTGGTAATAAAATTGCTACCGAAACGAGCTAGTAACTGAAAATTAAACTAAAATTTAAAATTTTTGTTTATTGGAGTCTATAAATTAAATTAAGAAAATTTAAACTTGATCGTTTAAAATAATGTTTTATAATAATTGAAAAAGAAAAATAATGTGATTAAAACGAACATTGTAAACAAAAATACCGAGGAGAATACGTGAGAGCATTATTTAAAATTATTTAGAAAACTCTATGAATTGAAAATTATATAAATAACCGGCCAAGTGTGAGTCGTGCCCACGCACGAATGAACCGTATCAACATCAAATTTTCAGTAACGTTATTTTTTAACATCAAACTAAAAACATCGAGGCACATATTTCAAATGAAAATCCCATTTAGTATTAAACTTTTTTTTTTAATTTCTAATATACATCGTTGAAGCTGATGTAGTGTACATATCTATTTATTAGGACTTTAAAGATATAAATAGCCTTATTAAAGGACGGATAACGAAAGGCTGAACATCGTTGTTTTAGTAAAAATTTGCATTGGTACCCTTTCAGTGGGAAACCTTTATAATTGCTACAATAGACCATCACCAGGTGATCTGTCACTAACGCCGAGTTGCACGAAACAAATTTTAAATTTAAGTGTTTATTAAACTAATTTAATCACAAGAATCGTGATTATCTGTTGCACGAAACCTACATCTGATTAAGTTAACAAAAAAATTTAGTTTAATTAAAGACCTATCTAACGGATGATTTATTCCAACAGCTTTAAATTAATCATGAGATCAACTAATTTTAAGATTAATTGCAACTTAACTAACGGAAAGTTAGCGACGGTTTCGTGCAACTCGCCCTAAGTTACTTAACTACAGCGATCAATTGACATATCATATTAAATTTTAATAATATATTTTTTTCTGGATAAAATAAATTTTCTACATTACCTACCTACAAATATGTTACATTATAAGACTACTACCCGAGTACTATAATTATACGAAATCTATTCCAACAATTATTATATACTAGCGGCCCGCCCCGGCTTCGCACGGGTATTTAACTAAAATTTTAAAAATTATAAATTTATATTTTTTATCACCTACATGCGCCATCTATCGTATAATGGTAATAATATAGTTTTTATATTTAGTGACATTTAACATAATACCTATATTAATTGAAAATGATGTTTATCTAAAATATTAAAAAGATTTCTATTCCTATCCGACATATTTAGTAAACTTTTAAGTTTAACAAAATAATAACTCAAAAATCAGTTTTGTGAGTTTTTAAGATTTGTTAGACCAGATGGCGTCTATATCGCGTAGGCGTATTTCTAATTTCTTAAATATTTATTTTTAAATTTAATTACAATGAAACAAAAACTAAATTATACTGTGAGTTATATATAATTTTTATGTATTAAAGTTATTTACATTGGTTTTGTACTTTTTACGTGATACGTGCACGAACAAAAAATGATAAGAGATGGCGCTGATTGAAATTAAATCGCGCTATTACAATTTATTCTTGATGATATATAGTGTATTAATAAAACGGAGGTTTTAAGAGATTTATAATTTGTATAGATAAATAAATTACCTTTTCTATTATTTTTTTTTGAGTTAGTTAAATATTATTTAAAAGCATAGATATTATACGTTCGCTTCAGTTTTAAAATTACCGTAATATTGTACAAGACTTTATTACCAGTTTCAAATAAAATCGTATTAAATTTTAAATTCAAGAAACAAACTAGAAAGTCCTTTATGGACATAAAACTTCAAAAGCAGATATATCCACTTACAGACCAACAATAGCCTTTCAGTTGTCGACGGATTTCATTCAACCGGACAATCTAGACCTCTTTTTGTCTAGCCCAGCCACTAGACTACTGACCGTTCTTCTGGAAAACCACTCGATACTCTTACGTCCATTGCTCGGTCGCTTCCAGCCACTTCTTTAAAACCGATCAACCATGAAACCAAGTGTAGTGTGCACTATTGATTTGTAAATCTTGCGGCCTATTCGAGATGTGCACAATAATTGTATTTCAATTAAAAATTGGTTGTCTGTAAAGTCGGTTTACGGACGATAATTTTACTTGATAACGTCATAAGAAAACATTGATGAAAAGAAAACATTGAAAAAAAAGATACTTTTATGAATTGAATTGATCTATTATCACTGAATTATCATTATTTTGTATAATACAAAGAAGGAGTTAATTCAATTACTTACAATATTATCGATAAATTAACATTTATTTGCATCCGTTAATTCAAATATTTACTTAAATTATACAGATTCATTACAAGTAACAATCTGTTATTAGTTCCAAATGTAAAATTAATAATTTATTTACAAATTATATACACATGTGATATTTAAGATCCTCCAATCTTCGTTATTCTTTTTCATTCACAAGCCGAACGATTAGGCCGATCGTGCCTCTCTCTCGCTTGTTTCGTGCTCTCGCTCGCGGAACGTGACAATTAGTCATGCTTTTTCGTTCGTGCAGCCGGCATTCAACGATTTACAAGACGTTATCACGTCAAAAAAATATTTTGTGAATACTACTTGAATACTACATTATTTATTGTAAATATCGTTTAAAATAAATAAATAATGCATATACCATACAATACAGTAAACATATGTATATGGACACAGCACGTGCGTAGACGTTTTTGTTTGTGTGAGTGTATGTGAATGTGCGTTTATGTATATGCATGTATTTATTTTAATCACTCTCTCTAATACTCTGCGTAAAAATAATATTTTCGTCATTTGTAGAATTATAATTTCCATCAACATATTCATCGAACCACGATTAACATGTAATACTCGCTTTAAATGTTTTACACCGAAATATTCGTTCGAAGTTTAATAATTCCGAGACTAACAATGTTATGTACAATTAAATCGTTTATTAATTATTTTTAACAAGCCGACTTTTATAAAACTTTCCTACGACCGTTATCACGGACCGACAGTAAATAAAAGTATATCAGACATGTTTATTTCAGATTTTTAAAATTCAATTATAAATATAATTAAATCATATTAATAAAAATCACTTAAATGTAATTTCAACTGTAAAATAATAATGGTTGTATAAAAAAACATCGTTATTAAAAATATAAATATACATATACACATTATAAATATACGTAAATACAAATATACGTGTGTGTTTCCGGACCATTCCAGGTATCACAAGGTTTTTCATTTGGTCCTGTCCTTACTGGGTCCGTTGAGTAAGAGATTTTTATTTGTTTACTTTATTATGAAAAGCTTAATTACATAATATGTTGACATCTTTCAAGCGGCACCTAGTGCACATATTATCAAGAATTCAAGATTGATATTGATATATACAAATGTATATACGAACTGACACTCTATACAAAGCGTAACTATAATTTAGCAGTCAGTGAAAAAAGTGATACCTATCTGTGTATAATTACGTTATTGACTAACCTTTTAACATGTTTTTGTTAGCTCTTGTAACGTAAAAATGCAGCTGTGTCATAATATCATCATGTTTTCATCAAGACTATCCGATGGTATATTACAAATGGCACTGGTTGATCATTGGAATACGATTGTAATAACAGAAAAGTAATCCTAACCCGCATTGAGATGCGGCTGATTTTATATTATTTGAGACGGCGTCCTGCGGTATAATTTCCACAACTTCTTTTTACCGTGCGGTAAAACCTTTCTTATCAGTATAGATATATAAGTATTTTAATATAAATATATTAAAATTATAATACCGCAAGTCTTACTACGACCATTGATTGACCGATTTGACGACCGTTCTGGTGTAGTGATGCGAGTAGTCGCCTCAACGCCGGCGGTCGCAGGCTTGATACCCGCTCAGGGCAAATATTTTTATTTTTGAAAATATTTGTTTCCGGTATGGGTGTATGTCCTTGTGGGTTTCCCTACCGTGCCTTGGAGAGCACGTAAAGCCCTCGGTCGCTCAATGTTATCTTGGACATCTGGTAATGTACGTTACTCATGGTAGGAATATTATCCGCCGACCTGCAGTGGAACAGCGTGGTGGATTAAGCTCTAACTTCTATATGGAGAAGTAGCCTTCGCTCAGCAGTGGGCAGATACAGTACAGTACAGTACATGTCTTACTAAAGATATTCCTAAAAATCTTAAATCTTAAAACACTAAATGCTAGATTTATAAACTAAACCGAATTTATGCAGCTCGTAAAAAAAGGATTCTTAATCCACCAGTGTTTTACTGGGCCACGTGTTATCCGAGGCACAATAGGGAGACTCAGAATAGCAAACACCGAGACCTAAAACAAATATTTGTAAACCACTTCCGTCGACATTAATGCGACTCTTGTCACCTGTTCATTAGATTGGTCTCCGTAGACAATTCAAGCAAATCATTACACCGGGCAATACTATTATTATATCTATTAAAATAATTCAAACCATTCAAGTCACGTGCAAACAATACGAGATTATTAATCTTGCAACAAAGACGTTTACAAGTAGATAGAATTCAGCAGGGATCGTAAATCATGAGACGTTTCCTTCAAGAGCAAGTGTAAGCGTGTATGTGTCTTCGCGTCCGTGAACAGAACTAATGGTTCAGGAGACGAGGACGTTCTGAACGTATCTAAATAGAGATGTAAATATTCAATTTATGGAGATAACGTACAAGTTAAGTTATATATTTTTATTCTTGTACAAAGTGAAAAGTTCAGTGTCTTGGAACAGCTTTTTTTTTAACTTTAAATATATGTTTATTTAATTCTTTTTGAAATAATTTTATACTTGTTTTTTAGTTTTATCATAATATTTTTTAGAAAGTTAGGAAAAAGGTTGGATGTATAATAATAAAACCTTTTTTTTTCAAGTTTTTTCTTTTTTTTTGTATTTCTAAAGTTTTTTTTTTTTTTTCATTGGCCAGGTTGGAAAGGTATAAAATCTGATTGTTCTGGTTTTGTTACTTTTGAGTCATTTAAAATATGATAAAATTTTACATTTGGAAGTAATGTTTAATTTTCTATTCCAAATATTAAGCTAAAATTTATACGAGACCAAAGTGAGCACGCTGTGTATTTGAAGATATTAAGTTCATTTCATTTCCTCTAAGAGCAGTCACTCGAATTCAACGCATACATATTATGACAGAAAGTGTAACATTTCATAGGTATATCTTGATGAATATATTACCGTAACGGATATAACAAAGTCATATAATGACTGTATACATAATATATGATCCGGTTTCGACTGGTATATTATATAAAATATTTTATTTATTGTTTATTATTTACTGGTCCGTTGGCGCAGTTGACAGTGACTCTACTTACTGCTCTAGGGTTTGATTCCCTCCTCGAGTATGTATGTAATATATATTTATTTATATATGTATAATTAGCACAAAAAAAGTATATAAGTTGGCTATTACCTATAACAAAGTCATTAAAGTTGACTACAGTAGGAACAGACGACCGTGTGTGTAAACATAATTATTTAATTATTATAAAGTTTGTCTAGTTAATATAAGTAATTCCTAGGTATAGTATAGATAGCTATGAAATGATGAGATTGAGTAGTAAATTAAATACAAATACCAACATTGAAATAAAACAAAACAACATTGCAAAAACAGAATACTTGGATTGTAAGTTTTTTATGAAGTGTTTCATGAAATTCAAACATAAATAGTGTATGTTTAACATAAACATCATTAACTTAAAAAAACACTTAACATAACACCTCTCACTTAACACCGACGTGAAATGACGGCACTGTCGTCGTGTTTCGTTCGGTTTGTGAGAGATCCGGTGGCCCATCCCTTCCCCTACCTGGCCCATCCCTTCCCTTCCCTCCAAAGATCCGGTGGAACATCCCTCCCCTCCCTAAAGGCAGGCAACGCACCCGCTAATCTTTTGATGTAGCGGGTGTCTATGGATGTCGTTTTTACTTACCACTAGGTGAATCGACTGTCCGTTTGCCCACTCTAATATAAGTTAAAAAAAAACTTAAAAAAATTAAATTTGCGATTTATAAATCAAATTTATTGTAAAAAAATTGTCAAACAATCGTGATGTTCGAACATTTCGCACCACCGAAATCACCGAAAATTTCGCAAACAAAATTATCATTTTGTTTGCGAAATTTTCGGAAAACACACTCTATAAATTTCCAAATGTTCAGTCTGAACGTTCGGTATTCTACTATTTTAGTCAAATTATAAAGTTAATCACTTTTCATACCTCATCTGAACGTCATAGATATTCTATGTATTACCCAAATATTCAATTAAATTGATAGCACACAGATTTATTGTAATAAATACACTGAATATTGAAACGTAATTAACTAATTCGGCCTCTATGAGGCGGTATATCAATTATCAGCTGCAGCTATTTAATAGTTAAATATATATCAATTTTATTTTTATTGATTTTATTTTTATTTATTTAATTAGGACAACTTATTTATTTATTTATTTATTCCATCATCTTACATCTAACATTACAGGATAGTTATTCTAACGCGTTAGTGTCGTTATAGTGCTAGATACGTGTATAAAGATAAAAGTACAATCATTTACATCACATTCAATTTCATTTACAAAAAATACATTTATAAAGACTTACAAACACGTTATACAATAATTAGTGTTGAGTGTTGTTTAACTTACAAGTTTTTTTCATCAATTTAGAGATATATAAGTTTGAGATAATTATTCCAAATATTTCTTAATGTAAAGATACTCATACGATGTGTTCCGAAATAATGACGTAATAATAGTTTTAATATCAATTTTAATTTCCCTGAAGTATAATAATATAATATTGAAGTGTGATAGGAGTGAAAATGTTTTAATGGACTTGACGTGCCATTCGACCATCGTTGAATAAAATTAATTTTTAAATTGAATTTCACAGTTAAACTGAAAAGTAACAAACAGCCAATCAATGGTAATACTCTTGTTGAAGTGAAACTTCTTTAGAATCATTGTGATCTGAAACGGGATGTGACGGAAAAAACGATAGGTAATAAAGAGAATGAGATAGTATGATGTCGCGTATCCTAGCAACGCGTATCGTAGCAACGCGTAAACAACGCGTAAATAAGTAATAGAATGCTTAACTATTAATATTAATAAATTTCAAATTGAGTTTGCCAAAGATGTTTTATTTCTGACATGTGTATTTTTATTTAGATACTCGTAATTATCGCCCAATTATTCCTTCGAAAATCAACCACAAGTACATCTCGGAAAAAATAATTTAACACAATGAATATTAATATTTTAATCGTTAGACTAAAATAAAAGTAACAAATTCAAATAAATTGAAATAATAAAAACAATTATTTAAGTATCACAGAAAAATTAATTGTAAATTAATAAATCTCTTCCGCTGTCACTACCGCCGTACCCTGTACTTATTCGAGTTGCCTCGGAATCGCAAATCATATTCTGTTTAGCGTTCACATTTAGCACTAATTCAATATCGGTTTACGAATCGCTCTTAAATACTGCGAATATTAATGTTTGATTAATTTTGATATCCGATTATTTGTATTTCGGTTATATTTGAACAACTGATAGATTTGAGTTATCGTGATTACTAAGCGATGAATTGTACTCGATTGTTTGCCGAGATAATAGATTTTGAACCTTTTTTAAAAATGTTTATATGGTATTGTGAAGAAAGAAACAAAGCGAGGAATAAAGAAATATAGAAAGAGAAAGAAAGAATATGAGATGGTATTATTTGATGAACTTATAATTTGATTGATCAACTGCAATTGTCCATAGATTTCTTTTTCTTTTTTTTTACGTTATTTGAGAAACAATGGATGATATAAAAATTAATATAATTATTTAATTTTGTGACTTTTAATCTAAGATAATAATTCCTTATATACTATATATTTATATGTGTCTATAATATTTTTTTTTGACAACCGTTCTGGTAGCGACTCGTCATCTTAACGCTGGCGGTCGCGGCTTCGATTCCCGCTCGGTGCAGATATTTGTATATATACAAATATTTGTTTCTAGTCTGTGTATTTTGAGGGTCACCCGTAGTAGAACAGCGCGTTGGATTAAGCTCCAATCCCTCTCCTATATATGGAGAAGAGGACTTTGCCCAGCTGTAGGACGTTTACAAGCTGATCAGTTCAGGGAAATTTTTAAACTACAAAACCAGTTACAATAATAATTTACTATATTTATATAGGCTTAAAAGAACTTTTGAATCGTCATTTTATAAAAATTCACAATAATTGATGTAAAGTTACCATCGGATTCGAAATGTAGATTCTACTAAGAACTGACAAAATAGGTACTTAAAGGTAGCGGTTTGCGCCCGCAACACGCGACTGCGGCAAGAAAGACAAAGACAAGAGACTGTGACAAATTATATCGGTCGTTTTCGTTTCGTTGTCTCTGTCTCTCCTGTCGCGGTCGCCTGTCGCGGTCGCGTGTCGCGGTCGCGTGTCGCGGGTGCCACCATAACAGTTACTCATACTAAAGGTTACTAAGTAGCGATAGGCCGAGTACGACTTGACTCGAGTCAGACTCGATTCCTGCTTAGGACTCGCCTACTCGAATAACAGTTTATTATGATTCGAGTACACTGGACTCGATTTCGGTATTCGAGTCAGGGAGACTCGATTTGTACTCGGTGACTCGATTCTATTACGCGAGTCCAACTGACTCGAGTCTTGAGTCATTCGATCAATCAAAGATCTTTTTATCATGTAATAAAACAAATCGGCGACTCGGCACATCACTATTACAAGGTACTGTCATGGAGAGTTAATATAGTCTTTAAAACATCACAATAGAGCTCATATTAAAACAACAGCAGATAATTATAAACGTTAAAGTATAAAAAACTATCGAGAATTTATTAAATAGCCTAATAATCGTTTCGATAATTCAGTTTCAGCATAATATACGTAATAACAGCTTATTCGTCAATAAAAGGAATGAAACTGTTGATTTGAAAAGAAAGTCTCATCTTTACTGGAAAAACGTCCGATGTTTACAAACCACAACGTTGTTACTGTCAGTTAATTTCCTAATATTTGTACAGGTTTCCATTGAAAATAAAATGTGTATTGAATTTACCAGACCTACTTACAAGTACTACATTCTCGTCTTGGGAATGTAATTTTCTGAGATATTGGTTAATACAATATATTTTCTTTCACGACTAAGAGATGAATTAAAAGTATAAATCACACATAATAATTCGTTAGTAATGAGAATTAATAATAATAAAATAAACAGCTCATACAAATCAACGGCTCCCAGTAAGATGAAAACCTGTGTCTGGGGTCCAGAAACACATAGCACAAAACACAAACGCCCAGACCAGACACGTGTCATCGAATCGGGTAAAAAAAAATCGATTTGGCATGGAATGACCCATATATAGATATAAAACACTAGAAAAAGATATATGTACCAAACTACCTTCCTCAAATATCGTCTATAGTTAGAATGAGAACTAAAACTTTATCAATTAACGTAAAATATCTATTTAGCCTCTTCATCAATAATGAAACTTCAACACCAGACTTCAATCTTTTAACAAAATACAAAGCAAATAGCTCTTAAAACTAAAATAACGTCCGCCTTCAAACAGAACCACAAAACAATTAAATGCGCAAAACAAATGAAATACAGCGGACAGTTTTATGGGGTGTGCAAAGATAAAAATGTAATTTGCATTCGTAACGAGTTACCAGAGTTTCAACTTGTAACACCCTAGTTATATTTACCACGCTAGTTATATTATTAAAACGTCTCGTTTCGACGGTAAATGTATATTTTATGTTTTTGTTTATCCGCGTTTTTTGAACAACGAAACATATCAAGTTTTTTTCTGAAAACACGACAAAAGTTCAATATTTTTTAAATTTTCCACTTCTGAACAACAGTCTCTTCCTTTAGAAGGAGAAGGAAGCAGATAGCTGCATAGCTGAGCTCTTCGTCTTGCTACACTGCAAGTTAGGAAATATACATATTTTAATTATTTTTTTTCAAATCAAGAAGGTTTGTAACCTCAATGTGTTCTTACATAATACAACTAAAACAAATTTAGCACTCAAAATGCAGCAATGTCTGGTAGGATTTAAAATCGGTTGTCTGTAAAGTGGGTTTACGGATGATAATTTTATGTAATAACGCCATAAGAAAACACTGATGAAAAATTGTGTACTTTTATGAATTTATTTGAATTATTGTCACTGAATTTTTACTATTATTTCTAATACAAATTAACCACATTAACTTTTCACTTCACTTTACAAACAATTAAAAAAACAGTTGGCGTGTATATTGCGTGGCGTGCCGCTGTCTCTTCTACTCGGACGCGGTCCGATGGAGTGTAAGAGAGATAGATGCCTCATAAGCCGAACGCTTAGGCCTATCGTGAGCCGAACGCTTGGGCCGATCGTGCCTCTCTATCGCTTGTTCCGCTTTCGAACGCTGTCTGCTTTCGATTCATGGATTAGAAATTACAATTCGTTCAAGTAACATTTTTTTTTAAAATTTCCAAAGCAGAACATCGTAGTCTATTAGGAAATTGTGTTTAATCCACTAAGATGCTTCGCCGTTATTTACAAGTTTCAAAGCTTCTTTAAATATTTTTCTTCCAGGTATTTATTTAAATTTTGTCCTTAGTCGGATTCAGCAAACACAGGTATATGGCACTATGTATATATTTGTGTTATTTAAAATATATGTTTTATGTTTTGTCAAAGAAAGTGTGTAATGTCAATGAAGCGTTCTTAACATTTTCTCTGTCCTCCATACAAGGTTTTTGTCGACTGTCCCACGCTCGTGCATTTTTATATCATGGCCGCTATTACGTCCCTATATGAAAAAAAAGTATATTAAAAGTATGTAGAGTTTTCCGCAATAACATCCCTATATTCTCAAAAATGTTAATAAAAGTATGTAGAGTTTTGAAAAAATTTTTTTTTTTTTTGCTCTAATATGACTCATGGACATCGTTAAATTTTTTTTTTGTTTGTTTGCTACGATCAATGAGTTCCTACTGGGTCTGAGTTACTTGTTTGTTACATTTTTTTTTGTTGATAATAACGAATAACTTTTTTGCTTCCGTAAGTAAATATAATTAATACCTTTTTTTCTTTTTTATTTAATTTTACAATCAAGATTAATTTACTTTTCATCTATATTTTTACTATTCTTCCATTTGACCCAAATTCAAGCAGCTCATAATATAACGATTTTCTATGAATTATAATATAAAGTTAAATACTCAGTTAAATACAATTATACAAATAATTCTACTAAATTATGAATACACGGTTTACGGCAAAATTATATCTGTTTTTGTAACAACAATTAATTTAAAACGATTATACTGAATAACCTCAAATTTTTACTCACCATTAAATTTACAAAAAACAAAAAAAGTTTTATATTACGTGTGTCGAGCCTCGTATTTACATTAGTTGATTGGCAATAACGTAGGGGAAGATGGGGCAGCCTCATACAGTTTTTTTATTTTGTCTTATAGAATTTTCTCTGGTATCAATATCTGTATCGATTCATCAAAAAGTAATAGTATAACTATCTGACTTTATATCAAAAATATGTGATTTGTGTAAATACACTTGTGCGGTTTTCTGTACGAGTTTAAAAAAAAAATTAGAAATGTATGAATGTACCCCACATGCGGGGCACTTTCATACAGGCTATGGGGCAGATTCATACATATGAAAAATACACAAATTGAGCGTGAAATGTTTAATTGTTTATCAAAATCAAAATATCAGAATATAACGTTTTCGAAAACAAAAGCAGTTAGTCTCTATGAGCACACAATAATAAGTAATAACCAAATAATACTAAGTAAAAAAGAGAATAACATAAATGTAGGTAGTTTTTCTTTTTACGGCACTGAAGGAACTTAGTTAACCTAACAGACTTTCTGATCAGTCATTACAGTATTTAAATATCTAAGTCCTTTAGTTTAGTTCTCGAGTTTATCCAACCACTTCTCGTGACTACACCTAAAGAGCCTTCTGGAGCACCTTCTAAGAATTGGTCCTTATAATGTACTCGAGGGAAGATGAATAAGCGCGATATGGTGTTTACACTTGCTGAAATAATACCACCAAATGTGACTAGTTCTCCTCTTTCGGCAGACACTATTTGACCAACCTGATTTGGACTCTTGTCAGCAAAAATTTTTGGTGTGCTTAAAACAGTAGAAGTACCAGATTCGTCGTAGTTGAAAATCCGATCGGCAGTAAAATTATGTTTACGGTATATATTCTCCAGGTTCTGGAAAAAATCATTCACTGCCGTTTTTTTGAAACCAAATGATCTGGCAGCGCTATTCAGTTCATTATTTTCAGGTTTACGCAAACTTAATTTTTTATGGCGTTTTCGAAAACTTGCTAACCAGTCTGCTCACGCCATCTTATTATTATTCCAACTTGCAGGATATCTGATATCATTTGTCGTAGCAAATTCATACGCAAGTTTTTTAACTTAGATACATGTCAGTCCATAGTGCATCTCAGAACACGCTAAAATATATTTATTTAAAAGTTCCTTTTCTGTTTTTGTAAAAGCTTGCTGTGATGCAAATTTGGATTCGAATGCACGATTTTCGCTACCAAGATATTGTTTTTTTGGGTAATTTTTTGATACGGCTTTTTAGTGTTTGTGCATTGACTCCATAATTGGCTGCTGATTTCTGTAAAGAGGGTTTGTTTTCCAAAACTACATCGATAGCTTTTAATATTGTCTGTTCGTCCACCTCTCCACTCTTAGTTCCCTTTTTCTTGTAATTTATAACCATATACTTTCTGTAAAACAAAATAATGATATCACTTCAATTCTAAAAACTAAAATAAAAAATTCATACAGTATGAATGTACCCCGCTTACTGCTGTATGAACCTACCCCATCACAAGAAAATGAAATAAAAATATTCCTAAAAAAAAACCAGCCATATATATCATTATTCACGTATCAATTCGCAAACTTGACCCTATTATCTTTTAAATAAAATAGTACTAAATAATCTAGGAAACAGCTTTTATCTATAAAAAGATCTCTAAAGTGAGGTTATAAAATTACTTACGTGTGGCCGAATCACTTTCCATGTCACCTCGTCGCACGTTTTACACCGACTGCTGTCAAACTCCGTGAGCCAACACACACATAAATAAGCTTCGCACACACATATAAGTCGTTCAATTGATGTGCGCCTACCAACAGATATCTCTAGTGTATGGAGGTGCCCCTTGTATGAATCTGCCCCACTTCCCCCTACACCTTTTACCTTTAAGGAAAGCCGTCAAAAACGATGTAATATAACATATAATAATAGATAATGATTAGATTTTTTTGTTTAACTCACGCATAAAGAGAAGTTAAAATATATAAAAAAGGTTCTGTAAGCGTCCCACTAGTGAGCAAAGGCTTCCTTTTTAATATAGGAGAAGTGTTGGGGTTTAATTCACCATGCTGCTCCATTGCGGGACGGTAGATAATTTTTCTACCACGAGTAACGATCTCTAACATGTGTCTATGATAACAACCGGGACCGATGGCTTTACGTGCAATCCGAGAATCGGTGTGCAGATATTTGTACAAATACAAATATCTGCCCCGAGCGGAATCAGATCCGCGACCTCTTGCGTTAAGGGGACGACACGAACCACTATACCAGCCGGCCGAGCAAGCTCGCTAAAACTAAAACTTCTATTGATCATTGAGTTAAAACTTAATGATATATCCTGTTATCTCTTCTATTGACATAACGAGAAGAGTATCACGTGCACGCATGTTAGCTACTGTAGACATAGAGAGATAATATGAGAAAAGGGGTAGACGAAATTTTGTCGTGCGAGCATGCTAGGCCGGCAGAACGGTTATAGAACACACCATGAAGTCGTTCTTACATCTACTTTAAATGTAAAATAAACATATCGTTTCATATAAAGGCTGTCGCTTAAAAGGGTTTGAACATTGTTAAAGTATATAGAAATCCGTCAGAACATATATTCGAGTTCGTTTCCGTATTTCCCTTTAATCCCCTCGAAAACTCTGAAGCGGAGGCAATTACGCCTTAGCCACTACACCCGTTTCAATTTTGTGTTAACGTTTCAAGATTGTTTTCGTGCGAATAATATTATAATTATACTTTTGTACATTTCGAACAAATTCGTGCTTGATATGATGATAATGAGAGTACTCATCATCATCATATCAGGCATTGGATGCTGAACGTAGGACTCCCACATCGATCTCCAGAGCGACCGGTTAGAAGCAGCCTCTTTCCAATGGCTTCCGGCGACTGTCCTTAAGTCGTCAGTCCATTATTTTATACTAGCTTCCACCCGCGGCTTCGCTCGCGTGGTTGTACTAATTGACAAAAAGTAGCTCGCTCGCGTCCGTAGGCTTTACCCTCGAGACCCTACACGTGACCCCTGGGTGGTGCTAAAGAGCGACACTCTTTCCGGTGGTAGGCTTCGGCCGTGGCTGGTCACCACCCTCAAGGTATAAATTAAGGTGCCAAGCGTTCGCGCGTTCCACCCTGCTAACCTTGAGTAGCCCTACGGAAAGTGGGTCTACGTAGTTGCGCCTACCGGTGTGCCGCATCCAGGCTCACAGTGTTGCCGTCCGCGGTGCCTGGTTCTGGAGAGCAGCGGGATCCGGAGAAACGGTTTTCCGCTGGCCGCCCGCCGATAGTTGGGAGCCCAATTGCAGATTTGCCACCTGCGAAAGGCTGCTCCGCCATCGCGCGCATAATCCCAGGGTTGCTTCTGTCGGGCCGGTTGGCAACCGGATGAGAGGCCTCGACAGCCGGCTCTGGGGGGGTCCGGGTGTCCCCGCGGTCTCCAGCCAGGTTTTTCCCCACCGGGCGGCAGTATTGTGACTTCTGGTGGAGTCTGGCTGGCGCCTCACGTAACTGCCACTTTTCGCCTTTCCTTCCCTCTTGCCCTTCAAATTCACAATGAAAAAAAGAAAAAAAAGTTGAGGAATCTGCAGCGGATGCACGGCCTCTCGCTTAAAGTGCACCTCACGAATATCCGAGGTCTGCACTCTAATCTCCTTCCAGTTCATCACCATCTCGAGACTGCCAAGCCGCATCTGCTCTTGCTTACCGAGACGCAAATCACAACCCCTGCCGATACGTCATACCTCCACTACCCAGGTTACATCCTGGAGAACAATTTTCGTCCCAGAGCTGGGGTTTGTTTCTTTGTGCGCGATGACATCTGCTGCAAACGTCTCCGTAACCTGGAGGATCCCTCTTCCTCATCTATCTGGGTGCTTGTGGATACCGGCATAGAACAAATTGTTTATGTTGGTGTCTACCGTTCGCATAGCGGAGACCAGGAGACAACAAGGCTTTTCCAACATCTAAGTGAGGCTGCCGACGTGGCTCAACAAAGGTACCCCACTGCGCAAGTCGTCTTTCTGGGGGACTTTAATGCCCATCATGAACAATGGTTGTTCCCGTACCAGAAAACTGACCATGCTGGTAGAGAGGCGTACAAGCTTGCCTTGACCATGAACCTCTCCCAGCTGGTTGACCAGGCGACTCGAGTACCGGATGTTGAGAACCACACAGCAAATTGCCTGGACCTTCTGCTGACGACTGAACCGGACCGATACCAAGTGTCTGTTTCAGCCCCTCTTGGGAGTTCTGACCACTGTCTGGTGAAGTCCGTCCTCACGTGTCCTCCACCCGACTCCAACCCTAGAAGAACTAGGCGGGTGTGGCGATACAAGTCAGCGGATTGGGATGAGATGCGACATTTCCTAGCATCTTACCCTTGGTTGCAAGTCTGCTTTTCTTCAAGCGATCCGTCGAGCTGCGCTGGCGCTATTGCCGAAGTTATTGGACAGGCGATGGAATATTATATTCCATTCTCCGACCAGCCCTCTGGCATCAGAGCTCAACCCTGGTTCAATGCTGTCTGCTCAAAAGCTGAGGCTATAAAACAGTCAGCATACCACGCTTGGTTAGAAGCCAGAAATCGCAAAGCTCCAGATACGCGAAATAAGAAGAAAGCCTTTAACTCAGCAGCTAAGTCCTACAAAAAAGTGCTCAAAAAAGCGCGCTTCAACCACATAGGCCGAGTGGGAACCAAACTCGCTTCGTATCCATCGGGCAGTAAAGCTTTTTGGTCCCTGGCGAAGTGTGTTGAAGCAAACTTCTGTCGCTCCTCACTTCCTCCCCTGCAGAAACCTGACGGAACACTGGCACACACGGCTTTGGATAAGGCTAATTTATTTGCCTCTCTATTTGCCGAAAATTCTCGTCTAGATGCTGGTAATAAAACTCCACCTCAGTTACCTCCTTGTGGATGCAAAATGCCTGAAATTCACATTTACCAAAAGGAGGTTCTCAAAACACTACGCAATCTGGACGTGAACAAAGCCAGTGGTCCTGATGGTATTCCTGCTATTGTGTTGAGAAATTGCGCAGCCGAACTGTCTCCAGTCCTGACACGTCTGTATCGCCTTTCTTTTCGATCTGGGACTGTTCCGAAAGCATGGAAGCTCACGAACGTACAACCCGTACCCAAGAAGGGTAGTCGTGCTGATCCTGCAAACTACCGCCCAATCGCGATCACCTCCACCCTCTGCAAGGTAATGGAGCGTGTTGTCAACAATCGCCTTCTGGCTTACCTGGAAGATAATGATCTCCTCAGTGATCGGCAATACGGATTTCGCCAACGCCGCTCTACTGGGGATCTTCTCGTGTACGCTACACATCTCTGGGGGGAAGCCCTCGATAAATATGGTGAGGCCCTAGCTGTCTCACTTGACATTTCGAAGGCATTCGACGGGGTCTGGCACGATGGTCTTATTGCGAAGCTTCCTGCTTACGGTATTCCCACCAGTCTATGTACTTGGATCTCCGATTTCTTGAGGGAACGGTCAATTCGTGTAGTTGTTGATGGCTACACGTCTGACCTATTGACTATCAATGCCGGGGTACCCCAAGGATCTGTTCTCTCCGCAAAGCTATTCCTGCTTCACATAAACGATCTGCTTAAGCCCGGTATCTTTGGGTACGCAGATGACAGCACCGTCGCGGAGAGATACTTCTCCAGTGCAAGAACAAGACAAACTGAAGTGGACGATCTTAGAGAAGCAATGGTCGACCGTGCCAATCTTACTCTTC